>NDXB01012804.1:201837-212091 GCA_002631895.1 Agapornis roseicollis | reverse complement strand
TTTGTTTTTTTTGGGTTTTTTCTTCCTTTTTTTTTTTTTTAATATATTTTTTTTTGGCTGTTCAGAACACAAGTTCTGAAGTGGGACAGTGAAAATGTCAGCTCCCAAGTCCCAGACATGCTCTTTCCCAATATACACACTGTTGAAATCTGTTACTCCTGTAGGGGACTCTTTACCCCAATTCACAAGCCTGGTTTTACTGAAGCTGAAGCTTATGTCTTGGTCTGGAATCACACGTATCTCGGAAAGCAGCTTTGGCAAACTGATGTTGTTGCTGCATCCATTTTTGGACCACAGAAATGTATAATATTGGTGGTCTTTCCACATTGTTGCTATTGCATATTTTAGGGGCTGTGATTCTGTGTGAAATGGTTTTACTCAGAGTAATGGATGTCACTGAATTATACATGTGCCTGCTGTTTGACTGTAGAGAATAATAGTAGCAGAATGCCCTGCAGGGCCTGGTTTGACGTTCTTACTTAACTGAAAAAGCTGTAAGAATATTTTCCAGAATGTGCTCCCTCAGCTTCCAGCAATTTGTGCTTAAGGGACTTCATACCAACATTTTGGCATTAGTAAAAATGCTAAAGATGTCTTCACTCTTTGAGGAATAATTGTTCTTCAATCATATTCATGCCATATTTGCCATAACAGTGTTTGAAATCATAGCAGGTTTCATCCATGTGGGATGCTGGCAACAAAGTTTGGCACCACAGTACATATCATAATATGGCCTATTCTAGTTAGGACTGTGGAGGAAGGTCTTAGCCTTGCCGGTATGCCTTGAATGTTTAAAACGTGGAGCTCACTAAGATGAGGGGGAAAAAAGCAAAGCCAGGCACTGTTTATGTGTTTGGTTTGAGCAACTTTCTCTAGAATTGTTTGCAGGTCCTAGATATCTTTATCAGTTTTCTTGACAAATGACAGGATGTTGTAGGAATGGTAGCTGGCCTTCTACAGGTCGAGATAACAACCTGCCTGCTATTTCCTTCTCTTCATCCTTTTCTGACAGGAAAAAGCCTGCTAAAAACACTCCATATATATTCATGGTGTGTATTGTGACCTTGGGAAGTCACATAGTCCAACCTCCTGCTCAGAGGAGGTCAGTGCTAAGTTCAGACCATGTTACTGAAGGCTTTGTCCAATCAGATCTGGAAAACTTCCAAAATCAGAGGTTTTTCAGCTTCTCTATGCAGCCTGCTCCAAGGCTTACCTCTCCTCACTATGAAGAGACTTTTCCTTGTGTCAAGATAGAACCGTCCATGTATTATATAGTCTTGGATTCTGGAGAGCCAAGTGTATCTGGAGCTATTTCATTATGTTTCTCCCCTGGAAAAATTGCCTTCATGGATGCTGCTGCTGGGGCCTGTAGTTCAGTCTGTAGTCCTCGCTGCTGTGTCTTTTCCAAGGAGTTGCAATGCCCAAGATAAATTTTTTTTTGAAAGCTGCTGCTTCTTTTGCCAGTTGAGATCTAGAAATCCCCAGCTGCTATGGATGAGGTATAAACAGATTAACAAATGACTCTTTGCTTATGTTCACTGATAAGTTTAAGCAAGTGTTTCTGTAGGGATGGGAAGAGAATTATCTTTGGTGACTTGTGCTCAGTTGGAAGACAAAACTTGGATAACTAAGAAGAATGTAAAATGTAAAATATACTAATGAGTAAGCTAAACAATAGAAAATACACATTTTAAACTATAACCATATTTGTTACAGCAGTTGTGTTAAAACTGGAAAATATAATATTTTTGGGGTAAATAAAATAATTTTCTGCAGTATCTAATCATCCTGGACTTATAGATTCCCCAGATTCCTTAGTGTTTCCTTTCTTTAGCTGAGTCTCCTAGCCAGTTGTCTCACGTGACTGCAGTGTTTTATAAGTGTAAGTCCTGTGAACCCTGCTCATAAGAATGAGAGTACAAGACATTTCTAAAGATGTTGTGGGGCCTAAGGCAGGTACAGTGAGATGTAAATTGACTTGAAAAGGACTTAAGAATGCCAGTATTTAGAACAACTTTGCATAGTTATGAAATGATGAAATTGGAATATTAATGTTTGTGTCATTTAGCAGAGCAAGTGGCAAAATGTTGGAATGTTTGGTTCTAGTTGGTGTAACTCAGGCATAGCTACATGCTTTAATCTACATAGAGAGTAATTTGTATTTACAACAATTAATAGAGGACAAATTGCTGTCTGAAAGGCCTGGGGTTTGAAGTATGATGTTAATGGTCTAATTAGCTTCCCTAAGGTGACAAAATAAAAAAGGCTGCAACCAAACAAAACCAAAACAACAACAAAAAAGAAACAAAATGGACAAACAAAACCCAAACTGAATGCAATTAGGTTTCCTAAAACCACCTTGTGTGTTTTTTAAACAACGGATTGGAATTGGTGAGAGATTAGTGCTGTGTTTTCTGTGTGCATGTTATTTAGTATTTAGTCATAATTTATGCACCAAAGCTTGTGTAACTCTGGACGATGCACCAGAGGCATGCAGTGTTATTTGGCCAGAAGGCCTGGATGATTGAGAGCTGAGTCCAGTGAACAGGCATATGAAATAAACATCCTTGTGGATTTTCCTATGAACAGCATTTAGGCTGCTAGGTTGATAAAGTATGCTCTGCAGGGAAGGATCACAACTGGGACAGGGTTGAGCTTAGTGCTTCAGTAATTCTTTGGAACAGCAGCTATACACAAAACAGTTGTAGGATTGGCCCATAGGCTGTGAAGGGCATCTTTCGTACTATTTCAGTGTTTGTAGCTAGTTAATATGTATGCTTTTTTCTTAAGTTAATAAGTGCCTGGTGAAATGGTATAATCTAATCCAAACAAAACTTTCTGGTGCCAGTGGCCACTCTGGTGGCTGAGTAGCCAAAGCCTGCTTTCTGAACACTTTTCTTCCACTTTCCAGCAGTATGTTCATGTTGTGGCCTAACACTTACAAACCACCACATAATGCTTTTAGAGTTAATGGCAACTTGTATGTTCTTGAGACAGGAGTGTGTATTGTTTCAGGAACTGGGATTACCACAGTTCAAGAATGAAGCAAAATGTTTTAAATATGATTTAATTTTAAATATGTTTTGTTCTATACTATTCCAGCTTTCTGAACCAGCTTTGTGACAGCTTCATCCATGGTTATATTTACAACCTCAAAGTGCATATAAATATTAGAATAATATCCAAAACAAACCATCAAGATCAAAGTTATTAAGGAGCCTCCAGCAGGGGAGGATTTTATTGTATTGCGCTAAGTAAAAGAAATGGCTTGCTTTTTGTCTCTTTTGAATATTTATAGAGGCTAATGTTTCCCAAGTTAAGCATGAGCCACAGTTTCTCTGTGCTTTTAGTAATCTTTACCAGTCCAAGTAGAATGATGTTGCAAAGGAGATGATTAGTAGGAGCTGTTTGCTGTGCATTTCCCTTTTGTCCTAAGCAGGCACATATAAGCAGGCATTCCTATGCTGTAAGAAAAAGTAGTTGAAATATGCACATATATGCAAGAATTTTGCTGTGTTTCTATGTTGCTGTAGCTTTCTGTGCTAATAACTGTTACTGCTAAATTCTGTTCCTTGGGAACTGGTTTGAGTTTCTTCAGTATAACTCTTTTCCTCTGCTTCCCTTAGTGCCCAACAAAGAAGCAGTCAGGTTAACAAAAGTGCAGTGGGAAATCAGGTAGGCACCTAACAGAGAATGGATAATAGCATGTGCAAGTTAATCCAAGCTGTTTGGTTTTCTTGGCTGCTTTAATTTGTTGTAAGTGTATCATTCACCTTTTCTGCTTCAAACATAAAAGGCATCATCAAATCACTGCCTTGTTTTACTGAATTTTTCAGAGCCACCTGACTTTCATTGTTATCATTATTTATTGTTTAATATTTCTGCCTTCCCATGCCATTTTGTGCATCGCGTCTTTCATGTTACACATCAATGTATTTTGTCATTAACTGCAAATTTCTGAATTTCAGAATCCAAAATGCTGGTGAGTACTTGCTTGTGTGTGCCTTCTGATGGTCATTTTACTCGTTCTTACATGTTCATAGCTTTATAGCAGTGAAGGGGCAATTCATCAAACAAAAGCAAATTTGCATTCAGCTCTTCCAAAAACTTTCAGTTGACTTCACAAAGATTTTGTCTATGTCTCATAGGCCTTTCTCAAAGTAAACGAAGAATAACTGGTGGATTGTTTCTGATTAATTATTATTTATTCATTAATGAAATTAGTTGTTTGTTTCTTTTTATCATATACGAACATGGGGTTGATTCTGCAGCATGTTAAGTGCTTCTGAGCTTTGCTTCTTTCTTTGCTTTTGTGTGAGCCAGCAGTGCTCAGTACTTCACAGGATCAGTCCTCTTTTTTATATGAGATGAAAATAATGAAAATATTGCAGCCTTGGTTTCTGCTCACTTTGAGGGTTTTGCAAAGTCTTAAACAGAAATGAAATGCTATGGAATTGCTGCATACTTTAAAAGGAGCTAACAAATTATAGGAAAAATAAGACAATGACATTTGGCATAAATAATTACTGGTATTGAACATCTTCCTGATGTTTTCATGTGCAATTTGGTCAAACAGTGCTCAGGAGGTCAAAGGTCAGGGTTTTCAAATATGACCACTGAATTTCAATCCATCAGGTGGTAAACCTGACACTGCAGAAAGTCTCCTTTCTGCTGCTGTGGATGGCAGTTCTAGCATTTTTGAAAATGTACTCAGCTTTTGGGGGGATACAAATCCAACCTCTTCTTTCCACCAAGAAATTGCTAGTTATTTTTGAGATGTTATTCAAAATAATCCATCAGCTTCTTGGATGTGGTGATCCTCCACAGCCTGACCAACATGACTGCCATTTTTGATATAATGTATGGTTTGGACTAAAATGAAAAAAGTTGAAAGGTCTAAACACTGAAATTACTTCAAAGACTAGTCTCTCTGCTCTGAGGAGAGATTTTCTTCTTATCTAGCTCTGCTGGAACATGTGTCAAACACAACAACCATCATCACTCTGGAGTGTCCCATAAAAGGAAAATCAACCAATTATCAGAGTCTTCAAAAATACACAAATAAAACAAATGATTTTTTAATTAAGTGAATGTTCTCTCTCTAAAGAAGTGGAGAAACAGCTTGGCATTTTAAATGTTGAAACTTGATCATTTATGTCTTAATGGACTTTGCTGAACCTTTAATTTTAAAGATAACAACAGATGTTTGTAAGTTAATTGTTTGGAGTTGAAAAGAATGAGAAAATGTTTCTGAAATAAAACTTCATTTTTGCAATTTGCTATTTCAGGGAACCAATCTACCGCCTTCAAGGCAAATTGTACGAGCTAAGTTCTGTAAGCTTTATTGTTGCTTTTCCATTTAGCTTCTCAGAGGGCAAAGTTTGTCTCTAACTCATTGGTTTGGTGAATACTTGCTACCTAACTATTTAATGTTAAACTGTCTTGTCTGTAACACTTCCTCAACAAAGTATAATTGCAGTTCATCACTTAACTGCTACTAACTTGCTGTTACAAGTATGAACTAATATAACTTAAAATGTTGTAGAAAACTTTGAATAAATTTAATATTTTTATAATGTACTCAGTTTCTCAAACTAAACCAACTAATTCCTGTTTATTATATAACTGGAAAGAAGTTTTTGTCTGATGTGAGTGCCTCTATTCATAGTAAACCTCTATTTGAAAGGTGGGCAAATAAGTTTCTGGTAACCAAAAGAAAACATTACCTCTCGCATAAATGAACGTGCTATTTGTGGGTACAGGTACTGATGTTGTTATTTTGTTTATGTAAAGGAATTGCTTCTGATAGAATAAGTGAGTTTATTAATAAACTTAGGAATATATAAAGCTCTTTTAGCATTCTTTTCATAGCACCAGGAGGATCAATATGTCATGGATGGACTTTTTTCTAACCCTTCCACTTCATGAGTAAATAAATATGTGAATGCCTTTAATATTACTAATTAGAATTAATTGTCTAAACAGTAGTTAATTTTATAACAAGTTACTTTTGGCTTACTGATGGTTAGGTGTGAGAAGTAAATCTCTATCATGTGCATTCTTTAGTAATATCTATGATGAAAACATGATTTTCCAGTTATCAATCACCAAATTATGTTAGTTATAACTTCAAACAAACTTAAATTAGACTTACGTTCAATAAAGGAAATAGGACAAGGCAGCACTGATTTCAGTAGCGCTAGAATTTAATCTCTTGGGAGATCAAGATCATTATTTTTCCAAAATAGCGGGATGCTCATTTACAATCCATTGCTTTCCTTTTTGTGTAGCTTGCCTTAAACTAGAATGATGCAGATAACCATTAACTGTTTGTGTCTCAGAAATCAGATGAGTGCAGCAATACTGCATTTTTGGAAGAAGTGTAATGACAGTTCCCGTTAGCATGTTCTTGCTTCTCTTTCGTCTACTAATTTATCCTCTCACGCTTAATCTTTGGCCTTTTCTGTTTGTGTTTTCTTTGCTACCGCCTGAGGTTTTGACCTGACTCCACAAAGTTTCTTTTTAAGCCACAGGTTAGTCTGTCTTCTAATTTGCTTGAAATAATCAGTGTAATGCTTGTTTTTACACATCATGCTAGCAAGTTCTGATTCCTGGAAGCTGACTCTCTTAACTGTATCTTGTGTGTTGAGATTTGTTTTGATGACTGAAATTGTGTTTAAAGCTCCCCACTGTGATAAACTTTTGAAGATGAAGGTGTCATTGCTCCATGTGCCCAATCGATACTCTCGGTTTGAGAATGCAAGATACTCAAATTACAGAGAAACATATGAAATTCATATGAAATTCTGTTTTGTGTTTTATTTCTGTGGTAAAATCTGAAGTAGCCCCTGAAGCTGGAGAAGGGGCTTATTCTGAATTAAGAGTTTCAAGTCACTGTCCAAGTTATTTGGAGATTTGGATTTGAAGTCTTTGATCTGCTCTTCTACAATGTTATGCCAGCAATCTGATTCAGTTGTACTGGACACAAGTAGCATTCAGACCCCATCAGTTGGCCTAAACTGTAGTGCTAATAACTTTTTCTTAGTAACCCTTTTTCTTTTTTTCTTTTTAATCCTGCTTTGTAGCATACCTTACTGCTTCTTTTCTTCAGATACACTTAAATCCTGGTATTTTGCATGACCCAGGAAAGTTGTTATGAACAGAATATTTTTATTTATGCTTTTTAGCAAGTAGGTGGAAATGGAAACTTGTGCCTTGGTCATGAAAAATAATGAGAAGGCTGTTCTGTTAAGAAATGACAGTGTTTCTGTAAAAGAGGTGGTGCCTGCAGACAACCATGTGATGGTAAACTTTGAAATATCCGTGAATGAGGTATGCTGCTGTTGAATTTTCACCTTATCAAGATTAGAGAAGCATTGCTTCTCTAAGCAGCCTTTAACTATACTTATATTTTAGGTTAAGATTCCTTCATGATTGACTTGATCACCTTAATCTTTGCTTAACTACATTTAGAAGCCTGTTTCAGTTTTTCACTACCAAGTGCTTTGCTTCAGTAAAGACTTTTCTTTAAAGTAGGCATATTTTTAGGACTTAAACCACTGTTGCCTTTTTTTTTAAGTTATGCAATATATTGTGCAGTGATATTTGGGGGAGACAATATCACAAGATCTCGGTTGTGCTCTTTATTGGAACAGATCTGATCAGTTTACGCTCTGACCTCTGGCAAATTACAGTGAAGTAGTGTATTAGGATTCCTTTCTAATCTGTTGTTCCTTTTTAGCCTATGTAGTGTGAGAATCTTAATAAATGAATCCAAAGAACCACTAGCTTGTGAGGAAGTCTCCTAGTTTGTGCATTTTTTTTATTCTCTCACTGTGCTTACATTTGGTAACACGTATTGCTATGATAGTGATTAGAAGACTGAGAAGTGCTGGGAGTTGTTTGTTCAAAATTATTTCAATGGAGTTACATAACACAACTTTAATAGAAAGGTACATTAGCTCAACAAATGCTGTTGCTTGTATTGTGAAAGTAGCTAGTCTCCTGATTTTCATACTTATAGTTTTGTCTATCCAGTCAATTTCACTTATCTCTTTCTTTTCTTGAAGTCATGTTTCAAATACTTCTTTTAATTTGATTCTCTAATGTATTTCTTTTATAAATATGCATTTGGAATGGAATTAATAAGTCATGCAAGAATACATAAAATGTACTTACTGTGTCAAATTCTAGTTTCCTGTTTATACATGAAGTGGTGGAGAATAGGAACAACAGATATGATTTGGGTCTTTGCAGCTGAACTATCAGAATATGACTTCCTTCTGGCTTGTTCATGTGCATTCGTACCCTCTAGATTTCATTTTTTCAGACACCCAGATTAGGTATCAGGACCCTGAAGGAAGGAACTGTGTCATCTCTTGTTTATCCTGTACATGGAGTCCAGCTACTGGTCAGAATATTGTCTTCACTAGCTTCTGGCAATGTCTGTGTATTTAATTTGCCAATGTGCACAACTCATGTCACTAATATCTGGTTTGCACAGAGTGATATTTCTAAATATGATAGAAAATATTGAAATGGATCTCTTCAATCCAAACCAACCAGAATATGAACTAGTGAATAAAATAATGAAACACACTACTTAGATTATTTTTCAAGCTGAAGTCCTATACAACATAGCTAACATAATAGTTAAAAAAAACCAACCAAACAAAAAAACCCAACAAAACAACCACCCCCAACAGAATTTTTTTAATTTGAGAAGTCTCTTAGAAAATCTTTGCTTATTGCATATGGAAGGTCAGTTTTTTCTAAAATATAGCTTGAGCTATTTGAGAAGTTGGCTGGTGTCTTAGTTGTAATTCACCTTCTCCAGAAAATAAAACTGTTTCTTAATCTCACTTTGTTTGCACTTACACCTTGATTTGACATATCCCTCTCTCCTAACCCAGACACTGGTACTGAGTATTCTGAAAGTGTAATTTTTTGTAGTTAACAAAATATGCTTGGGAAACAGAAACAATTAAATTAAAAAACAGGAGGCTTAACATAATAAGTCCATCTTCTCTTTCTTCATGTCCCCTGGAACTGCTTCCAAATTTTTTTGTTAACTGAGATCTGTTGTAGTGTCCAGGATATTTTAGAGAAC
The DNA here is from genome assembly GCA_002631895.1 of Agapornis roseicollis. Taxonomy (NCBI): domain Eukaryota; kingdom Metazoa; phylum Chordata; class Aves; order Psittaciformes; family Psittacidae; genus Agapornis; species Agapornis roseicollis. The sequence continues at coordinate 202,982 of NDXB01012804.1, read as the reverse complement.
ATAGTACCCTGTTTTCCCAGGGGAGTGTAGATAAACAGGCTAGAAATTTGCACATGAAAAACAAGATGTTACTGTATCTTGCTTATATATTATATATAACATATTAATATAATATATAATTTATTATAGCTAATAATATTAATATATACTATATAATGTATTAATATATAATTACACTATATATTGTATTTTATATACACTATACACTACATATTATATACATATTTATATCTTGTCTTTATATATTACTATAAACTATAGTTTGGTGCCCTGCTTTTCATGCAGTGTTGTGTGGGAATGACAGCTGGTTCTAATCCGCAGCGCACAGGATTTTTGAGGGACTAACTGGCAAATTCCTTTCTTTACAAGACAGTGACCAATGTTTGTATCAGCAAGTTGGTTGGTTTCTGTCTACACCCAATAATGATTATGTATCTATTGGCTGGAGCAAGATAGTATTTTAGAGCTATGCAACTAATGCAAATCGTACATGAGAAGTGTTAAAAGTTTCATTACTTTTTAAATGGCGTGTATAGTTTAGATTTTTAAAACTGTGGCTTGGTCTGTTCTGAGACCTCTGCCTCAAATGCATTCCTCTCAAACTGAGGAAATTTAATTCTTACTACCATGCTACAAAACCTTTGGTAATGGTGAGGGAGAGCACTGGATTGAATAAGCAAAATGTACTACTTCTCTTCCCTCTTAAGTGCTCATCACCTGCAAGGTTCTAGAGTATGCTACTCAGGTGTTTCTTACTGGTTTGCTTCTAGAAACCACCTCTTCATCCCTGCTGTGATACATCTGTCTTCAAATTTTTTCACCCTCTGTAAGATGTGTGTCCAAACCAATTTCAGTAGTGTGCTGGCTCTGCTGCCAGTTTTTCTTGTATGTGGATATGGAAGCATATTCGCATTCACAGCGTTTTCAATTGCAGAGAGCATGGCTCAACAGCATGCTCTTGCACAACATAGCCTCTTATTTCAGTTTCTTTATACCATGGGAGCAAACACCTTTGTACATTTGCTATGAAGTATTCCGTTTGCTGTACAAATATAGCTCACCTTGTTGTGGAGCTAAATTTAAGTGGTTGTGGAATTTCAGTTTCCTTGATTTTTTTTTTTTTTTTTTTTAAAATACATTTATTT
>NDXB01012804.1:191573-201763 GCA_002631895.1 Agapornis roseicollis | reverse complement strand
TAGAGCTATTTTTTCTTTTTTTTTTTTTTTTGTTTTTTTTTTTTTTTTTTTTTTTTTTTTGTAAAATCTCTTACATTTATATTTGTGTAGTTGGGTGCAAGAAAAACAAAAAACACATTAGCGTGGTTCCACAACTTGTTTTGTTGCAGCTGCCTGAAGGCCAGTACACTGGCTATATGTGCATGTTGCTTATTTCCTGTTAAAAGTATACTTCAATAAACATCATAAAATAAAATGAGGTTTTGATGTGTAATCAAGTTCATATCAGTATGTTTCCCTCAACTTGCACTCAAATAAGCATTCTCATGTCTATATGTACTCAATAATGTCCTCTCTCCACTTCCTCCTTCCTCTCCCCCCCCCCAGTGAACGTGAATATTGGAAATAATGACAAACTTCTGCAGAAACCTTTGTGGTACAGGCTATTGCATTCACTCTGCCTGTACTGTATATGCAAGTGTCTCTATGGGAGTTCTGTTAAGTTCTTTCATAGCTTACTGACTCTTCAGAACCCAATCAGTGCTTTCTTAGCAATTTTCTTATAGTCAGAAAACCTGTAGACTGTTTTTGGATCTTCGGTGGTTTTCTTACATTGCTGGCCTGGTTAGTAGTGAATGGGTAAAACATGATCATCTTATTTGACATTAAATTGGTGCTCTTGGATTATGTGCATTACCAGTACTTTTTATCAGCTTTTCAGCTGCAACTCTTCATCTCTTTCTTTGGTTTAGTTGTCAGGTATAACTTAGTCCATTGCTCTGTGCAATACCAAAGCTAGTTTTTCTTTTTGGGGAGCTCACGTGAATGTGCATGCTGAATGACAGTGAGTCATGATTCTGAAATTCTTATAGATGACAAGGAATAGATATTGAGCAATGTTTTTTCTCTGGTTGTTTGTTGATACTGAAGTAACCAGACTTGTAAAATCTTAAGAGAGGAAGGTCATAGTCTTGCATATTTCTCTAAAAACAAGAGGAAATTCATGTTTGATCACACAAGTTCATGCTTGTGGGACTTGTTGAGGGAGTTCTGAAGGGCTTCTTTGATCATTTTCCATCCTAATGCTTCATAGGCAAGTAAAGGATGTAGCTGTGAGGAGAAATAGTATGGGGTGAGGTTTCCTGCATCTGTGTGTTTGAGAGCATTCTGTTGTCTTGCTCAGAGTATGATAGGAAAGAAGGTTGCTTTCTCATAATTATATTGGAAAACAATAAAATGTTCCAATAAAATTGAAAGCTTCTGTATGATCCATAGACCAGTTTTCATGACCATTCTGTCTTCTTCACTTCTGGAGTTGTCTCATTACTCTTAAGTTCTTTTTTGTATATGTATGATGTAGCCTCCAGTATGTATAGGTATGCTGTTGCATCTGTGTTCTTGTCTTTGACTTGTATCTATTTTACAAGGTTCTGTTTTACACATTTCCCCACTGATTTTTATTGCCACCTTAATTTTAGATCTTTTTTCTTCTTTTCCTCTTCTACCTTAGGAGAGGAAAACAGCTCTCATATACCTCTTCTTACCACTTAATTTCAAATTAGCTTTAGTAGATCTCTCCAGTTTGTCACTTGATTCAACCCCTTCTGAAAATTCCCAGTGCATCCCAGAAGGCATTCACTTTGCCAGAATCCAGAGGCTTTTTCTAGAATCCAACTTTACAAATGATCTTAACAGTTGGACTAGAACAGATTAGTCATATATGTACTTGTATGGACTTTTACAATGTGTTATTATACAGTAAATAAGTATCTTCAAGTTTACACAATCCTTAATGCACACCTACTTTCTGTAGGTAGAACACAATCATACTTAAGCTTCTCTTTTTTTTCCAAGCTTTTGACTGCAAACACTATATTCATTTTAACGTTTTTTGGTTGGTTGTATTTTTTGTTGAATGATGGGAAACTGCAAAAACTCTTGAATTTGCCAGAGACTGAAAAAAATCACTTGTTCTTAGCAAGTCTTTACTTAGTGAACGCAACTGCAGAATTATGTCAAGTGAGTAATGAACTAAACTTGTGCCTGACTGCACCTCTGCACAGGTCATCCGGAAAGGCTGGCTGACCATCAACAATATCGGTATCATGAAAGGAGGATCCAAGGAATACTGGTTCGTTCTAACTGCAGAAAGTTTGTCCTGGTATAAAGATGATGAGGTAAGGAATGAAGAACTTTTTTCTTTGGAGGGGCAATGTTCAGTCTTCTGAGATCACCTTAAAATAAAAGCTTGTACAAACTTTAATGGAAAAAATGTTTTAAGGCTTTACCGGAGTCCTTTGAATTTTCTGGGTTTCATTCATGGAAAATGAATCGAAGACTTCTGTTGAAATGTTGATAACAAATACATAGTGCTGTATGGGGTTCTTTTGTTTGGCTTTTTGTTTTATTTTTTTCCACACATTGGTTTTGGGATGAGGAGAGAAGGCAGCCCATTTTGGAGTGTTCTGGTTATTGTCCTATACCTGTTTGGACTGCACTTGCACATCTACTGTAAGTTGATCATGAATTGTCTAGGTAAAGTTACTTCTAAACATAACTACAGCAATTGATTTAATGACAACAGTTGTTTTCAGGCCTTGTATTCTAAGAGGATGAAAAGCCTGCGTGTTCTGTTCTATAGCTGGTTGGTATGGATTTCCAAATTTGAAAAAATACACCTTGGTAAGAAATGTTGCTGCTGATCAGTTGCTCACTTTATTGAATATGTTGGTACACAGTTTGTCTGTTTTCTTTAATAATGTTTTCCCACAATGTTGATAATGGTATGCTCTATTCAAAACGCAGTCTTGTTAAATTTTGAAGGTTAAAATGGAATAATAGGGTTATTAAGTGTGCTACACTCTCAACTGTAAAGTAAAGATCTTGTGGTTTCGGTTTGGTTTTTGGGTTTTTTTCCAAGGTTTTGTTGTTGGTTTTTGGTTTTGGTTTGGTTTTCTTTTTTTTTTTTTGGTTTCAGAAACATAGCCCTATTTTTCTAACTTAAATGTGTTCAGCAAANTGTCAAGTAAAGATCTTGTGGTTTCGGTTTTGTTTTTGGGTTTTTTTTCAAGGTTTTTTTTTTGGTTTTTGGTTTTGGTTTGGTTTTTTTTTTTTTTTTTTGGTTGTCAGAAACATAGCCCTATTTTTCTAACTTAAATGTGTTCAGCAAAAATTTAGTGATTTTTCCTAGGGTGAACCAGTTTGTTGGATAAAAGAGGAGAGGCACAGGTAAAGAAATTTTTAGATGAGCTCTATAAATTTTAGATGATCTTTCAATCTCTAAGTAATAATCAAAACAATGGCTTATCCCAGCAAAACATGGAGTTAGCTGATGGGGACTGTGCACAAAATTTATATTCTGTTTAAATTAACCTAGTGTTTTATTGCAGTGGATTTTCTAGAACCACTAGGGAGAGGTCCCACAATGCAAGTACATAAGCCAGAGCTCTGCTGAGTCTGTGAATCCAGAATGTGGTTGCTCTTTTTATTGATTCTCCTCTTCATCCCTTGGGGTGAGGTAGGGGAATGAGTGAGTGGCTTCCTGATACTTAGTTGCCAGCTGGGGTTAAACCACAATGGTCCAACTTAACATGGGTAGCTACTTCAGTAATAGTGCTGATGGTGGCAACTGTGTTGGTTAGTAGTGTTTATTTTTACCTGGGTTGGTTATCATTTTGGGATAGACCTTAAGAGAGACAAATCAGGCCAATCTCAAATATTTTGCCCCTTGCCCTTTTATTTAAGTTTTAAATGGATTCAAATGTATTTACTGTGACATGAAAATAAGTGCATGTCAGAGAGGAGCAGCTAAGTGTCAAGAGGAAAAGTTTTCTTCCCACATTACTGAAATAAAACTTAAACTATTATATTACAATGACACAAAAATTAATAAAAAATAAATGCAAAAGTGCCTTTATGGGTTTGAAAACTTGAAGGTGTTGTTTTTCTGTGATCTATCTTGAAGCTACTAAAACTTCTTATCTTAGATTAGGTATGGGTAACTGTTACGGTAAGAAGTGACATGGTGAGAATTAATGCCTGTTGCTATGTTCTTTCTCAAGCAATTGGAGGTGCATCCAAGATATGCTGTGGCAATTTTTAAAGTAATCTTGGTGTTGCTTTTTTTGAGTCTGATCTTTGTTTAGTGTGAAATATAGCAATTCCTGAAAATAATTAGAGAATGTCTTCTGTTATGCAAATTTTAAAATAGCTTGTTTTGACAGTTTTCTAGGGAGAGTCACCTGGGAATGTCAGAATAGTACATTGAGGGAGATGGCCACTGTCTGATTCAGTGATTTCCATATGCATATTTAAAAATAATGTCTCTTAATTGCCGAAGAGTTGTGTTTAAAGAGTCATAGAAATGCAAGTAGGTCATTCAGGCCAATATGGCAGATCATTCAGGAATTTCTTAGTGTGATAATAGTGTAGTACTATTCCATGCTTTGCTGATGGAAGAAGTTCCTCCTTAAATACAGATTTGCTGTATAATTTGACTATTCTGCCCTGGGAAAGACGTCACAAAGTTATTTTGGCTTTTTTTTTTTTTTTTTTTTATTACTGAGGTTCTTCTAGAAAGAAAATCAGCCTTGCATTAGAAATGCCATTTTTGTCTTTAGCTTCCAGCCATTGGATTNTCTTCTTTTTTTTTTTTATTTTTTTTTTTTTTTTTTTTTTTTTTTTTTTATTACTGAGCCTTTCTCAGTAGGACTTAAAAAAAATTAGTAAAATCTGGTTTAGATGCTTTCTGAAGAAGGTCAAAGTCACAGCTCAATCATTAGGTTACTCAAAAGGTGACTTGTTTCAGAAACAGAACTACTAACTTCGGAAATAAAGAAGCAAATATTTGATCTCCTGGCTGAATTCCAGTTTTTACAATTACATTTCATCTCCCATAAATGTTCTCCTCACTTTCAGATTGGTTTGATAGTTGTCGCATCCTGTTCTCAGATGATTATTGAAATGGCTGCATGCTGGTGTATTTCCAGCCTGGTGAGATACATAGTCTTCAGTGATGTGTGAAGTGATATCCGTGTTTATGTCTCTGGACTGTGCCCAGGCCCTGCTCGGCTGTGCGTGCTGTGAGGTCGTAGGAAGTTCAGATTCCTGGTGCCTCCCACTTGAGCTGGTCACTTCTGCAGTCCTTGCACAGCAGCAAGATCCTGTCCATTGCGGCTGGGAAGACGCTGAAAGTCTGGTCTCACCTTTGTTCTCTTGCCACAGAGAAGAGTTTGCTCCTCCTGTGCCTCTACCCCTGAGTAAGGAATGTTGTAGCAGCTTGTGTACCAGGGAGCTCTGACAATCTATTTTACAAACCTGCAGTGCTTTCTAGGACCTCTAGGGCTGTATACTCCTCTAGTGTAAACAGCCTATTTTCTATAATCCGGAGTTCACTCTGAGGTGAAGATCACCATCTGAATGCAAGTGGTTGTTTGCTAGTGCCATTGGAGGGATGTAAATGATTTCCTTTATTTTTTGAGCTGCAGCTTTTATAATTGATGAATCCTCAGCGGAATGCATTTTGAAGCAAGTTTGTTTGGCAAAAGATTTCAAAATTTGATGTGTGATATCAGTATTACCAAAAAAAAGACTGGTTTCTTGACATGGTTTTGTTGCTGCTGAAACGCACAACAGGATTTTATTCTTGATAGATGGGAATCAGTGCCTAAGAATGATTTTTAGTCTTGTAATTACTGAAATAATCAAGTCTGGTTTTCAACACTGTGGTTAAAGCAGTTACACTATCAGTTGTAGTGAATACTAATCTAGATTAGTTTCTGAACTTGCCTGCAGTTGCTTGTGTTCATAAGCTTGCTTCATGACTAGTACCATGACTACTTGCTTTTCTGCATGCTTAAAATGAAGAATAATTGTGTACCACGTTGAGGCTGCTGTAAATAAGTGCAAGATTAGCACATTCACTGATCTCACAAATATAGATTTCTTTTATAGAGTATTCCATAATGCTAGATAAAGTATTGCAAGACATAGCTACACACACAAAAGACCTTAGCATTTTAGCTCTCAGCTGTACTGTTTCTTTAAGTAGCAGAAAACGCTGGAAACTTTTGTGCTAAGGTTCATTTGAGAGTCAACCTGCAAATAGGAAGTTAGTGAATTAGCCACTCTACATTAGGGTAAAATGGACTTTGGGAATGTGGAACACCCTCCTAGCTTGTGAATAAAAAAGCTGTTTATTGTAAATGAAAAGATGTCATTTGTGAAGTGGTGTAGCATTTTTACAGGGCATAGTTGGAGAATGTGATTTTATTATCCCTTTCAAAGCATCCAGAGTTTTCACTGGATAAATTATTGGTGAGCAAAGGATGCCAAGCTGGACGCAAGGATAAGAGCTTCTAAAAATATGAAGTTTACATTTGGAAAAATCCCCTCAATCTTATTTCCAAATAAAATATTTCCATTCTGTTTCAGTAGAAAAGATAGTATGGTCAACATCCAGTGATAGATGCAGTTTGTATTATAATTTCACAGCGTATTCTCCATTGTAAAATTCTGTGTGATTTGGAGGGAGATATGAAACTGAGGAAATGAGAGAGTGGAAATGGGAGAAGTTCCTCAAAAGCCTGACATATTATGTATGTTTACGGAATTAACTTGCCACACAAAAATCTGCTCTCTGCTTCTGTGGCTAGTAGGAATGTTAGTGATTTTTATACTTATAATAATCTAAAAATGCAAGTTGCTCAAGTTATGCCTGAGAAGTAAATGGGAGGATGAAACACACAATGGTGCTGCAAAGCTGTGTATAAATAAAACTTACTGTTAGTGAGTTAATGAGACAACTAGGAAAAGAGTACTATAGGAAGCACAGTAAAAATTTCAGCAGTGGGTTTTATTGTATTTTATAGGCAGTGTTGGTTTGACTCTAGGTGGGTTGCAGTACGCGGCTTGGTTACTGACCGGCCGTCTGAGATCCAGAGTGACTCTTGGCTGGAGCTGTTGGTGAAGATGCTCTGGTGTGTTAGAGCGGGTTCCCACTGGCGGCTGTCCCTCAGGCTGGGTTGTCATGCGACTGCCTGTCTGTGCCTGCTGTACAGGTGAGAGGATGTTCTGCACAGCAAGTGTAGACAGGCAGACACATGACAACTCCGTCCAGCCAGTCCCTTGGAGCCATCACCGCTGGTGTGCAACAGTTTGTACCATTCCAGTTTGGGGGGTTTTGTTGGGGGGAGCACACATAACAGAATTAAACTTTAAAACATTGGGAGCTGTAGAACAAGAACAGAACTTGATTTTATTCAGAAAAGAATAATTTCAGTACATCAGTTAGCATTGTGCTGGCATGTATTAGGGATGTGATTTCAACAGACTGATCACACTGAACATTTAGAAATCAAAAAGGATTGAATCCATAGTTTATTTTATATGCAATTGATACAGGGTTTTCCCTGCATATTGTACTCACACAGTAATTTAACCAGATGTTTTTACTCTTCTTGGAAGCATAGAAATACTGAAGTTCAAGATAAAGGATATGTTTGTATAATACATATTTTCTAGGAGCAGATAAGTACAATAATCTGTCATGTTAAAAATAAAAATCTTTCTGTATAAATGAAGGCAACCACTTGCACATTAACCCTGTCAAAGGGAATGTGCTGGAAAGAAAACTGGTTGCATTTTGTGTCAATTTTACTAACATGTGAGAGCTGTACCACTGATGATATTTCTTTGTTATTTTGCTCTGCATATTATTTAAATACAGCTTTCTCTCAAATTCTGTACTTAGTAAGAAAACAAAATAACTTTGTAGAACTTCAGTATGTTCAGTTAAACCTAGACTATCCTATAGATCAAAAGCATACAAATAGTATCATTTCACATCACAAAGCGTGCTACTTTGCTAAACTTTCCTGCGTATAAAATACAGTGACTCTTCTTAAATCGCTGTTACTCGCTAGTGCCACCATAGGTAAGCAAGAAGCCTGTGCTTTCAAACCCTTCTCAAACATATCCCATACATAGAAGGAAAACATTTCCAGCCTGAAAACTGATTATTAAAAGGGATGAATTTACCAAAAGGCTAAAGGTTAGGGTATTGTTGAGGTTTTTAATTAGGCTAGTAATAAATTAATATGCAATTATTCATATGTTCTAGCTCTAATAATTATTTTGTCAAAAGAAGATGTATTTTAGCTAATATACAAGTTGAAGTGTTCCAGTTCAGGCTGTGCATTATATGAATAAAATTTTTCTTAAACTTAACAAGGTGGAATAAGGTATCTTAAAAAAAATGATTCAAGCACAAAACATGACTAGCTAATTCTGATATGTAAAATTAATTCAAAGACATTAATAGTCTGACTTTATGCTTACTTAGATTTTTGTAGCTCTAAGTAAAATTTCAATGTATTGTATTGTATCAGCAAATTTTAAGTTGGTATGCCTTCCTACTTGCTTGGCCATTTTAAAGAAAAACAAAAGTGGCAAATTAGAAGTACTTTAAAGATAAATATGAACCACCACTTGATTTATAGATTTCATCAGATTTAACTGCTGTACTTAGTTGTTAAAGAAATGGAAGATCTTTGGTCTGAGAGAAGGGTCTCAGTTTTGTGTTGTAGATCCTTCTTGAAATAGCAAAGAATCTTGCAGTAAAATTAATTGATAATCTATAGAATAAAAGGATTGGAAGAACAAAAATATGCTTTTTAATTAATAGGTTTTCTATAAACAACATCAGGAAAGTTGTACTGATAGTAAAAGTTGTGAGTGAAAAGATTGTGCTGTCTTTCTAGTAACTGTACACAAGAATTCATCAAAGAATCAGGAACGAAATTTGCGTCTTGAACTAAGTCAAATTTATTTTGCCTCGGATTAATTTGTTGGGTACTGGTTATGCCTAGATATCTCCACTTGATTCTTACTGAAAAACTGATAGCTGATCAGCTGTAGCTGATGTGCTAAAGGGGCTTAACCATTTTGTGTGCTGTATCTGATTGATTCATTGAATCAGTAAAGGACTCGAGAATATTTTAGAATACTCACAACAAAAAAAAATAATCACACGATTGCAAATATTATTCTTACAGAAACCTATATAAAGGATTTGACTTTAAGTATTGGTAGCTTGGCAATTGAGTTGAGAATTGTATTCTTTCCAACTTTTTATTTAAGGGCAGGCTGTTATTTTTAGACACTGTTTTGCAATGCAGCGTAAAATGCAGTACAGAAGTACAGTAGCATTATTCAGGAAAGTTTCATTCTTAACTGTGGCATTTCCTGTTGTTTTGTACCCAGAATATTATTTCAATTAGGTTGGGTTGTTTTTTTGGTTTTTTGGTTTTTTTTTAATTTTTTTTAAAGTACAGTAGAGAAAGCAAAGCCTTGTACAATTAAAGTTATGCTCTTGATTAAAATATATTATTTAAAAAACCCCAATCACTATGATTTAGGTTTTTCTGTTTTCTAATTTGCTTTACAGTTTTTGTTTAAAAGAATATAATAATTTAACATTCTACTTAGAAGTTTGGAAATTTTATGCAAATATTTTGCTATTTTGGTTATATTTTCTATATAACAATGATTCTTGGGTGGTTTGCAGAAACGTCTGTGGATACACAGTGCTAGTATAGGAAAGGGGGGAAGGAGCGTGGAGAGGACAGCAGTGTCTTTTAGTCTTCTGAAAATACAGATGCGTTAAGTAGCATTGGTAACAGTAATACAGAAAACAACATGCAACTTAATGACAAGGCAGAAAAATGTCAAATTACATGTTTGGGTTTTTTTAATAACTAGTTTTTTTCACATTTGTTGGATGCTTATTTGATCTATATTTATTTCTGTAAAGTTAGTGACTTTCCCTCACCCCTCTTTGCTTTTTTCCTTTTTTTAAAAAAAATAAAAATAAAAATTAAAGGAATAAATGGTAAGGGTTTGAAATACTTTATTCCTCTTCCCTATTTAATTTTGAGTGTACTAAAAAAGATTACACTTCTTAAGGATGAAAGAAAGTCTATCATGTTGAAACAGCTATTTAAATGCTCATAATGGCTTTAATTTGCTTTACTTGGTTTTGTGCTTTTTATCATAATATGAACTGTATCATTTAGTTCATACAGCAGGTTTAAGCACTGCTATTGTCCTGGTTTTGCAAAACACTCACCATGATTTAGTAATCATTGGTTCTCTGTATATATATTTTTTGTAATTTCTAAAGTAATGTTTGGCTTTTTTTTTTTTTTTTTTTT
>NDXB01012804.1:180718-191428 GCA_002631895.1 Agapornis roseicollis | reverse complement strand
TTTTTTTTTTTTTTTTTTTTTTAATCTTTTAGTTTGGATACAGCTATTCTGTTTGTTGACATGCATATTTAAAACATCTTATTTTATAACTCAAGTAGTCTTTTCTGTATTATTATGATCAACTAGAACTTGTTTCTACTGAAACAGCAATGTTTAAAGAACCACAGAATCACTTAATTCACTTTGAAAATATTTTGATTACTGAGCTGAAATAGATAGACTTCCTTATTCATGCCTAACAATACAGGCTTTCTTCCCGTATCTGTTGCTTTGCACACTGCATTCCCCCGTCTTCTCTCCCCCCCCTCCCCCCCGCCTCCTTTCCAAGCCCCATGCCAAGTGGGCCTCCTAGATCTCAGCCTTACAGTCTAAAAATGTAACTTCGAAGAGTCATGAGTGTATGGGAGGGGAATCACTTCCTAAATCCAGAAAGGTCATTTAAAATAAAGATGAATGCAAATAGTGGACTAGAGATAAGAGAAACACTAGTTCCATATGTTTTCATTGTCCTTGCTTATTTAGCAAAAGCTAATGCAGGCTCTCTTCAACAGTATTTTCACCGAGAGCCTATTATTGACTGCATAACAATACTTCCTTTCTTAATTTCTAGATCAGAATCAAAAAAATAGTAGATAGTAAGCACTAGATAGAAAAAAATATTTGCAAATGATCATATTCCCCTTAAAAGCATAACTGAGCAAGTTTCTTTAATAAGATTTGAAAATATTTTTCTACCACTTCAGTAAAATCTTTGTCATAAAACTTTTTAGATTTGCTATGCTTAAAACAGCAATCATACTTAGAGGAATTGAGAAATATTAATGCGAGTTTGAATTTGGTTCAGTTCTTTTAACTTCTTCCTGTCTCTTCAGATTTTCTGTTAGTAACTACATTTAACTGTGTGCTGTAACTCCCCTTTAGAATGAGAATAAAAATTCCATCTACTCATAGTATAAGAAATTAAAGCCCACTAATCTAATCCAATACAATTATCCAAGGACAATAATCTTTCACAAAATAAAGGAAATGAGGGTGGATAACCTGTGTGGACATTTTTAGAAAAAAAAAAAATTCTTTTAGTTAAATACCTAAGCTTTCATGAGAGGCAGAGGGAAATGACAGAACTAGTTCTTGCTTTGTAAGCTTTAAGACAGCCAGTATAGGGACAGTCACCCTAATGCTACGCAGCCATCTCGCCCCAATAGGACTATTGATTATTGAAGGAGCAATGAAAAAGGTAATATACATATTTTTTAAAAAATCATACAGCATCGAAGCTGTCTAAAATATAACCCGCATTCTACAAGACTGGGTGTTTATAAAAGTAGTGGCTGCATATTTATGCTAATTCTTTTGTACTGTATCTATTCAAAGCCTTCCCGGCAATAATGAGCACCATATAGGTAGGATTTTGTTTCCAGTTGCCAGTAGTTTGTTACTGGTGTTAACTTTAGGGGAGCTGAATCTGGAGTTCGGCTGGTATCAAATTGCAGCCCAGACTTTCTGTATTATTTTGTCCATGGGGATTTCGTTCAGCCTGAGGGTTTTTTTCCCCTACCAGGACAGCTGGAAATTCACCAAAGCAAACTTCTGCATTCGTTTACAAATTCCTTTTTTATCAGTGGGATTCAGGACAAAGTAACTTATCATTTTGAATGTTAAAAGAAATATCAGCAATTCGAAGTATACACAAGAGCAACAACAATCAGTTGGTGCTGATCACTTATTTGCACTGACCAGTCAGGTATTGGGATGGAAAGCTGTTTGTTCCGTTTTATTTATTTATTGGTTTGGGTTTTTTTTTTTATTTCTTTTTTTTCCATCACATCCTGAACTTTCAGCGATAATTTTTCCTGACAATCAAAGATTTGTATTCTATGCAGCAGAAGCCTAGCATGGAGTAGTCATAGTTTTCCTATGGTTTCCCTCCCAGTTTTTCTCAACACATATAGTATAGGTTACTTGCAAACAATTTTCAGTTGCATGTAAAAATCTATGTACAGTTCTCTCAAAAGTGATAAGAATGTATTTTACAATATTTAAAAATAATATTCATGCATTCTTTTCTATTATTTTATTACTTTAAGATGAAATAATTTCTTAAAATTGATCTTCAGATAATAGTTCACAACAGGAGCTATTCAGAATACATACATCTAGCAAGCTTTTTCTGCATTAAAAATATATATATTCTTTAAGTATTTATAATTATTGCTACAAGTAAAAAAAAGTATTAAATTTACCTTTTTAGTTTGTGGGGGGAAAAAAGCTTTATTTTAAATTAAAACAAAAAAAAAGAAGAAGAAAAAAGAAATGACGGACTTTAACTCTACTCTTGTACACTTCTCTAGGTAGTATAACTCTAGGCAATATACCTCTCTCATTTCTTGCATAGGCTTTAGTAAACCATCAGAGCTCCATCTTTCTTGCAGTGATGACTGGAGGAAGGGGGGAGGGGAGTCACCTAGGTTCGCCAGGTCATAGGCCAGGTGTTCTTCCAAAGTAGGCCTTACCAGAATGTCTTCCCCGCTTTATTCTGAAGTCCTCCTTTTTCACAGTGTCCCTTAGCGTTTCTTATTCCCTAGTGTGCAAAACCTGTGAAGAAAAATACTGTATATGAGATCTGAAAGGAGCAATAACTGTCTTCTCCTTGGCAATAGCAACTTGCGTCCCCAATAGTCCATGCCGCTGCTTTCCCTTGCCCAGTCTAACCAATGTGCAGACTACTGTACAACAGCATTGTCCTGAACAGGTAGTCTGAACACTGGGGCGACGGAGCAGGATCTCCGGACGCGTCTATTTATTTATTTTAAATCCTCTTTTAGTCTCAGGGAAAAACTGCCTTCCTGCATCACGGGTTGTGCTCGGCTCTCCCTCACACTCTGCAGCACTCACTGAAACACACTGAAGTGCTGTGATTTCCAGTCTTGACGTGGCACATTTGCAGCAGACTGGGGATCTGGCAATGAATTTAGGACCAGGAAAAGGGGGAGGGCTGGGCCTGAGAGTCCATATATGGGATGATGTCACCCTGGGGAGGTTTGGGTATGCACTGTGCCGCTGGTGAGACCGCTAGAATTGCCTGCTCTCAGACATGGGTCTGTGTATAAAATGGTACCAGATGTTTTAGTGTAATGTTAAGCAGTCATTTCATCTTCAGGCCAGATTTTTTTCTTCAACTGGGCAGGAAGTGGGCCCCAGTATGGAAAAGCTGTAAAAAGTCAAGATGTACAGTTTCACTGCAGCCAACAGAGAGTGAGTTAATGTAGACACAGGATTTGCTGTTTTGTGAAGGCTGAAAAAATTAATTTATAAAAAGGATTCTGCTTGGGAAGCTAATGCAGTAACCCACTGCTTATTTTCCTTCTTTTTAGTGACTCTAGTTATGCTTTTCTATTTTGGCATTTCAGACCAAGAAAAGGGCAAATAGGTTCATTTTTTCTTGGAACTGTCAGCGGCATGCAGGCTGCTGAGACTTGAACAGTAATTAGAGTTACTTCCTGAAAGTGAAGCCCCCATGAAAAGTCTGGAGAAATGTTCTTTGTCATAGCCTCTACATGAGTAATTAGTTCCACATGTGGCCTTCCTATTTCCCTTCAGCTATTTTGGCTGGCTGGTTGAATACTTTGCTATAGCTCAAGACTTAAAGAAGCTTTAAAGTTTTCGTTTCAAGCATCCACTGTGAAAATAGCTGTTTCTGGTGTCATAATAAATTGCTTCTGGTAGATCAGTGCTATTAGGCCTGGCATTGTTTTTCACTGGTAACCCTGCTGGTCCCATTTTTCTTTTAATGGTGCTTGGTGGAATTATTCTGTTAAATTTTATCTTTGATGTTTACCAGATCTATTGAATTTTGCCAAGTATGAGTTTACCGTAGATTTTAAGATATTCTCCTCATAGGCAAGTGTCCTTCTATAAAATTTTCTTTGTGAATCTTGAATCTAACTATTTTACTTGTCGGTTGTTTTTTGGGGTTTTTTGTTTGTTTGCTTGGGTTTTTTTAAATCCGCCTTAGCCCATGGTCTAAACCAACAGTTAACACATTGTGTTAGCTCTTCTGAAGTCAAACCTGTGTGTAGGTCTGTAAGCACATTGCATGGAATTGTTGCCAGTAGGTCTTTATCTGCCTAGAAATCTTAAGCAAATGTCAGTATTGGGATTATATTCTGGAAGGTAGATCTCCACCAGCTTCCTGACAGGACTGTTGCTGTGAGCCCCGCTGTCCTAAATAACTTCTGCATGATTTGATTCTTCCTAGGTGAGTGCAGATTCTCTGAGAGCCATACCTCCTAGAGGAAGGCACAGGGAAGGTTGCAGAACTCTAATTTCAGGGAGAATGACTTCAATAAACTTGGATGCTGGGGAAGTTGGAATCACAGTCTCAGGCTAATGAAAAAGTGACCTTCAGGCTCCTTTGTGGTGGTTGCAGGCCATGCACTGTGTGTCTGTTTCATATTGTGCATCTGATTCTACTGTTTGGATCACCATGAGCTAGTGTGTGTCCAAGCTGTGGTGGGCTTTCTTTTTCAATTAGCAAAGTTAGGGGTTTGAAGAAGCTATAGAAAGAGGTTTAATGTGCAGAGTGTTTGGCTTTCTTAGAAAGAGCAGCACCACATTGGTGTGTAAGAGATTGTGGGTCAGTGAGCAACAGCTTTTGGAGGTACAGCTGTTATAATAGAGAAAGAAAGTAGTGGAGAACAGGAGGGTTCCTCATCTGCATTTCACTGCATGTGTAGGAGCTGGCTTTTTAAATTATATTCCCACTTGGCACTTCCTTGTGGAAGAAGAGTATGATTTTGGAAAGACTGAGCAATGAGAGATTTTTGTGAGTGAGACCATCAGTATATTCGGTCAGATTTTGCCCAGTGAGGAACCATCAGAGATTAATTGCTGTTTGTGCCAAAAAGACCAGGAAATCAAGTTGTCAAGAGAAGACAGTGTTCCAGGGATCTTCTTTACATACCAGCAGAAGGGGGGGTAGGTTGAATGAAAAGGAGGCAATGTGTTAATGAGCCAAGCAGCCTTAGATGCTGAGGGAAGTGAAGTTATGAATGTTGCTGTCGAGTGCAGTGGTGTTAGTCTGTGGATTTTGCCCTGAGATGGTTAAATAAAACCAGAATAACTCACCACATTGTGGCCTGGAAATTCATTCCCTGTAAATTTTGTTTCCTGGCAAAAGCAGAGCTTCAGATGAACGGAGTACAAAAACAGGGCCTTTAGGTTGTTCTGGGCACCCAGAACGACTCTAAAGCTTTATTGGGAAGAGCCTCTAATATAGCACAAAGCTGTTCAGGCCTCTTATGTACATTTTCTTTCTTTCCTAAGGGCTGCTCAGCTAGTTACGTGCATCTGTGTTAGGCATTTAGACCCAATCCCTCCTTTTCCACTTGAGCTCTGATACGAAAAAAAGTCCCAAAAAGCAGTTGACATTTCTATTCCTTCTGATACCAAGTTCAGACTATACATGAAACATTTGTAATTTTCCACTAAATAGCTCCCCAGCTATACTGTAGGTTTTAAAACTGCTTCTGGTCAACTTCCAAGGCTCTCATTTAGCTTTTGAATGCCAGGCTGTTTTCATGGTTGCAGTAATCTTAACTCAGAGCCCATAACAGTAATAAATTGTTACCCAGAGCTCATCCTAAGTGTCTTCCAAAGGCGGTGATAAACTTTTATTTTTCATGAGTTTATCATCATGCTGACATTTCTGTCATGCCTATGAACTCTGCCCAATGATGATTTTCTATAAGCCTAAAATATTGGTTTAGGTTTTTTTTATTTTTTCTTAACCTGGAGGAAACTAGGATTTTGAAAAGTCCAATATCTTTATTAATGCTTTATTTGGAGGGCTACCTCCAAATAGTGAAAAAGAAAGTAGCTATGTGTCTAGTAGATTAGTTTTTTGTTGTTGTTTTGTTTTGTTTTGTTTTCCCTGGCAGACAGCAGTGTAGTGCCAGGCCGCTCTTCATAGTGAAAAGGGTGAGCATCTTTGAAGCAGTCATGAAGTATTTGGCTAGGACAGGAGATATATGCTTCTTTGTGATTTGTAAAACATTCTAGACTGCATTTACACTAGTGGAGTTGCTGAATTGTTGCTCATGTATATTTTTTGCATTAAAGTTATTGAAAAAAGTGTCTAGACAATTATAAATTTTGTATCTCTAATTTTCAAAAGCTCTAGATGCAATCCAGGGAATGACAAAACAGTAAGCAGGATGTCTGCAGCTGTTAAATGTGTTGAAGTAGTAAGAGACAATTGAATATAGTTATTTTTTTAAATTCTGGAAGTGAAAGTTGTCTGCCATGACTTTTCCTAGGGTTTTTTTTTTTTTGTGTATCCAGCAGTAAAGGTTAACCTTTTCCAGTGCTCAATAAGCTAAATAATGATTTAAGAGGATTAGAAACAAGTAGGCATATGGGTAACAGTACAGATATGTTGGGATTGCCATCATAGCAAAAACCCCACGCAAAACTACCTTCAGGGTCTGATTTTATTGCTGAGGGAACAAAGCAAGAGGGGAATTAAATGCCAGTGAGAGTAAACAAATGCAAAGGAGTAGTCTGAATCTGCAGAAATCCCCTGAGTTACACTGTGAAATTGTGTTCATTTTTATCCAGAATGCTTGGGGTATGGATGCAAGAAAGAAGTAAAGGATAATGTGGGGAGAGAAGAGGTGAGGGTGATGGAAGCATCAGCATGTGAGGTGAGAGTATCTGATACTTGCTTTTATAGTTTGTCACCTTTCTGTTAATCAATGAGTATCACTGATGGTGGGACAATGCAGTCATGCAATCCTGTTGTTTCTTGGTACTTCACTGCAAAAAAAAGTTTGCTCCTTAGCAATTTTGTCACTTCTGGCCAATGCGTGTAGGAATGTTTTATGCTAGTTAAGTAGCTGTGCCCACTGTTACAAGAACACATGATGAAGTCTGAGGCTCGTTTTGAGCTTGTACCATCATCTTCATCTATTGTAAAGTTCTTCATGATGTCTGAAAAACATACAGGGCTGACAGCAGTTTACCAGTGCTAACTGAGGCTCCCCTTTGGTAGGAACACTTTGGTATGAAAGGTATATGACTGCTAAGAACCACATCTATGTGCTGAACAGTTTTCCAAGCAGTCTGACCTCAATATTGCAGGCAGTGATTTGTTCTTTCATAAATTACTTTTGTACAGCTCTCTATGTGCTGGATAATGTTCCAGCCAAATACCCTTCTGTTGTGTAGTTCCTGAAAAGATAATGGACAGGTGAAAACTATAGCCTCTGAACACTGTGTTGCCTGTTGCCAGTCATTTTTCCATCCCCTAACCCCTTTTCACTTGCTCCCTCTCCCCTTCTTTCCCTCCTCATCAGATGTATATATTGGATGCTTTAGTATATTTACTCTTCCATCTACTCTGTAACTTCTCTCTCCCTAATCCCACTTTTCTACCTTGCACATGTGCTTTGCCTCACACTTTGTTGAGTTTCCAGGAGAGACGTGAATGGGGAGAAAGCAGAGCTGGGATGGGTCAATCCAGCTATTTTGGGCATCTACCAGAATTGAAATTCATAACTAAGTTTAGGAGCCTGTGTTTCCTTTATCTTCATTGAGCAAGGGACAACTCAATGCCTGAAATGGATTCCTATAGTTAGCCAGTGCTTATTTTTGTCCCTACAGGTGGATGTTCAGCAACCATGACACTTTTTCTTACCTCATTAGTGATCTGGTTATTTTCATCCTGGTTGTAATGTGTGCATCACTTTGTGTTCTGTATCGCTCAGGTTTTTTTGTTGGCTCTCTAGCCGATGGTCAAAGTTTACTATGGTCAAATGTATAATTTGAAATATTGGAAAATACAGGCAACTTTGCTCACTGTGTATTTTCCAGCTTAAATTTTTTGTATACACTCGTGTGTATTTGAACGTCTGAACTGATTTTTGGATGGTAAATTGGTTTGGGGAACTATGTATGCTCAGCTCTTTGGTAACAAGTGACTATAACGACTGGCAATGTTTAGACTGCATATAGGTTTTTTCATTCCTGCTGAAACAAATAGCTGCCCTATTGAATTGTTGTGGCCTAATGGGAGGTATCCTCTCTGCCTGTCACACTTTTCTTCAGGAAAAGGACAGGATATGGAATAGCTTTGACATTTCCTTAGTCATTGCTTACTCATACATAACACACAATTAGTGGAGATGCAAAATTAGCTGAGCTAAGTTAATCTTCAGAGGGGTGCTGAAGAGAATGATATACCCTGGATTAACACACTCTTCTTTCTTGATTGCTGTGATTTCCTCTGACTTTGTTTTAGCCCTGAAGCATATTAGTGTGAAGCTTTTGGACCCTTTATAAAACCCAGATACACAGCTGAATCAAGTTCTCTTTTTTCACACTCAGACTTAAAGGATTCAGTCAGGTTACCACATAACTGGAAGATAACTGCTTCTGTCATAGATGTGGCTTCTGCTACAAAATGACTGTAGTATTCAGTAAAGCAAAATACCTGGACAATAAAGGGAATGAAGCATTTGAGTGTAGGAGAATATTTTTACTGCTTAACAAAAGCAAAGATATATATATTGGATAAACTTGCAGTGTTTTTTTATTTCTTTTTTCATTCCTTTCTGAAAAAATGTCTTTGAAAGGAGAACAGTCTGGGTGACCAAACCAGTGTATATTTTATAACATTTTTGAGTTAAAAATCTTGTGTCTTGTTGGGTTTAAACTGCTGATTTTGTCTAATTAGAATTTTGGGTTTGATTTAACCCTCAAACATACTTTTATGAACATGCTTTCTTCTACCCAGCTGAGAGACAGTTTGTTGTTACTTTAGTGGGTGGTTTTTTTTATTCTGGCAAATTTTTTGTTGCAGCTATTTCTATATTTCAGTAAGATAATATACTCTGGGGGCAGATCTTGGAGATCTTTGACTCTAATGAGCACCAGTCACGTGAGAGCAAATACATGATTTATTACTTGAGTATATTTTCAATAGTAATGCCTGGAGATTTTTATTTTTTTTTTAGCAGGAGGAGGGGAGATCAACAAGAAGAATGCAGTTCAAATAAATTAGTGGCAAAGTGATGTTAACTCTCACCTCAGTTCAAGCCTGTGGTCTGCAATGCCAACGTTGTGAATGATTCCAAAGCAAAAACATCCATCCTTTTCACATTTAAGAATAATCTCAAGAGAATTGTATTGTAGAAGCAGATCTTAAAATGAACACCAGCAATATTGCTCACGGACTCTAAAACTTAAAGCCATTTCTTCTAGTATTTATTGTCTTTGGCAGAACTATTATCCTCTCTTTATATTAACTGCTGCATGAAGTGTTGGCCTTACCTTGCCAAAACTTCTATTCATAATTTTTTCATAGGTTGACTTGTGACTTGCTTTTGATAAGGCTTAACAATAATGAGCCAGATTCTTGAATGTGAAATTGAGTTTCCTCAGGTTGAATATAGAAATCTGTCATTTGTGCTGTGCAGAGGATATATGCTCTAAGAAGAGGTGACTGTCAAAGAGCCTCAGTGAGGTCATGACAAATACCTCAGCTGATGCCTTTTGGTTCACACTCTCTTCAGAGGTCAAAAATTTCTTCCCCTTCCCCATTATTGTTTGAAATCATAGCAATAACATCCTTTGCAGTATAGAACCCCAAAAGTAATAGTGTGCCTTCTCTAAGTCCCTCTTTCTGCTTCAATATCTTTTTCTGTGGGATCTTTCATGGCTCTTCTCTCTCCTTTCTTGGCTGGTTGTGCTGATCTATGCTCTGCAATCTCCCACTGACATTAACTTTCACTGTGTATTGATCTGTTCTTTTCATGGCAGTCTCCACAGCTTCATTCCTGGCCATCCTTGGGTTGATGGAAAGACCTTTCCCTGGATGTATAGAATTACCCTCTCTGCTGTCCAACTGAGTATTTCATCCTGAAGTAGCAACTACTTTATTGAAGTATTTTATGTATGGCAGTTAACCTCTTGAGGATCTGATCATGATTTGAAACCATATCCAAACAAAACCAACAACCAACCACTCCCAGCTCCCTTCCCAGCCTTCTCTGAGTACTACTGTAATAATAGTAATAGATCAACTACTATAATACACTGATGAACTGATACCCAGGATCAACTCGCCCATATCATTGCTCACATTTCATGTATCTTCAGTGGCTGCCTTTGTTGCTTTACAGACTTGCATCTGGTATGTGAATCTTGGTATATTCTGAAGATTGCCTAAAGTTTAATGATGAAGTGGACAGCTATGCTCTTAATTCATTAATGGAAGGTCTGTCATCTGACTTTCACTCATTTTGTACTTCAGCTACAAGATGTAAATCTTGTTTATTAAATCTGTCTTTTCTTAAAGCCTTACAAAAGCATTTTTGGTTGAACACTGAACCAAAATATTGACTTGTTTTGGGAATTGTGTGGGGAATGCAGAAAATGCAGAAGCAGCAGCAGTATTTTGTGGGTAATAGTGTTGCTTTCAATATCGTTCACAAATGGTATGCATGTAGGGTGAGATCTGAAAAAGCAATAAAGTGGGTAAATTCCAGAGATACAAGAAAATGATACATATAGATGCCAGTGACATAATGTCTATGTACACTTCTGAGAATCTCAGAACCAAGCAGGTTTCACAAGCCTGATTGCGCTGAGCATCTTTACTGCTGAAGAAACTTGTATAATTGGTGACTGGTTTAAAAAAAAAAAAAAAAA
>NDXB01012804.1:165830-180630 GCA_002631895.1 Agapornis roseicollis | reverse complement strand
TTTAATGCTAAAAAAACTTTTAAAATTGGTGACTGGTTTAAAAAAAAAAAAAAAAAACAAAACCAAAACCAACCAAAACCCAAAAGTGTACTTCATAGGACAGTATTATTTCCAGTAGTTTTCTTCTCTATGCTCTGTTCAGGAATATTTCAGCAAGATTTTTAATTGTTACTAGGTGTGTTAGTCTTCTATGTAACTTGTATATCCCACGGGTTCAATAATTTCAGCTTTTGGTGATCTATAATACGTTTTATCCATATGTCAGACAGTTACATTGAAAACACCATTAAGTATTACAGCACTGAGCATCTAAGTTGCAACATTGTGCAAGTGTAGCTTTTTGCATTCTTTTCCAAACAAAAAATGATCTTAGCAAAGCCAAAATATCAAACACCTGCCATGTACTTTTGAACAGAGAAAGGAGATTTTCAAACTGTGTGCCTTATAGACAAGGACTAAGAAACACTATATATACTACATTATCCCACAGCTTTCCTCCGCAGATGGACCTGCATGTTTTCTGGAAGGTAGAGATCACTAGTCAAAGAAAATATGTGACAGTGTTCAAGGCCAGGTTGGACAGAGCCTTGGATGGCATGGTTTAGTGTGAGGTGTCCCTGTCCATGGCAGGGGGGTTGGAACTAGATGATCTTAAGGCCCTTTCCAACCCTAACTATTTCATGATTCTGTGACTATTCTATATTTGACAGTAGAATTAACACTAAAAATCAGCAAACCAAAAAGTGTGGTCAGGTATCTGAGAATCCTCTGAAAGCAAATTCAGAGTTTGGGAAGTGGAAAACTTAATTTGATGGGGGAAAAATTTTTATAGAAGAGTTAAAAGGAATAACTAATGGAAAGGTTTGTTCATGCAAGTTTGGCTTTGTTTGGAAGTGAATTTAATGTGAAGACTCTGGGATTATAAGGCTTGGGAAACCACCTTCTGTATTTGCTGCTTTTTCAGCAACCTGACCCGACTGGGTTTCAGGGTCAGCACTCAAGACTCCTAAGATCTGAAGTACCAAGTTGAACTGAGGTATAGAATTTGTGGGGATGCCAGGTCTGTTACTGGATTTTGAAACATGTGATGCTGTACAGTTAGCTTGCCAGTTTAGTAAGTGTGAAAAAAAAAAAAAATGTAGTAACTACATGTATCATATATATCACATATTAATATACTTTGTCTGATTTTTCTACTGACTGCTTCTTTAGGTAACATTTTTCATTTTCTTATGCATATATAAAGACAGTTTCAGAAAGACTTCCTTTTCTTCTTTTAACATGTCAAAGAATTCTCAGTCCACAAGTCCCCATCAAAAGTATACCTTCATAACAGCTAACCCTTATGCTCTTGATTTTTTTGAACAATCACATAAATATACAGGTGCTGAGCACCTTTTAAAGCAGAGCATATGTCTCTCAGGCAAGATGTGTTCATCCCATGCTTGCACACATTTTCTCAAAGAAAGGATATGGCCATATATGATTTTCCTATCTTTTGCTAAACTTAGTCTTTGCTTCCACCTTGCAACTGTGCAAAACTTCAGTGTCTTTTCTTTACGGGGATCAGTGTTGTGTCATTCCAATGTGCTAACCAAGTAACACTTCTTGAGAACATTTTTCTTCATGCACGTGCCCTCCTACTTGGACTTTTACCTTGAAGAGGAAAAAGGGAAGGTGCTCCAACTCCTCTGCTGTTTAATTTTTGCCACTCATGTCCCCTTTAAAGCTGATCTCTAAATGGGAGGAAATCCAGACAATTGTTAACTCATGGAGGCAACAAATGCATCTGACAAACAGCAGCTCATCATTCACTCTCTTCCATGACATTTAAATCCTCTGGGAGTGTCTAGGGAAAGAAGGAGCTTGCTGCTTTGTAAACCTCTCTTGGTGTGTGATAGAAATATGGCATGCTTACTTTGGTGTTTTTATGTCACCAGTAACTGCTGAGAGTACAAGAGGGAAAAAAAACCCAAAAAGTGTAGGGTATGAGAAATAGGAGGAAAAGATGTCTTTTATGACAAGATGCATTTTATGTAAACAATCAAAAGACCTTGGATATGATTGTTTCAATCAGCTAGAAAGGCTGATGGAACATAATAACCATGGAGGCTTCTTGGCAGAAGTAGTATTTATTGGCTGGGTTTAGTTACAGCATGAAGCATGTCAACTAGGTATAAAGTTGTTAGCACTGGAAAACTCTTGTATGTTGTGAATGGGCATAAAATGCCACAAAGTGTGTGGCATAGACCAAATCTGGTATGCCTGAAAATAGAAAACTGGCAGGTTCACAGAGACACAGCCAGCACCATCTGAACGTACATATTTTTTTTTTTTTTATATATATATATATACATATATATACACACTGATGTGTTAGCTAGATCCAGTGGTACTTTTTAGGAATTATTTGCCTTAATGAGATAGAGCACAGATGTATTGCAGCATTTTTGTGCACAGACAGTTGTCTTCTAACTCCTGTGCTGATGAGATTCTGAAAGTGGGCTTCAGATCCGGATTTGTGGGAGGGATTTCTTCGTTGACTGTCTATGAAACGTTGCATGAAGGAAAATGGAAACCATATGCAATTCACTACACAGATCTGGTTTTCATTTAAATCTTTTCCTGTATTATATTTTCTGCTAGTGGAAGAGAGAGAAACAAACTGCTAGATGAATAGTATGGAACTTAAAATAAAAGGCAGTGTGGTGGCTTTTTGGTTTTGTTTTTTAACTGAAGAAAAATGGTATTTGATCAGTACTGTAATTTCACCTAGGATTCCACAGAAAGAATTTATGTATAATATTCTGGAACATGTGTTGTTTTAAGTCTTAATGGATTAAATTGATATGATATCAACAGAACTGCAAGGTTGTTGAATTAATAGAGTTATACCATTCTAGTAGTGGCACCATGAAGTCAAAGTTTTGATGAACTCTGTGTGCAGAACAAAAATATGTAGTAGTTTCTAATACTGTTCAAAAATTCCTTGCTGTTGTGTAGAGTCGTGGAAAAATTCACCATCTCTGAAAACAGTCCAGTAGGTTTACTCAGAGTCTCGGAGTTTGGATTTTTTTTCCCAGTCTTGAACAGAAGTTCAGTTTTTAAAAGTTCCCTGAGACTCTTCAGCACTGAGGTAGTCTCTTGGTTTTTGCACAGAGCCCAGAAATAGAAGTGCCACAGGACAAATAAAATAGAATACAGTCCTTTCTTTTTAAAAAAACTGAGCTTTTAAATATATTGGATATGTTATACTTTTCAGTCTGTGAATGAAGGATTTAAGTGGCTTGAAAAGGAAGTAATGAAGATCTTCTACCTCTTGGACTGTTTGGAAGCTGTACAAAATGGATCGTCTTCAGTGATAATTACCAGGTGCTCAGCAGTATGTGTGTGCGCATGGTAAACATCTACATTTGTCCAGTGGTTTCAAGCCATGCTATCCAGCAATGTAAACTGTGTGGTAAGGAATTTCTTTCCTTTGGTCAGGGTATTAGTGAAAATTAAGCAAAGGAGATGGATCCGCAGATCCAGTTTCCCAAGGATAACATCACCTAGTCTTCTTGGAAAAATAACAACACTTTCATAAAGGAACATTACAGGCAGTCAAAAGGGTTTCTGCACCTCCAGTCAGCTGCACAGATTAAGGAAGATTGAAGGACCAGTTTCACTTGCTAGATCTGTTTAAAGAGAAAGTATTTTAATGTAACTATTATAAGAATGTTAAAGTAACTTCTGAGCACAAGAAATGCATGGATCAAATGATAGTACACGCTTTATACAGTGTAGAACTGCACAAAGAGGCACTAAACTCACAAAACTGATTAAAGGGACTTTAAGAGAGCCTCAGCAGATTGCATGCTGATGACGCTGCTGTCATGCAGTTGGTTGAAATCTGATTTCATTTAATTAACATGCAGAGACCTGAAGGCACATAAGGGCATAACCAAAAAGCAAGTCAGAGAAGCTGTAGAACATTTCTGCTGTTTTGTCAGTGTCACACAACTCAAATGATCCCTCAGGGCATTTGAATTCTGAGCAGAAAATTAAATGGAATGTAATTCTTAATTCCTGACTTTTTTTTTTTTTTTTTAACATTACAGGAGAGAATTGTTTCTGCTTCATTCTTTTTGAGAAGGTGTTAATGAGATATAACTGATTCCTGTAGTTACTCATTTTTTAAAAATGCACTGAGATCCCTACACTGTGAGAGTAGTTACAGTGTAATTTGGGGTTGGTGTAGCCAAAGCTTCATAGAAAAATGTGTGGGAGGGGAAGGATGGATGAAGGTATTTATGTAATGGTAAAGTGCTGAGTGGACAGGAGAGGTAATTATTGTATCTTTGTGTCTTATTGATAGAGCATCTAAGATCTTATTTTGCTTACTATAGAATAATTTGTAAACATATTTAACTCCTCAAAAATCCCAAAGTAAACAAAGAACTCTAACAAAATTATGTTAATCCTTATAAAATATGTTTGCTTGGTGTGTATCATTCCATTTTAATGCTCTGTCTTTAAACTGTAAGCACTTTGAAATAATTGATTATCTCCGTGTGCGTCTAAATCTCACTGTAAAAGGTGTGCATCTAAGTAACGGAATCTGAATTATAGAATCATAGAATAGTTAGGGTTGGAAAGGACCTTAAGATAAGGTCCTCCATAAGCAGGGACACCTCATGCTAAACCATACCACCCAAGGCTTCGTCCAACCTGGCCTTGAATTTCTCCTGTAACAAAACTGTTTGCTACCAATAATATTAACATTTGGCTTGTGCTTTGTTTCACAAAATTACTTTTGTTTCTAGAAGTTTTCTTTTAGGTTCCCTGATTTTGAAAAATGGGAAGTACTTTGTTTTTCAGGTTGGATAAATAACAATGCTCTCTTTGGTCGAAAGTTTTCCAGTTAGCTGGAGAGGAACATGTTTTTCTGTCAAAAATTTAGCTTTTTGAATGTATTTGAATTATCTGAAATGTTATTTATATGCTTTCCACCTGTTGAGAAATACTTGTGATGGTGTTTTAGCCTTCGTTCACCATTCAGGCCCCTGTTATGAAACTTCATATTTAGCATACTCTGAGGTATTGACAGACTGTTGCCTTGATTAGGAAAAACAATCACGGGCATTTAAGCAAACATTCTTGGTGGTGTCCTTCCCTTCTTCACTTTGAAGACTCACCAGACATTTAATTTTGTAAAGTCAATATGCTGCTATTTTTAAAGTCTCAGTTACATTTAAAGATACTGTGGATTCAATTCCAGGATTGTTAGTGTTTTGTTCATTCATAGAAGGACTGATAGAAAATTTCCTGTGCAAGACAGTAAGCTTGTATAGATCTCCATGTAATGCGAATATCTCTTTTCATGACTACAGTTTATTGTCTGTTTATTACACCATTAGCTTTCCTTTTTTAAAAACTACACATCTCTTGCAGTTGTAATAGAATTGTAACTTTACAGTTGAAACAAATATTTACATTTCAGTGATAGGAGAGAGATGGTAATGTACAAAGGCACTATTTAATTAATTGAAAAGGGATGACTGCTCAGTTGCTACGCTCCCACTTGTCCTCCCAACATGTCCTCCCATCATCACTGCAAACCAGCTTGTCCTTAAAGCAAGCTGGAAAACCAATGAAGAAATCAGCTGATTGAAGATGGTACTCCAAAGAGAGGCTGTAACCCAGTGTGAGGTCTGAATAAACCTCCTGAGGCTAAGACTAGACATGGATGTGTATGTACAGCATTTCATATGCTGAAGAAATCAGCAAGATCCATTTTGTTTGTCCTCCTACTCCCAAAGTTATTCAAGACTTGGGGACTTAAAGGCACAAAGATAATGATTCCTTCCACAGGAGGAGATGCTGAAAAGCATTAGCTCAGGAAAGACAGAAGGGAAGGAAACCATAATTCACCAGAGTTTGAAATATTTAGAGGACTTAAATAAGTGGTATAATTGGAGTGAAAACTGAATCAAGACTTCTGCCTTTCTCTTTGTCACCTACTTGTATGGCCTTGAGGAAATTCTTTCTGCTTCAGGTTCTTTCTCTTTTCTGTAAAGCCTTCAGAAGACCATGCAAAGTACTTTTCTTGAGCTATAATAAGATAGTAACAAAACCAGCTAGTAGGGAATGTTTGAAGTTAGGCAAGGTATGCTTAACTAAGTATGCAACAGGAGATGTATATAGTTATGTTTTATAGGCTCTAAGATTGAACTCAGTCCCACCAGTCACACTCCTGCAGTGTCCCCTTTATGATCACTCTCAGAAGTCCTGCATTTGACCAGCTAGAGGGGAAAAAAAAACTCTTATACAATATATTGCCTCAGTCTTAGGAAGACAGGTTTACAGAAGGATAATATTTAGATAGAGCCTATCTTTGGAATATAATTTGTCAGTTAGTGCTTCTGGATCTTCACAGTTACAAAATTTGCCAAGGACCACTTTAGATTTCAGCGAACTGGATTCAGTCTGGAACTTCAGTGGAGTCTCCTTTAGTTATGTGGCCAAAAGGTCATATTTTTGAATCTGTGTTTTTGAAAACATGCCAGCTGTGGCATCTGTCAGTCTCTTGAACTGATTCTACCAAGCTAACTTTATTCCATCACTCTGAACCACAGAGGTGTTTCCTTGCCCAAGAGGTGAGGAATGGTTTCCTGCAGATCTCTGTAATTCTTTCCCTTCCAGCTATCTCATCATACTACCATCACCATTTATCAATCTCTTTTGCAAGGGATCTTCAGTTCCTCCCCCCAGAGTGACTTTCTTGTCTTCCTCTCTCATATCTACAAGCCACAGTCTCTTAATAACTGGCATCTAGAAGATCAAACACTGCAATTCTTTCTGCACCGATTCCCTTTACTCCCCAGAACCAGTCTAGTCCCACTTTACCATTTCTGCAGTCTTCATGTCAAATACATTTCAGTTGCATCAGAAACTTTGTGACATATAGCTCCTGCTGCTTTAGTTATCCTTCACCATTATTTCACCAAAACTTCCTTGTCTATGACATTACTCCAGTTTCCAAAGGAGACCTCCCCAAATCTTTTCAAACTTCCTTCTACTCTCTCCATGGATATCTCACCAGTGCGTTTGATGGGGGAAATAGTTCAGTCAATGTGCATAGAAATAAACACAACCATAAATATTAATGTGTCCTTATAACTGTGTATTTCAAAGGCAAATAACTACTAATATTAAAAGAGGTGTGATTCCACCACCCCCTCACCCCTCCATGAGATTGGGTTATTAAAGGATTGTTCTCAATAAAGAATGACTGTTCTAAACAAAAAACATTTCTTTCAGGGCCTCAGTCTACATGGTGTTGCATCTACTTGCAATGGACTTGAATATTCTGCTGGCAATCTGTCTTTTATCATTTCTGTTATTATTCTGTTGTTTTGTTGCTTTGCACTCAACTGATCATACAGAATAAAACCTGTTTGTGATCAGTCTGTCATAATCTGAGACCTTGCCATGCTTTGATATACATGTGGTTGAGTTTGGAAAGAACATAGAATCATAGAATAGTTTAGGCTGGAAGGGACCTTACAGATCATCTAGTTCCAACCCACCATTTCCAGGTGGATTTTGCTGTCAGCTCCTTACAGTACATCTTTTGCCATACTGCTCCATACTGTCAAGAACATCCTCTAGGTGAGGAAGCTGGGGAAATCTTCCTGGCTTATTCACCTAATTACAGCTGCAGTCTAATCTTCCACAGAATTTCTTTTTACATAGAGGTTACATTTATCTTCATTATCATATTTTCAATATTTAAAACTAAAAATAAAAATATAAAAAGAGATGTCTGCTAAAGGCCAAAAATCTAATGATAAATTCCTTTTACATAGGGTATGTGCATATAATAAGTTAGAAATGAGACTTTACTTTATGGTATTGAAAGGTAACATCAAGAAGAACTATTAAATGCATGGCCAGTTTATAGTCTTCTGTGCAGAATCTAGTATTTTACACCATGCACCACTCCTTATGTTTATGAAGGTGTTGGTGGTTAATTCTTTTAATGTAGCTCTACTACTATCTGAATTTTGTTATCTTTCATTGTATAGCTGAACATATTTATCTGACATCTTACATGATCTTTGGTGAGATTAATCTTAACTCCTCAGTATAGGTAAATCATGACAGAGTTACATTTGTTTACCCCAGTTAGCCTATCTTCCCCAAAATAATTTGTGACTTGATTTGCAATGATAGTGATATACCTGATTTGGAGTCAAAAGAAGTGAAGAGCCTAAGGGGAGGCAATTACAATTGTTCAGTGCTTCTTACGAGAGTAAGTGTTACTGAATTAGCCTCATCTTGTGGATAGTCTCCAGGTTCTTATTTCAATGGGTTTTGGGATACATTTCTAAAGAAACGGAAAGCAAAGAAGCAAAGCGTGTGTCAGCACAGTAAAGGAAAACAGCAGAAAGGATGCTGAGCAAATACTATCAGGTGGAAGGGGATTGCAGAATTGGGGACAGCAAGCATGGGAAAAAAAAGAGTTGGAGAGGGAGCAGACTCCATAGTGGAGACTGTCTCATGTGGAACAGGTGGCGCTACAAGCCTGTCAGAAGACATATGTGCAGCCTCTGAGAAATCTTGATATGATGGTTTTAAGTTTAGTGATTAAAAACAAACTTGTTGATATGAACTAAGTTCTCAAAGAGTTTGTGGCACAAATGCAGGTGTTAAACCCTGAAAGATAATCCAAAGGATGGAGTAGGTCTACTTGAAGACCTTGCTAGCTGATTAAGAAATGAAGATGTTGGTATTCAGTCTTAGCTAGGTGGCTGCTTAGTAATGAACATTAGTTGTGTCTTATATTGTGTGGAAACACAGATCATCAAAATTAGCACTTTATGTCTGTAGTACCTGAAGATGCTTACCTTGAACTAGTTTGAGCACGTGAACAACATTGCCTGAACACTCTTACTAGAAAATTGCAGGTTAGCCGTAAGAAGTTATTTCTGCATGTTCATTATTTGCTAATACTATTCTGGACAATATGTATTTTGAATCAAATATATTGTTCTAGTGTGCATGAGGGGAAGAATCCTGCTTTTAGTTCTATAATCGTCTAATTTTTGAAAATGAATGACCTTATTTGTACTTTTCAGCATAGAGGTTATATATTCAGGCCATTGCTAAAGCATAGTAATTTGGCCAAATTTAGGTGAGTATCTGAAACTGCAGAATGTATGACTTTTGAAGATGCAACAGAGATCCCTAGCTGAGTTAGCAGAGTTTTTCTCCATGAGCTCCCAAAGTAGAATCAGTCAGACCTGGTAATACGGAATGCTTAAGTAGTATACTTTTCAAAGTAGAACCATAGTTTACTGACCAGTGTTTTTAGCTGCCCAAGAAATCTGCTTGAGTCTATGGAGGGGAAGTATCATATCTGTATTAATCCAGTGCCACCTGCTGAGCCAGCAACTGCATTGTGCACTCTGTGTTTTCTGATTGTTGAATCAGCTGATGCTCTGATAATCTTAACTTAGGTATAAAAGCTACTTCCTTTGAAGATGTTTCTGGAAATGGTACTTCGTTTTTCTGTCAAGCTGTGTTGGGTAAGATTTATGCCTTGTCCTACAGCTCAACTTCTATTTTACTAAAACAGAACCATGATCTCCAGTAGCTTTAAAGGGAAAATGTGTCTTATTTTATGTGTTACTATTTTCCATATATCTTTTGTAAGAGTGCAATTAAAATACTATTTGCTATAGGTTACCCTCCAACTCCCACCCCCACCCTTCTTAATTGTTTACTTGGAGCTCAGAGAACACAGTTCATTGTTAGGAAGAAGGAGAATAATTCAGACAACTTGGTCAATCAGTGTGCAGCTTGTTTTAATTTTTACACTGCCTCTATTGTGTGGAAAATGTGACTTTTATAAGCATGATAGCACAACCATGAAATGAGAGTTTTTAAAAATGTTACATCCATAAAATGAGGGCCTTTTGGAAATGATGTACTCTTAGACATTACTGTGATTTAAGTCATTTCAATACTTTTTAGGTGTATGCTGTGCAAATATTGTAACAAAAATCTACATGAAAGGAACATTGTTTGCAAAGTCAAGTACTCGGAATCTAGGAAATACTGGATTTATGGTAGTTCATGCAAATGTAATTCACTCCTCTTGTATGTGCTTTCTGCACACTGAATGAGGCAGGAGTCCCAGAGAAAAATAGTGCACAATCACGTAATCAGATACTTAATCACAATGCATAAACATATGGAGCAGAATTAAGGTTGTATGTGCAACCATAAATCTGACGTTCCTTGACTCTCAGGTACTTGATGTTGAAAGAATTTAATTTAAATTGCAACATTTGCTGGTTTTGGGTACAATTTCCTAACTTTAAGAAGGAAAAGGCTAAACTACTTTATGCAACTGTTACAGTTGAATTCAACTCTCTGAGGATGGAAGTTCATGGTGAGGGTCAGAACTTCACAGCTGGTCTAATTCTTCAAGTAACACAGCGCAAGCTACTTTAAGTTGGAGTGGTGTAGTGCTGGGGACATGAGTGATGCTTGCCCTGTAATTAAGCTGCTGCAACTATAACCGCACTCCCTGCCTTTTGGTCCTCCTACCTTTGGCATTGCAATAGACATCATTGCCAGAGGAGACAGAGAGATTAGCAGTGGTGGCTGGTTGGACAAGATACTTGTCTCTGTGCCAGATTCAGGTATTGGGAGCATGAGGAATGACAAACTCAATCTGTTCTCCTTCTGGGTGAAGAAAAGTGGAGCAGAATTTCATGGACTGAGGGGAAAGAGAAACTCCTGGCCTGAGGAGTTTTTTGGGGGGGCTTTTTAATTTTGTTTTGGGGTTGTTCTGTTTGTTTGTTNACTCAATCTGTTCTCCTTCTGGGTGAAGAAAAGTGGAGCAGAATTTCATGGACTGAGGGGAAAGAGAAACTCCTGGCCTGAGGAGTTTTTTGGGGGGGCTTTTTAATTTTTTTTTGGGGTTGTTCTGTTTGTTTGTTTGTTGTTTTTTTTTTTTTTGTTTTGCTTTTTGTAGAGGTTTTGTGGGGTTTTTTTTTGCTATGTGTGATCAAGAGCCAACTACAAACTGCACAGATTTGAAAGATGTTCAAAGATTAATCCACAAGATGGATTAACAATGGGGAATGTGGGGGAGTTAAAGTATCTTAGATTACTATCATCTGCTAAATTTGAAATGGTATGCACAGATAGACTATCTTACAGAGCATGACAACTTTTGGAAAAGAGTAGGTGGTTGTAAGAAGTTTTCAGTTCAATTTATCTTCTGTAAATAGCTCATCAAACATGATGGATAATTGTTCAAAAATATAATGGCCATATTGCACAAAACAAGCCAACCCCAAATGACCTATACCTCTCCAACTATTCCTGTCAGCAAATGACTGCTTTCAGAGAAGCTTTGTAAACTGGGCACAGTTCAACTTCCTTGTCACACTGCCTTGACAGCTACATCAAAATGTAGAACTGCCTTCGCTGCTGGAGTGCAAGTGGGATTTGTGCATCCAGCACTGTATTTGGGTCAGAAAGCTTGCAGTCAAGTGAATAGATTCTTGGCCTTCGACCCCTAGCTTTTTAATACATCACCTCAGTTCTGTAGCTCCCATGTGGAGCTCCACTGATCAGAAGTGTAATGTGAAACTGATTTTGCAAAACAATAAATTGCAGAGAGCTTGAGGAAACAGGTGGTTTTGGTTAGTAAATTGCACATAAAATCCAAAACATCAGTAAATGGGAGTCTTGGCCCCAGGAGAGGAGAAGCAGTGTTTAGTTCCCTTGCTTTGCCTAGTCTGGTGATTGGTTTAAACTCAGTTGCCTTTGGCCCCAAAGGGGGCTGTTCTAGCAGCCTAGAATAGTCAGAGCACTGCAGAAGCCTAGTCACAACCTTCCTGTCTGCATTTGCTGAGGATTGTAAATAGCAAGTTACATCAGCAAGGAATCTGAGCTTCACATGAGAATACCTCCAATATGGGGATTTCCCAAGTTTCTGGATTTGCCAACTCTATGGACCCTGTTAGTGGCCAGAGTGTCATAATCTGCTATATGATCTGGACCCCTTTGAGGTTTTACAGTGCTTCTGTTCTTTGTGATATCGTATCATTCACAAAGACAAATGAAATCATACCAAGAAAAATTAAAACCAAAACCCACTAAAAAATCCCCTCAAAAAAAGAAAAGGGGAAAAAAAAAAACCAACCCAGCAAAAAAAACCAACCCAGCAATCTGAAAAGAAAATTTCCTTCCTTTGCAATTTACACTGAATAACTTTCCATGAGGCTCAAACTAACTGCACTATTAAAATGTAGTTGATACTGAGTTAATCTTACCAATTTGATGCATGTGGTAAGGATGATGGTTGCTTCAATTCTTACTGTACCAAAGATGTATAAATGTAAATTGTGTTTTCTGAACTGGAGTTCTCTTTAATGTTGACTTCTAGCTGTGTTGTAGCTAAACCCATGCCCAGATCCAAGACTGCAGATGCTCACACACAATTAATCTCACAAATTTATGAATGCCAGAGCGTGGAGCAAAATGAAAACAACTGGAGGAATGTATAAGGGGAATAATTGGACTGTATCCAGATGTGCATGTGTAAAACATCACTGATTGACTCCTCCCCCATATCCTGCCTGAAGAAAGGAATTTTTTTCAAAAATAAACTGGGGTTATTTGAAAGAAGTTGTGGTGTCTGAATGAAATCTAATAGGCAGAATTTGTGGTTATTAGGTACATTCTTTGCTCCTTGGTTGTTTTGTTTTGTTTTGTTTTTTTTTGTGTTTATTTCCACTCTTTTAGTATCATTAAATTTAGCAGATTCATTGCAGTTTCAGTGTTATATCTGGACCTTTTGCTGCACCTATTTGAGAGGATAGAAAAGGAGAATCACAGGAATTGTGTTGTGCATTGAAAGTTTTATGAGTAGCAGGGGGTGTTCGTAAGTTGTTTATCAGGATATGTTTGCAGTGAAAGCTGGTTAAGAAGCAGAGGGACACATGAAAGATTTTATATAAAAAGATTTTACTAAACTGAAAAAAAAAGAAAAGAAAAACGAAGAAAAAGAAATGGCCCTTCCTCACATCTTATTTGCAGACTGGAATAGAAGTGAGCATAACAAATACACTCTGACACAGATTTTGGAGAACTGCTGACTTTCATTGAAAGAGGACTATTGCAATGTATGCAGCTAGGGCCAGTGTCTTTCCTCTCAGCCACCACGGTATACTTTCTTGACAGATCTATGATTACAACGGGGCTGGGAAGAGAAGAAAAGGGGACGGGAAGGAGGAAAGTCTAGACTGGAAAAAAGTAAACTTTTGCTTTACTGCTTTTTTGTTTAAACAAGCAAATTCTGTTTAAACAAACAGATCTGTTCTTCGCCTAATTATTTGGATGCATTTTTTATGTTCTTCCACTGAAATAAATTGCATTTCCCACCTTTAAATACTTGTGTGCTATCTCAGCACGGACTTTTCCTATACATTTTGTAGCACTTCTTTTCTCCCCGGAGTAAAAGAATGGGAACCTTGGCTGAGTTTCATAAGACACCCTCACAAGTTTGCTCTACTCTTTTATGTTTACTTTGGTTCTATACCCAAATAGGTTGAGAAAAAAGAAAGAAATAGCACTGAATCTTCTTAAAAGCTGCAATTGATACTTACTGCGGGGAAGACTTGTAATGTTCTGATTCTTTTCCTAGTCCTTGCTCACACAGCAGTGTCCCTGAAGCCAAGGACATGAAAATGAAAAAAAAAAGTCTTTGGGGTTTGGACCATGAGACTCTAGCCACCTCCCTCCCCAGAAGCCTTTATCATAGAAGCAGTCTGTGCCGATTTCTTTTCACAGAATCTTGTTTTGGATTTCAGTCTTTATTTTAGCGTTACTTAAAATGGGGTTGAAGCAATATTACAGTTTGGCTTCTGTTGAAGGGATGGGTTAGAACTTAGGCTTTCTGTGCTTCAAGGAGTTAGACTTCCCCCCCTGCCCCTCCCTCCCCCCCATCCCCCCCAAATGAAAAAGGACTTGCTTAACTGTCCAAGCAGGCTCGTATTGTTGCCAAAGTTGTAAAATTCTTGCACTTAAACTGAATGAACGCAGAGGCACGGTGCTGTTCCTACACCAGGTATAAAATTGCCAGACACAAATCTGATTTTTACAGAATAGGTTTTTGAACTTAAGTGTCACACTGTTTCCACTAGGTACAGTGAAAGATATTTTTGAGAAATTGCGATAGTCCTTGCATAAAGAGCCCCCGAGGTTCATCTGAAAATGCTTTATAGTTGGAAAGACTCTTTGAAGGCAAAAAAAAAGTAAAGTTCAGAATTGCCACAGCTCGTCATGTTGATTCACTGAAGTTGCAGCAGCTGTCGAGGTGAGATTGAGTTGCCTTGGCAACAGCACATATTGTATAACAGTACCACACCACCATCAAACCATTGAGGTGAGAAGTAGTTTAAAAGCATTACTAAATTTTTATGGTACGTCTGCTATGTTTTCAGCCTTGTGGTTGGCTGAGTTTACCCAGCTTAGCCTTCTTGAAGCCTAGAAAGTTCAGCTGCTGAATACTGTTTGGTGAAGAAAGGGGGGTGTGGTGTATGTAAAAATGCCTAATTTGTGGGGGCTTTTGAATTGCTGAAGTTAAGCTGCCTCTACATAACTGTTGTTATTAACTATGCTCATGCTTGCAATGCAGACTTACTGCTGTGTGTAAATGTGTTTTCTTTTTATATCTTCTGTTACAAGTAAGAGGGGTTTTTTTGGTTGGTTTTTTTTTTTTTTCACTGTTTTG
>NDXB01012804.1:128837-157396 GCA_002631895.1 Agapornis roseicollis | reverse complement strand
GGTTTTTTTTTTTTTTTTCCCCCCATGTCTGAATTACATTCTCCTCCTCCCCATCTCTAAAGTGCAATTTCAGGGCAGATTGAAATGTATTTGAGGTATTCTTTTTCCATTAGGGAATGTGAATTTCTTTTAACTGTAAATTTGCCAGGCTTATAACATTTGGTTTTGATAGTTTTTCAGGGATGTAGGATTTTTTGATGTTTTGTGTGCTTGGTTTTTTTATTTGGATTGTTGGTTTTTTGGTTTGTTTGGTTTGGTTTTTTTTTTTTTTTGTAATGGAAATAGTTCTTTAATTTTTATTTTATATACTTTTTTTTCTTTTTCTAATATTTTTTTTTTTGTTTTGTGTGTTTTGTTTTTTTTTTTTTTTGTTTGTTTTTTTTATTTGGATTTTTGGTTTTTTTGTTTGTTTGGTTTGGTTTTTTTTTTTTTTAGTAATGGAAATAGTTCTGTAATTTATATTTTATATACTTTTATTACTTTTTCTAATAGTAATTATGTAGTTTTGTAATGCATTGGTATCAAAACCTCATTATTTGAAACTATTCAAGTGTAATATATTAGACATTTAAAACAAATGTAAACTGCTAGACAATCTTGTTTTTATAACCTTGGGAATTTTCTACAGGAGGAATAAAATATTATTTTGGCAAAACAAATGAATTGAAAAAATCATTAAAATATACATGCTGTTTGGGTAACATAAATGTAAAAAAGATTACAGAAAATCAAATTGCTGAATACGATGTTTAAATAACTCTTAGGCAGACTTGGGATATTTTTAATGAACATTTTATTTCAATATTTTATTTCAGTATTTCTGAATTTTGGAGGGCAGAGGATGAACTAGTTAAAATGTTTTGTTTTGTGTTGTACTTTTTGAAATCCTGTTGTACAGACAACTTTGCAATATGCTGTCCTTCTGCTCTATATCTTTGTCTTGAAAACAAAATGAGAGGCAAAACTTTTATTTAACATATTCTTTTTTACTTAGAACACATTAGAAGATGATTTCTGTTGATGTTAGGATTAACTGCAAGTGAAATAAGCTTATTGGATACTAATGAGACAGTTTATACCAGTAAGGCATAGTTGTATAAATTCACTTTTCAGAATTGATCCTAAAATAAATTTATGTGTGGTAAATTATAAACTTGGGAGTTTTAGCACTTGATAGCTTGTTTCACTATTACAGAGTCCTTTCTGAAATTTGAGTGTATACCTATATTTTAAGTTAGCCGTCTTCTTTTTACTTGGATTTTTGTTGCCTTTTTCATTTTGAAACAATCTCAGTATATCAGTGTTAGAAAACAGTTGTAATATGGTTTTTCCAGCAGCAGTTCCTTTTGGTTGTAGTATCTATAAAAGATAAGACACTGAGGAGTAATGGAGTATATCTTTCAAAGCACAAGTAACAAGTAATAAGTGTTTTGACATAGTGTTTAAAGAGGGGAAAAAAAAAAAAGGCATGGAATTTGGTTTCTTGCCCAGAACTTTGACTGTCTGGGAATTCAGTGCTGTATGTCATCGTTATGTAGAATTAGTGTATGTACTTTGGAGTGATTCTTTACAAATATAATAGTGTCCTGTAAGTTTAGGGCCAGTGTATTGATGTTCAGTATTTTGAGTCAGCATTGATGAAGTATATATTCATGAGGAAGTGCTATGTTTCCTAATAAATATTTCATATTCTGCCACAGAAGCAGAGGTGTTATCTTTCTCTCTTGTAATACAGCTGTACTCTACAAAAAGTCAGTGTTTTTGCAGGCGTGTTTTAACTTTCAGATTTCAGTATGCCTGTTTTGTTGTCTTTTCTGTGTTTGCAATAATGTTACTACCTCTTGCATTGTCATTGTTTGTTTATGCTCATGAAACTCCTGGAAAATTTCTAAAACATTGTACATTTCATAGGTTCTTTGAAAGAGCTGAAGTTAAGCAGTTATAAACAGTTCTGGTGGAGCAAAAATATACACTGTGTTTATGATTCTTTAAAATCCTATTTTCATAATATCACTTCACCAACAATAGCAATCCAGGCTGCAGGTTGCAAATTTTTAAGCATGATGAAGGTAGTTCTTATGCTGTTTTGATCATTGATTAGAGGTTTGGGGTTTTTTTTGCAGTTAAAAAAAGAGCTCCTTCACTAATTGTGTTCTTGAGGAGTCCAACTGACAGTATCTTAACAGAGATGATTAAGTGTATACAGGTGTTTGTCATCTTAACACAACTTCTAGTCTACACAATGGTATATTTAATTTGTATTTTCCTCCCTAAGCACACAGCATGGAATAAAAGAGGGTGTTAGGTATGAATCTGAATAATACTTGATTGCAGGAATCCAGGCATGGGAGAACTGGAATTCTTTAAAGATGATGTTATTTTATACAGAGGAGAAATTACGTATTTAAACGTCATGGCAATGAAAGACAAGGTTTGGCATTGGTTTGGATTGGAAGAGGTACAGAGAAAAGTAGAAAAACAATTAAAATATATAATTTTAAATTATTAGTAAGAATGTTATTTTGCAATAGCAAAATGGCATGATTTCTAATCTGGCAGTTATTGAAGACCTCATCCACCACACAGAAGCAAGGGAAATGCCTTGTTCTCCCAGGTGCTGATACTCTTTAGAAGTATTCAGGTTTTGTGCTCATTGCTGTGAGAAA
This sequence comes from Agapornis roseicollis, assembly GCA_002631895.1. Taxonomy (NCBI): domain Eukaryota; kingdom Metazoa; phylum Chordata; class Aves; order Psittaciformes; family Psittacidae; genus Agapornis; species Agapornis roseicollis. The sequence continues at coordinate 154,730 of NDXB01012804.1, read as the reverse complement.
TGATGATGGAGTATCTGGTTGACTGAGCCTTTGTGGCTGCTTTGGTGAAAATTAATCTGACAGCCAGAAGCATCACAGATGTTGTCTCCTAACTTCAGCACCCTACTTTTATCCAGTACCTTTCGCACTGCACAGTGGCAGGCCTGCTTTGTTCATAGGTCTTGGTTGTGGTGGTCTATCTCTTAGCAGAGGTCTCTAGCTGTTGCCCCCAATGTAGTGAAACTAGTAGCACATGACTAAAGATTTGCTTTAAGTTTATGCTTGCAGATTCTTTCTCTAACCTGTTTCTTAGCTATGTGCTCTATTCTAGCTGGCCACAAAGCATAGCTTTGGATAATCTGTTACTGGCCTTAAGCACTGTCAGCTCTGGGCCTGCAGAACTGTCTTCAGTGTCAAGTATTTGAAAGACCCTAAAACTTTGGTGTATGGGTATTATCCTGTCACTGATGCAGCAAGGACACAAAGAAGAGCATGCATGAAATGACAAAGGTAATCTCTCAATACATTAATCAAGTTCGTAGAATAGTTAGGGTTGGAGAGGACCTTAACATCATCTAGTTCCAACCCCATAAGCAGTGACACCTCACACTAAACCATGTCACCCAAGGCTTTGTCCAGCCTGGCTTTGAACACTGCCAGGGATGGAGAATTTACAGCTTCCTTGGGCAACCCATTCCAGTGCCTCACCACCCTCACAGGAAAGAATTTCTTCCTTATATCCAATCTAAACCCCTCCTGTTTAAGTTTGAACCCATACCCCCTTGTCCTGTCACTACAGTTCCTAATGAAGAGTCCCTCCCCAGCATCCCTATAGGCCCCCTTCAGATACTGGAAGGCTGCTATGAGGTTTCCACACAGCCTTCTCTTCTCCAGGCTGAACAGCTCCAACTTTCCCAGCCTGTCTTCATATGGGAGATGCTCCAGTCCCCTGATCATCTTCGTGGCCTCTCCTCTGGACTTGTTCCAACAGCTCCATGTCCTTTTTATGTTGAAGACACCAGAACTGCACACAATACTGCAGGTGAGGTCTCATGAGAGCAGAGTAGAGGGGCAGGATCACCTCCTTTGTCCTGCTGGTCACACTTCTTTTGATGTAGCCCAGGATACAGTTGGCTTTCTGTTCTGGCATCACAGAAAATGGCAGTGATGGCACTTGAACGGTTGTGGTTATTTCTGTTTGAGGATGTCTCTTCCCCTCCAAAGGAGATGGTCTATGTTTCTCCAGTCTATAGTACCCCCTGTTAACATCTAAGTTCACCATCTGACATGATATTAAAATGGAGCATGTGGCAAAGTTTCTTTGTTTCAGTTGTGTGTTGTTAAGGTATGCTGTAAGCTTGACATACTTTCCCCTTAGGGTGATACTGGAACAGGACATCTGTTTGCCTTATACTGGTGCAAGTGAACGGCTGAGCAGCACAGTCAAAATAGTTAGCGATGTGTTGCATGTCCTTCACAGTACAAGAACTCAGATATGAAAAAGCATACCATTGTCAGGAAAGAGCTGCTTGTCAGTGAGCAACACTTGGATGTTTTCATTTAATATGCAGCATCTGCAGATTGAAAACTACCATGTTTGACAGCTGTCCTACACACATGTCTCTCCACATACTCATAAAGGTAGGACTCAGTAGTAGACTAACACTGCCTAGCACCTTGCAGTCACTTTTTTAAATGACAGTATCTTTAAAGAATGCTTTGATGTTGCATCTTTTGTCACTGCCCTCTAGCTCTTGACTGTTCTTGAGGCTAATAGTGTCATGATGTCTTGGATGTTCTACTCATTTTTTTTTTCCACATTCCCATGCCCATGTTGGTAAGGTTTCTTCTCAGTTCAGTTCTTGTTCAGGTTTTTCTATGATCAAGTCTTTCATCCCCACTCATGTTTAAGTACTTACTGGGGCAGATGATGTACAGTGAGAAGTGACTTCTGTATTTAGAGGGTTACAGTCTAGAGATAATTTAAGGTCAGTTTGAGGAACAACTTTGGCTAAGAGTTTCAAGAGTGTTTCGATCTGTGACAGTTTCATGGAAACGGTCTCCCTGATGAATGTTTCTAAGGGTGCATCAATCTAATAGCTATTCATTTCCAATGGCAGAGGGGTTGCAGGTTTTCCTACACATCATCATAATTAATTTAGGATATTTTTTGTCAAATTCTGAGACACATTTCAAAACTCACTCTCTTGAACGTTGGATGGTATATATTACTTAGCATTTGAAGGTAACATCCTTGATATGAAGTAGAAATAGTGCTTGATGATTAAGATGTATTTAATTTTCTTTTTTATTTAACATAGGGACATCCCCAGGGCTATTTATTTTACAGACACCACCTTCCCCTCCCCCCCCAATGTAGTTATGGTAGAGTAAGTGGGTGGCTTTCTCACTCTTTTGTTATAAATCAACAGTATTTCTTTGAAATTAGGAAGCCAGAGTGTATTTATACATTTTATGTAGACCAAGGGGGGAGATCTGTTCAGACAGTTGTCTTGGAAGTTAGTGTTTTCCATGATCCAAATATCNCTATTATATCATAATAATTTATCTCTAACTAAAGAAACAGTTTACTATTTAAAAAAAATGGAATTAAAAAAAAAAAAAAAAAAAAAAAAAAAAAAAAAAAGTTGAAATGTACCTTTCAAAAAATGCTGTAAAAAAGGGAGAGGTGGAGGGGGGAAGTCTTGACACCAGAAGCTCTGTCATAGCAGAGTTTCTCTCGGATGTCTGGAAAAAGTCTTACACTTCTGGGATGCTTTCCAAAATATTTTCAGTGACCATTGCCACAGGCGTGAACTTCTTAATGCATTTTGCAGTAATCTCCACCACAGTGAAATTGATTACTGTCTGAAAGCTTTTAATGATAACAAGCAAGTGGGGCAGCATAAAAGACATGAACTAATTTCTGTGTATTTTGTTGCATCTTCAGGAGTCTTGCAGAGACAGATGTGTTGCCTCAGGAAAATCCTGCTTAATGTTTTTTATATAATTATGTAATTGCATATTTATCATTTTGACTTTAGTGAGAAGGACTTTTTTTTTCCACACACACGCATGCGTACACACAAAGGATCTGGTGTCTCTCCATATACTTTAATAGGTATCCAAAGAAAAGTATCTAGTGGCTTCCTGAGTTTCAGCTTTTCTTGGGTTCATTTTATAGAAAATAAAATGCATTCAAAAGCTAAAAGAGAGAAACGCCCTTCCAGCAGAAAACAAGGGTACTATTGCTAAAGGTATATCGTCTTCATGTATCTACCAATGAAGTTCAGAAGGCTTGTAAATGAGAGGCTTTCTTCTTATACGCAAGTTAAGGGAGACCAGAAAGCTGAAAACACAATTAAACTTATTAGGGTGTTTTTTGTTTTGGTGGTGGTGGTTTTTATTCTTTGGCTTTTGGGGTTTTTTTTCCAAAATGTGTACATATATAAAAAAGTATTTTTATACACATGTGAAATAAGCAAAACTGTAAACAGTATGAATGAAAAGCCAGATCTCCCAGGAACTAGTATGTCATTGTCACTCTGAGGCCTCTGCCAGCACAGAGATACTGCACCAAAGCCCTTCATCCTGCACTACTGCTCCCATAAACCATTGTGGTTGTTGGATGATCTATAGTAGGTGAAGAGTGAAAAATAAAAACTGGAGCAGCAGTAGGGAAAAACAAGCTGTCATAAACAGGCTTCATTGCAAGGGATAAAAAGGTCAAGGGATTCTTTTTTTTTCTCCCCCTCTACCTTCAGAGAAGCCACTAAATGCATTCAGCAGAAGTTTTCCAGACTGTCAACTGGTTCACCAGTCGGGGCTTTCTCTCAACGTTAAATGCTAGCACCACTTCAGTTCAGAGGAATTGCTGGCTTCTTTCCCAGACAAGATTTCCCAAATTCAAAATGACCTTTCAAGATTCTAACTAATAGGAGCTAACCAGAGATTTCCTTTTCATCAGGCCCTTTCTTGGATTGATCCTTTTACAGACAGTACATCCCCACAGTACAGACCAATGAAAGACCAGCCCTTCTACTTGTGATAATAAACACCTCTTTTGAAGAGATGCAATCTTAAATCATGTTGAATTTGTTATATATTCCAGAAACTATTACACTTCTGTTTGACACACTGATCATGAAAGGCACAGGGAGTTCAGGTGAAATAACTGGATTTTTATTTTATTCTTAATCTAGCCATTCAGGCTGTGCACTGATACAATGAGATGCCTGAACAGCTGCCTCTCATTACTGAGGGAAGTGAGAAATGGATGATGGAAAAGTGTTTATCTAGGTACTTTATTTAGGGCTGCCTAGCTCTGAGCAGGTAGATTGTGAGGTTCTGCTTTGGTGTGTGCTGTATGAATGCAGGCTGCAGCTTTAGCACCCTGTAAACCCTCAAGGTTGGATAGCTGTGCTACAAAATAATGCTGGACAGACATATTACACTGTCATGTAGTATTGGTGGCTTTCTGTTAAGTCTTGAAATGTAGCAGGATAGTAAACTCAAAAAAAAAACCACCAGTAACCATTTCTCAAAAAGATGAAGTATTTCAAATACTGAGCTGTGAAGACTTGTGATTCTGTTCCTGAATAAGTTTGTGCAGAAGAAAAATGCAGAAATGAATACAATTCTAGTTCTTACAAGAGAAAAACAGTCCGGGAAATTAATAACACATTAAAATGAATGACAAGACCAGACTAACAACTGATTTAACATTAGCATCACGTTTAATCCCATAGCTGAATTCAGAAGAAACACCAGAGATATAACAAACCATTTGAATTTTTTTAACAGTATGCTGTGGGAAAAGTTACCAATAGACTGGGGAAAAAATGCAAGTGCAGGAGTACACATGACTGCATAGAAAAGGTATTACAAGTGCAAAATCTAAATATGTAGCTCAGACCTGGAACAGCTTGATTATTTCATCAGACTTGTCTTTTTCAGCTGCAGATTCTAGTGAAGATTTGGTATTTATGGTCTCTGCATTGTGCTTCTTTCTTTTGATGGTCTGGCTTATTGGCTGTTGTCACATTTTTGTATTGAGATTTTCAATTTGGAGCTCTCTTTTTGTTTTTTAGCATTTTCCTAGAATTCTCTCTCTTAAATGCTGCATAATGGCTCTTCTGTGTCTTTGTTGGTATTTAGTTATCTATCTATCTATCTGTCTGTCTGTCTATATGTGACATCTCTCTAGGATGTCATACTGAATTATTCTTGTCAATATTGAGACATGCAGTAAAATTGCCTCTGGGCAATGTCCATCCTTTGTGGTATAGCACAACTAAAGCTCTCCTAGCACATGGTGAGAGTGAAGCAGTAAGGAGAATGGTAGTGCAACATGGGGGTGTAATCCACCTGTCTGTGAAAGTGTCTCAGGAAATGAGACAATATATTTTCATTTTTTGCTCAAAAGTTTTTGTGTGAAAACTTTCCCTTGAGCACATAGAGAATCACCTGTACATGTGAGAGTGCTTCTTGGTGCAAATGTGGCTGGATTTATTGAAGAATCTGAATCTATGGTGAGAGAGTTGGGGCTGTTCAGCCTGGGGAAGAGAAGGCTGCGTGGAGATCTCATAGCAGCCTTCCAGTATCTGAAGAGGGCCTATAGGGATGCCGGGGAGGGATTCTTCATTAGGGACTGTAGTGACAGGACAAGGGGTAATGGGTTCAAAGCTTAAACAGGAGAGATTTAGATTGGATATAAGGAAGAAATTCTTTTCTGTTAGGGTGGTGAGATGCTGGAATGGGTTGCCCAGGGAGGTTGTGAGTGCTCCATTCCTGGCAGTGTTCAAGGCCAGGTTGGATGAAGCCTCGGGTGACATGGTTTAGCGTGAGGTGTCCCTGCTTATGGCAGGGGTGTTGGAACTAGATGATCTTAAGGTCCTTTCCAACCCTAACTATTCTATGCTTCTATGAATCTGGTTTCAGAGGTAAAGGAAAATTGTTGGAAAAGTGCTTGGCTTCAATGCTTTCTCATCAACAGCTAAAGCTATGTAGGAGTTGATTGTAGAAGACTGGAGGGAGAGGTACACAGGTGGAAGAAACATGCTCTTCTCATCTGCAACTCGTTAAGTATTCTTTTGCTATGCTTTTCATAAAAATGTTAAAATGTTTATGCATGCATTGTTTTTCTGTTAAAGCTGCTCCTTTTTAACTTCATAGACAATTTACAATTTATGCTTTTCACAGCTGTATTCAGAAGCATGTTCAGGCCTGAATCCCACATTGTTAGGTTGTCTGTAATAAAATAACTTGCTTTGTTTTTCTTCAGAAGTTTACAGTAATATGTAAGTATCTCATGCTTCATTCTTCAGAGTATGCTTTAAATCAAGTGCGGTAAAGCTGAGACCATTCTGAAGGTGCTATGTAGCTTTCTAAACTGAGAGTGAATCATAAACTGAAATACAAATACAGTGAAGTTCTCTTGGGTATATTTAAAGTTAGGATATGGTTAACTTTTGGATATTGATTTATATACTATAAAAGTTGAGATAAAGCATCTTAAATAGTTTGCATTTGCATCAAATGTCACCAGAGTAGGCTGTTCTGCACTGGCAGAATTCTATACTGGCCATGAGAGTAGCTTCAAGGTGTAAATAAATCTGAGCCTTAGGGCATAGTTTCAGCACACCACCAGCATTTCCACACATTTTGTTTTTTCACTCTCTTCCTGCTTTCTTTAATATAGAGTGCTCAGGCTCAGCAGGTTCACAAGCCACTGCTTCTTGTGTCTGTTTCTGTCTCTAAAATGAGAGTAGTGATCCAGCCATCTAAAATAAATGTTCTACTGCTGTAGCACATCTTCACTTTGGTGTTGTTTTCTGCCTCACTACTTAACTGCTTTGCTCAGCTTTAGTGTTTCACCTACATATTTTAATACCCTGAATTCAGGATACTTTAATGATGCCCTGCCATTACTAGCTGCTTGCAGAGACAAGGTCTAGCATGATGCCTATGGGTCAGGGAAGCATTAGGCCTGAGCTACCAATGTAGAAACAAATACAGAGAGTAAATAGTACAGTGTCATTCTGGAAATCTAGTTGAGAGGCATAAGTGCCCATCTTTTTATTTGCTCTTCCCAAACTTTAATTCAAACTGCCCTTGCTCAGTTCATGATTTCACTATTTTGCCCCATTAATGCCCAATACTTGCTAATGTGTAATACTAATAGAAGAGTCATTTAATGGCTACCTATATTTGTGATCAGTGTGCAGTAAATTACTCTTGAAAGTTGTACTTTCAGTACAAATGATGCACAGAATGAATCCCTCTATAAACCAGCCTTTGTTCCCAGTTTTCCAGTGTGGCCTGCACTTTCAGTTGTGAGCTTGATTCCTTTGGACTTGTGGTCCCCACAGTTGATACAGACACATTTTGACTGCTGTCATGATCCTCTGGTTGGAAACTGGTGTTTTAAACAGCATAATGAAGTGGTGAGCAGACTGGCTCGATTCCTTGTGACAACTGGACGTGTTGACTAGCTCAACACTCAGGGTCAGACTTGCCCTTCAGAATCTGAGTATCATATATTTGGAATTGTCCTGCATGGATTTTGCTTCTGTTTCTCAGGATACAAAACATGGAGTAGAGTTTGTTCTGCATGCTGCTTTTGCACAGCAGCCATCTTGAAGTGACAAATAAAAGTGAGGATTACTTCTGATAACTGGAACAAGCTGAAATAAGTTAACAGTCTCTTTTCTATGTAGCAAAGGATTTCTGTTCTCCTTATAATCCAGTTAGCTGACATTGTGTCCAGGGTTTATTCTTCTGCTGTTCTGATGGAGCCTGCAAAGTTCCAAAAGCAGAGAATGATTTCTGCTTCAGGCTTAAAACAAAATGAAGTTCATTAGTTTGGAAGTGCTGTCTGAGACCTTGCTGGGGGGAGGGGAGCTGCTGTTGTAATTTTTGCGTCCCTTGTACCATTTTGAACTTGAGCAGTATTTATTTTTAGTACATTTAAACACTGCATAAGGAAGGGGCAGCTGTAATATGGCATATTTACATCATGCTGTCAGTTCCTGGCAGCTTACTTGCCTGTCAGAGAACAGAACTAGTCCATTAAGGATGTGAGTGCTACTTATGCCCACGAGTGGTAAAACATCGTCTCAAGGGTGGAAAGGCCTCCCCAGGCTAGCAGGTTTGGTTTGTTTTTCTAAGGTGCATTATGGGGATTTTGTTTTTCATGTCACAGAGAGAGGAATGGGCCATGCTGCGTCCCACTTTTTCCTTCTCCTCTAGTGTGTATAGGAAAAAGAGAGGCAAAGTCTCTACATGAGATCAGCATGTGCTGGTTTTTCCCCTCGTGTCACACTTAAATTCTCTGCCCCATTATAAAAATAAAAATCTATAAATAAAAAAGAACAAATGCTGATGGGGACAAACTGGACCCACAGTTATGTGCATGTCGTCACTTGCAGAAGTGTGCCTAGCCCCATTCCTCCCAGGCTTCATACCTACCCTGTTTCTTTCATTGTCAGGCTCTCACAGGATAGAAAACGTATCAGTCCTGTCTGGAGCTTTTTTAGCTCTTCCATAACATAGTATTAATTGAGCTAACTCTAAAATGATGTTGGGCTCATCTACTGTTGAATTAGCTCATGCTCCATTTATATGTATCTTTTTCCTTGTTGTTTTGGGGGTGTGGAGAGGAGGGAGGTTGCTGTGGGTTTTGCTGCCTCGCTTTAATATTGCAGTAATACTTTTCTCCTGAAATTAAGTAGTATTTAGGTCTGATTTCTCGTATGTGATGTGCTGTCTCTGTTAGCTTCAAGCATAGGCACCCTTAAGATTTCCCTTTCTTGGAAATTGCCATGTCTAAGCATGTGGGTAGGAGGCCATGTAAATAAATAACAACCACTTCTTGGCTTTCAGTGAGCATTTCCTTTTTCCTGGTGGCTACAGAAGAAACACTCTCACAGTTTGGCATCAAACATTTATAAAAGTTTCCTGCTTGTGGATTTTTTGTTTAGACAATCAGATTCTTAGTATAGTTTTTTTGTCAGTTTCTATTTTTATTCATCTGTGGTTGCTTGGTTTGTCAGTAAATAGTGTCTGTCAGAACAAAGTCTTCATCAGAAACTTCATAAATTTCTGGTAATCAAATAGTAAATCTTTATAAGCATATTCTGTAATAGTGAAAGATAACTTAAAGAATACAAATTAAGCTTATCTAGTTTTTTTCTTAGTTAAGATGGACTAAATAACATAGATGTTTCTGCCTAAAAGATTTTTTTTATGTATATATGAGCTGTTTTAAACGTTTGAGATGGAAAACAAAATATCTTACATTACCAGGCAGTCCAGCTTTCAACTGAAAAAAAAAATGGCTTTAATACAAAGTTTAATATGTATTCTCCTGACTTCATATCCTAGGATATTTTTCAAAGTGTATGTCACTGTCATGGCACCACAACTAACACAGTGCTACCTTTTAAATGCTACCAGAACTATTTAGAGCATAAGTTTATAATATCAAAATAGACTATATCAATAAAAATCAGTATTAGAGGACAGTATTTCTAATTTTTATACATAAATATCTGTAAGTTCTTTATTTTTGTTTGCCATTATTTATTTACTTCTTATTGGTAAATTGCATATTTACTTTGTTTAGTTTTATTTATCTCAGTGGTAATACTTACTGAATGGATGATACAATACTCTTCCTTCAGGGAGAACCCCAGCAGTTCAGAGGGTATATACTCTCTGGAAGCAGAATATAGATCTGAATGGTGATAAATAGCTACAGAATGGCACAGAACGAGACTACATGGGAATTGTTAGATGAGAGCATGATAAATATAAATATGTATGATCTTTTGTGGGCAATAATTTCTGGGATTGCTGAACTAAGGCAGTTTGAAAATCCATCAGGCACTTTTTCTATAATACTTCCAGTCTGGATTTGACAGCTCTCGTATTCAACAAAACAAGACAGTAAAAACCATGCTTTTCCAGAAGGGCCTTTGAAATATGCTTTTTCCTCTACTGGGGCCTCCTATGAAGCTGTCTAGGAAACTGAGCCATTGTTGGACACGTCACTGTATTTTTATAGTTTCACTCTTAGGTACATTCTCATTCAGTTTAGTTTTGCAATCTGCTGAAGCTTAGCCAAATTGAGTTACCATCTGCCTTCACAGTACACACATCTCAGTCTAGCTAGGACTTCTTCCAGTTCTGTGGACTGGAAGTTACGTCTGTCTATTTCTTCTAGGAAGTATGTATTGAGAAAAAATAGTCCTAGTTTGGTTTGTCCATTTTGTCCTGTTTTATGGCATGCAATAAACTATTATCACATGCATACTTCTTCCTTGAGCCAAAGACCATAACTGATGTCCCAGTTCACAATTCTCCAGCAATTGCAGTGGGTGCTAGAGTTCACAGCTAGTTCTGATGGCTTGACAGAGAGCAGTCAGTCTTAGAATCATAGAATCATGGAATAGTTAGTGTTGGAAAGGACCTTAAGATCATCTAGTTCCAACCCCCCTGCCATAAGCAGGGACACCTCACACTAAACCGTGCCACCCTAAGGCTGTGTCCAGCCTGGCCTTGAACACTGCCAGGGATGGAGAATTCACAGCTTCCTTGGGCAACCCATTCCAGTGCCTCACCATCCTAACAGTAAAGAACTTCATCCTTATATCCAATCTAAAATTCCCCTGTTGCAGTTTGAGCCCATTAGCCCTTGTCCTGTCACTACAATTCCTAATGAAGAGTCCCTCCCCAGCATCCCTATAGACCCCTTCAGATACTGGAAGACTGCTATGAAGTTTCCACACAGCCTTCTCTTCTCCAGGCTGAACAGTCCCAAATTTCTCATCTCCCTGCATGTGAGATGCTCCAGTCCCCTGATCATCTTCGTGGCCTCTCCTCTGGACTTGTTCCAACAGTTCCACATCCTTTTTATGTTGAGGACACCAGAACTGCACACAATACTGCAGGTGAGGTCTCACGTGAACAGGGCAGGATCACCTCCCTAGACCTGCTGGTCACACTCCTTTTGATGCAGCCCAGGATACGGTTGCTTTCTGGGCTGCAAGCGCACACTGAAACTGGCTCATGTTCATGTTCTCATTGACCACCACCCCCAAGTCCTTCTCTGCAGGGCTGCTCTCAATCTCTTCTCTGCCCAACCTGTAGCTGTGCCTGGGATTGCTCCGACCCAGGTGTAGGACCTTGCACTTGGCATGGTTGAACTTCATGAGGTTGGCATCAGCCCACCTCACAAGCGTGTCAAGATCCCTCTGGATGGCATTCCTTCCCTCCAGCGTATCCACCGAACAACACAGCTTGGTGTCATTGGCAAACATGTTGAGGGTGCATTCAATCCCACTGTCCATGTCAGTGACAAAGATGTTAAACAAGACCGGTCCCAACACTGATCCCTGAGGGACACCACTCGTCACTGGTCTCCAGCCAGACACTGAGCCATTGACCCCAACTCTTTGCGTGTGGCCATCCAGCCAGTTGCTCCAAGATTTTGCCAGGCACAGAGGTGAGACTGACTGGTCTGTAATTCCCTGGGTCATCCATTTTCCCCTTCTTGAAAATGGGGGTTATATTTCCCTTTTTCCAGTCGTTGGGGGTTTCACCTGACTGCCATGGTTTTTCAAATATGATGGACAATATTGCTCCATGTTGGCAGATAAGGGACTGTGAAGGAATCCTGAGCTTTCCAACTTCGGTGATTTATTGAACTTCTGTATAGTCACTGGGTAGCAAATTTCCCTGTTTGGTATCCACTGCAAAAAATCCAGAGTGTAAATATTTCCCCACTCCTTTGCTGCCATGGTAATGGCAGCAGCCCTAACAGTACCTTCATAATGTTAAACTCTGTTCTAATTTTGTACCTTTGCCAGCAATTTCATTGTGAAGCACAAAAGAAAGATTGGGGATATGAGGATGCATGTGTTGCCCCTCTTGTCTTTGGATCACATCTGCTTAGCATCAGATATATTTGCAAAGCAAAATGGAGAGATTTGCCATGGTTTATCCATCAGTACAAGGAATTCAAGGAAGTTTAGCTCAATGGAAATGGCTAATAATCTTAGGGCTCTTTTGTTCTGACTCTGAGAGTGTAGCTAATCCTTAATTTGGAGTGATAGGAAGCAAGAAACCTAAAAAAGGTGAAATTATAGTGTTTGTGCTGTAAATTGGAGTTGTGACGAAAATGCAAAAGGAGTTGGCTACAGCAAAAGTGAACAGATCATTTGTGCTGTTTGAAGAAATAAGATGGTTAGATTAGAGTCTGGTTTGGTTTGTATACAGTATATATAAAACCTCAATGATAGTATGATTTTGATTGATTTGTATGATTTTTGTATTTTCCATTGGAGTAAAGAAAATTTATGGTGGGGTAATCAAATGCTACCCATAAATAATAATAGTAATTGTAGATAGAGATTATTTTTTATGCCCACAGACATGGAAGAAGAGTTTTGTATAGATTAGACAGTTTCATTTGAGTTAAGTTTGACTCTATAATTCAGGGGAATGGAGAATAATAAATGTTGATGCTTGTGTATTTGAGAGAGGGTTTTTTGTTTTTTTTGGGGGGGGTTTTTTTGCCTTTGTTTTTGTTTTGGGGTTTTGGGTTTTTTTGGTTTTTTTTTTGTTTTGTTTTTTTTTAAACTGGGAAATACTTACACTGGGTCAGTGAAAAACAGGATGGGAATTCAGGCTTCATTTCTGTTGCAGGTATGTCTATGAAAGATAAACAGACATTTCAATTTTGAATATACCCTTGTGATAATAAGTGTACTGAAGTCATTACCAACTGAACAGAGTTTGATGAAATTGTGTTTATCTGAGACTTCTCATACAGTGTTGTTTCAATCTGTTTCTTTTCTAGGAAAAAGAGAAGAAGTATATGCTTCCTTTGGACAACTTGAAAGTGCGAGATGTTGAAAAGAGCTTCATGTCTAGCAAACATATCTTTGCATTGTTTAACACAGAGCAGAGGTAAGAAAATGTGCTATTCTGCAGATACTGCCATAAAAATGTATCGATACTGAACATTTTAGTAACCGGGAGTGCAGTTGTGGTATTTCCACTATGCTGAGTGAATAAAGATCTTGATACTCTTGATTTATCTGCTGTTTTGCAGTTGCATAAATGTAGACTGAAAGGTTAGTGTCCTCCTAGCCGCTCAGGGTGAAACTGCTCCATGATTAGTCATCTAGTTCTGTATGGCTGAATAATCATCTCCTGATCCTATTTTTGTTTTGTTTGGCAATCACCTAGGCTTACCAAAACATTCATTACTTCTGTACCTTGTGACCAAATTCAACTGGTGCAAATCACAAAAGTGTCATCGCTTCTCACTTTCTCCAGTGAAAAATCTTGCCTCTTTGTAATATTTAGAATCATTCTGTTGTTTGTTTGCATTTAAGTACTGCTGAATGGAGAACAAATTATATTCCTCTGCTTCCCTAACTAATAGGCTCTTTGCTTTATGCTGTTTGCTTCACACTTTTCTTTTCAAGCTCCATCCTCTGATTTAAGTGATGTAGGTATTCTATGGCAGCCTACTTCTGATGCACAGTCTATTCAGACTGTTGTGCACAGATAAGGAAACATGACAACACATAGAGACATACAAGTGACCTGTAAATTTTTATTGTTTTTATTTTTTTATTTTTTTTTTTTTTTCTGGAGAGGTGCATTTGCAGCTGATTCAGTGGAATTGCATTTCAGCAGAGAAGGTGCAATTTCTCTAAGTTCCTTGTCAGAAAAAACAAGTGAATTGCAGTGGTAGCATGCATAGATGCCCTTATTTTATTCTTCTCTTCTGTTTCATTCCCACTCCTCCCTTGCATTGCCAAAACTTGGCAATAGATGATGTTCAAGATGATGAGGGCTGGATGTGGCTCTCTGCAGACTCAGCTGTTGCTCCTGAACTGGCCAGAAATAGCCCTTTCAGAAGCAAGGAATGTCCCTCCCTCACACAAAACAAAAGCAAAGCACAGGATTTCTGGGCTGTCAAGTTTCTCTGGTCCCAGAAACATGAGGATGCAATGTGAGTCTTGCTCTGAACTACATGAAGGGTTTGCCTACATCTGCTGACATCTCAGCTAGCTAGCCTACATGTGGACACTGTCTGCCAGGAGATGCCCTTTGAAAATATGTCACACACATACTTGCTGGGAATAAGATTTCAAACACTTGACCACTTGCATTTTGGGAGCGCAGATAAAAACTTTGAAAAACTTTTAATGTTTTTATAAAGATAAATGATCTTCACATACTGGCAACTACTGTAATTTTGATTATTCTGCTATAGATATGTGTGAAACATCCCAACATTGCAGTTACATCAATCAAGAAAGCAAGCTTTGTTCTGGTGACTTGATATCAGCTGTACATGTTAAGTTCCTTCCCTGAGAAATCTGTTAATTGCAACTTATTGTTCCTCCTGCGCTTTGGCTAATGGTTTTGAATATTTTCATAATCTTAATCACTGAACTGCTGTGAAAATCCAAGAGAAGCATGTGTTTCTATTGGAAAGTTTGGGATTTATTTGGGTGTAATATAGCTGCATGTTCATATTTTCACTGGATCTTCATACACACTGGACAGCAAGGATTTCAAGATCAGATGTCTAAAATGTTTGCCATGTCTGTAATACCCCTGCTCATTTGGGCAGTGAGTGTACCCTCCAGCATCTGCAAGCTACTCTAAAAACATCCTTGTATCTATATAGGCATGTTGAGACATGACAGCACAGTGATAAGACAGCAAAATACCTTTGCCTTGGGAGAGGCTGTTTATGGACTCTTCAAGCTTAAAAGGAGGCAAATTTTCTTGAAGAGATATTTATTGAATTCTAACCCCAACAGTCATTCCTCAGTTACTATAAAACAGCTGATTTTTTTTTTTTTCTTTTAAAAATCTGCCTGCTGGTTTTTAAAAGTTGGGTTTTTTTGTCAAGACAAATTTAGTATCACTTCACAGTTTCCTAAATTCATAGGTTGTGTCAGCAGAATCAGGGATACTGGGACTTGAGTAAAGTGACCTGGCTCTCAACTGGGGACTGTGTTCCCTGTCCCAGATTCTTAGGGAAACTGAAACAGGGAATTGTTAAAGATCTGTTGAAATAAGAAGTCTTGTTGTTGTTTTACTTCATCTTACTTATGATTCTGAATGGGGTGTGTGTGTGTGAACATGGCTTCTTTTTGAAAATTCATGTAAAACTTAGTTTCTGGTTTGGATTTGGTTTTTTTTCTTGAGGGGGGATGAAGGGAAGTGGTTGTTTCGTGTGTGTGTTTTTGTTCGTTTGTTATTATTATTATTATTAAAAACCTCAGCAATTGAGAAAGAAATCAGCTTTCTCTTTCTGAGTTTGCCCACTCAGAGTTCTGGCTATGGAACCATTTTGCTATTTAAGATGTAGATCATTAACGAACAAAGGCAAAATTATATGCTCTAACTTCCATGATAGAATGGAGATTATTCTGTATCTTTCCTCCCGCTTCCCTCCCCACCAGTCTGCAGCATATCTTAATGTTCAATTAGAGTATTTTAGTTTTCAAGCAAAATCCCTTTAGGAGAGGAATTTTAATAGGCTTGTCTCTTTTTCATTCCTAGCCTCTCACTGCATAGGTATTTGCTACAGCCATATGTTTCTGATACTGTACATTTCAGTAGTTTCCTGGATTATACACTGCATTTTTTCCATTTATGAAAACCTTTCCAGTTCTGAAATATAGTTACCAGGAAACTGCTCATTTCACTGTATAGAAGAAAAAGCCATCTTGAGTTAGTTGAGGCTTGGGGATAGATGCAGAAGGAAACGAATGGTATCTGTCATTTTGATTTACTGCAGAAGTCAACAGTTCTCTGACAGGAATCAAATGTGACTTGGTAATGTATAGTAAATGGAGACTGTGATGATTGATTTCACAGTGAAGATAAATTCTCATGAAATGAACATAATTGTATGTTTATGAAAAGGCTACATTGTGACATAATTAAATTCTTTTCCTATTACTTTGTAATTAATTTTTCTTTTTACAGGAGAAAAATCTAGAAAATTCTTGGTGTGAAATAGATATAGTATTGCTTAAAGAATTGGGGGTGAGTTTTGCTTTTCAGCAAATTAAGTAATTTATTTAAAGCATTTGTATTGGCCCATCTACTTGATTTATAGACAACTTGGAACACCTTTGGAGGACTCCTCTAGTTTGCTTTGGTTACTTACTTTAGTTTATTTAGCTTTACTTACTCTAGCTTACTTTGCTTTAATATCTAGCACTAGATTTTTTTGTTTTAATATCTAGTGTTAGATATTAAACCAAAGTATATTAGAGTGAGTGCCCTTTTGATTCCTGGATCCCTTCTGGCTGTGTCCATCTACATGAGTCTGCCTTTACACAACTGAAGTTGAGCTATAGGGTCAAACAGTATGTGTCTAAACCTAAAGGTGTGAAGAATGTGAGTGCTGTTTTGTGTTAACCATCCTTTTCTCCTCCACAATAAACTGCTGGCAAGTCTTTTATATTGGAAAATGTATCAAATTTTTGAAAATAATTATACTGTAGGAAAACCACTAATGTTTGTAGTACTGCTGTAGAACATAATGTGGAGATGTAGCCACTGACTGACTTTCTTAGGCAGATTTAAGAATGGAGATGACAGTATTTTGTCACCACCTGTGCTTACATAAAGTAGATTAACCTGTGATGCCCTCATTGTCAGTGTGTAAGACTCTTTTGCAGAGCTCAAGAAAAAAACAAAACAAATTCTGCTCATCCAAGAAAGCTTACTTTCCTTCTGGGATTTCATTCCAAACACTTTTCCTCGTTCTCATGTATTCCCTTTAAAAATAATTCACTGATTGGTGCTTTTTCTTTTAGCTTAGTGCTTTAGTCTGGAACAAGAACTATATATAGTCTTAAATGTGTCTCTCTTTAGGATGTATGCAACAGTCCATCTCTCTCTCTCTCTCAAATTAGGAAGGGTAAGCAGTCATTCTTTTTCACAGTCTTGCCCAGTTGACTACAGCATCCACATGGCACTACTTCACTAGATTCTGTGTTATTCTAAAGTAACCCTTTGCCTTTGTAGTAGAGTAGTTGCACTTTTTTCTGATTTATGGGTCAATAAATGGTATTGCTATATTGCAACTCCATCTAGATGCTGCTTCTCTTTTAAGTAAGGAAGGAATGATGAGTAAGCCACTTCTTTGGTACAAGTGGAGAAGTAGCTTCCTTTCCACCTCTTCTCCAGTTCTTTGTTTTTTTGTGTGCAGGGTTTTGGTTTGTTTGTTTGTTTGTTTGTTTTCTTTTCCTCATGGGAGAAGAGATTCTACTAAGTAAATATTTTTGGGGTTATGTTGAAGTGTTTTTTAAGCTCTGTTCCTCTTCAGACTCATACCTTTCCTTGGAGCCAAAGGGCAGGATCAGTATGTGAAATTCTCCCTTCCTTGCGAGGAAGATCCCATCAGGTCTTCCTGCCTTTTACTTTTCTGCCCAACCAGGATTCAGATGAAACTGAGTAATAGTGTTGCTTTTCTCACTCCTGTGAGAAAAGAAGATGTTTGCAAATTCAGAGCACAAAATTGTTCCTGTTTGCCTTCACAAGAGTAGGTTCCTAAGAGCTGAATGCTCCTCAATAATCAAGAACCAGTGTGGCAGAACCTACTATCCCTGCATGAGGGCTGTCAGGGACAGTGAGACAGGCTCATTGTAGAAACAGATCCCTACCTAATCTGCGAGATAAATGAATGTCAAGAGGATAGCAATCAAATGGAAGTTTTGAGGGTGCACAATACAACTGGAAATAGAACTGCTGGATGATAAATTTTAGCTACTGACTCATGAGTACACTCTGACTGTCAGGAATCACATTGCACAAGAACTGTGCTGTCTGGTAGGACCCAGGAAAATACACTATGTCTGCTAAGTGAAAGGTATTACAGTACTGATTTTGGGTTCATGGTGTTGGCTGAGTGGTATTCTAGAAGTCTTCTCTAGGACTCCAAATGCACTGGAGCTCTAAGTACTCAATTTCTTCTTATGGACAGGAACTGGTTAACTGCTATCCATATATAAGGGAAATTGGACAAAAGCCAAAATAAAGGGAACTAGTGAAAGGAGACCGGGTCAGAGGAGGTGT
Organism: Agapornis roseicollis; assembly: GCA_002631895.1. Lineage (NCBI taxonomy): Eukaryota > Metazoa > Chordata > Aves > Psittaciformes > Psittacidae > Agapornis > Agapornis roseicollis. The sequence goes on along the minus strand of NDXB01012804.1, from coordinate 136,625 downwards.
TGGATGGAAGCCAGGCTGAAGGAGAAAGCCTGAGATGAGATGTATGTTTAGTTACTGTTTCTGAGTTACTCAGAAAGCTAAGCCCCAGGAAGAGCTGGACTGTAAGCTATTCAGAGCCCTCTCTGTTAGAAAGGGAAGAATGAGAATATATTTAATTAAAAAGCACCACAAATTTAATCCAGAAAAAAGCTGCGAACATTTGAAAAAAACTTCCAAGATGCTTGTGAGTACAATATTTAAGAATAGAAAAAAATACGCAAATCCAAGGCATAGCTGGCCTTTATCCCCCACGTCCATTCCATACAAAAAAATACAAAGAAAAGAAAAAATTTGGGGTCTGTTGTTTTGTTTTGTTTTTTCCTGGAATATTTCCTTTTTTTGTCATTACTGACAAGAATTCTTTCTATGATAAATAAAGCATGGTATGGTGGATAGGTGTGCAAGTATTGAGATTTAAAACAGGTATTACTGAGCAAAAACGGGTTCTCAAGGAAAGGAAACAGCAGAGTAAGCCTATACCTTCAAGTACAGTGTAACTATCACATTTAAGAAAATTCCTTAAATGACTGTGTGGGATCTGAAACATTAGTGACACCTACGAGAGACACGAGTGCTGTAAGCATGGGCTGAGTCACGGCTGATAAACTTGATTTAGTCTGCAAGATGGCTTCACCTTGCTTGCTTGCTGTGACCCAGCAAGGTCTGGGTCCCCATGCCCCACACAGGGAAGCACAGGACTGGAGCAGAAGCCATGCTGCCTCCAGTGATGAGGGACTGACAGCTGTGAGCAGCTTTAGCGCCTGTGTGGCCCCAAGGCAGGTTCCAAAACAGGCTTCCATCCATCAGCACAAAAAGCATCAAAACTTCTTCTCCAGGGAGTTATGGAATATTTTAGTGCCAGTTACTACTGCAGATTTTGGCCTTTGTGATGTTAGCTTTGGCTGCATTTCTGTTCTGGATTACATATAGAACTCTAAATGCTTCATTTTCAAGGCTTGGTTATATCCTGGTCAGCCTATCTTCTGTTAACTTTCACCTTAAAGTTAAAATTGTTTGGTTCTTTATCTGTATTTGTATGTACGAACTTAAACAGATCCTTACACTTCCAGAAGACCACTTATATGAATTAGTTGGTAAAAATGCTATTATTTCATGACATTGTTTCAGAGACTGTCTCTTTGGCTTTCTGGATATTAAGAAAAAATCTTCAGAGACATATGTAATTAGTTTTAATTAGCATTCACATTAGACTGATCTGAAATGGCATGCCTTGATAGAAAATGTTAGTGATTGCTGTTAATTCAGAGCAGATGGTCATTTTTGTTTCTTTAAAATATATGATTTGCAGTGTGTCTAGTATAGGTTTCTTATATGAAAAATAATGCATGTCTTCAAACAGCCATTGTGGAATTGCAGGTGTCTAAAATGGTAGACTAAGACTAAGGTTGAATAAGCAGAGTGTATATAGTAGAGTTGCAGGCTGATTAAATACAGAACATAGAGTTTCATCCAATATTATTTTTCCTGATCATGCATGGAGTATCTGGATTCTGTTTTCTCCCTTTTTTGTTTTAGTTGTCTATTTATGAAACCCATATACTATATTATTTAAATTGCAATCAAATAAAATAGCCAAGAATTTATTTTTTTGTTTTGTTTGGGGGTTTTTTGTTTATGATATAATAAAATTGGGCTCATCTGCATTTGGTTCTAGATTGCTAATGTTCATTTTAATTTGCTTGCATTCCAATAAAAAGACAAAATGTTTACCAAAAATTATTTGAGATCATAAGCAGAGTTGCTTGAAATCCCTGTAGAAAAAGATTCCTTTCTGTTTCAGTCTGAGCAGTTTCACTTGTTTCAGTGCAACTGTTGAAGTTAAATGTGGTTTTGTGTTCTTGGGAGTATTAATGTGGCTTGGCTTGTAGGCATAATTCTAAAAATTTTACTACTATTCTTGCTCTGTAATTGCATATAACTTTACACACAGCTTACCTGTTCATATAATCACATATCAAAAATGTTAAATAGTCAAGAGAAATGTTGCATGCAAATTGTGTTTTAGGTATGTTCCCATTTATTGTAACTGTTTAGTTACTACAGTCCCTTAGAGCTAAAGATGCCTGAATATCAACAAGATTTGTATTGTTCAGAGTTCATCTTTCTGCTTCTGGGTATCCTGCATTATATCATTCTCTTTGATGCATAATATCCCTGCCATAAAGATGACAATGAGAACATGATCTCACTATATTCCATGCAAAGTAGGTGAGGATTGAGTAGTAACTGGTTTTGTGCTCATATCTTCAGAAGTTTTAAAAAGTGGAAGAGAGAACAAACCAGAAAATCTGAATTGTTTTCAAGAACATTTTTACAGCGTTCCATGAGTCGCCAGTGGATTCCTAATGAGTAAAACACGTTAACGTGTTTTTGTAAGATTCCACTAGTAACAGAAAAAGGACACACTCTTTTTAGAAGTTACTTTGGCTTTTACTTTGTAAAGTTCCTATGCCTGTCAGTCGTTCTGGAAGAAAGGCAAACGAAGTCTAGTAGCAAGGCAGCTGATTTGGAAGGCAAGCATCCATTTACCTACCCTACTGTAAGCTTTCTACATGTGCAGGTTCAGTATATATGTCCTTCAGTTTCTTACTTATGCTGAAACTGAATTGATTTGTGGTGGTGGGGTAAGATTCCTACACTAAAATAGTGGAGCTCTCAGATACTACAGGGAGGGGGGCTTGGAAAGCTGGAGATGTCAGCTGCTTAGCCATAAGCTGTCCCTAGACCTAGGAAAAGTCTTGATACAGAGACAGGAATGCAGGACAACAAGCTCCTATGTGTTCAAAACAGCTGGCAAAAAACCCTTCTTGTACAAGTAAGCTTGATGTACCAAGTCACAAAATACCAAAAAGTTTAATATATAATATGACAGTCCTGAAAAAGTGTTTTCACAAGATGGTGTCATGTTGCTTTGCTCTTGTAGGTACGTATTTTTGGTCCTTCTCTATTGCTATGTTTTACAGCCTTTATTTGCTCTATGGTTAGTCATCTTTTCTGCGAGTACCCTTTTATCATTTCAGATTCCTCTTTCTTCAAAGTTATAGCTGCTTAGTTGAAATAGCTAAAAAACTTATTTCATTAGAAGTTTCTCCTGAGATTCAATTAAAGCTTTTTTTCTCTGGCACTTTCATTTTTGCTTCCCTTTTTATTTTCATTGAGTTATTTTTGTAAATCTGTTTAGTAAATGTTGACTCAGAGTTCTACAACATTGCAAATTTAATAAAATTCAAGTGTGTTTTTGTCAGTTTAAGATAACAGCAACTGAAGAGGTCATCCAGGCTAATATTTGGTTTAAGGCAGGATTAGTACATTTGGATTCAGGGAAAAAAAGGCCTTAATTTTAAATTTCTAATCATGTAAAAAAAAACCCATAGAGCTTTCAGTCATTCATACTGTCAGTGCCTTTGCTTGGACTGTGGGACCCAACCCTTTAGTGCCTCTTTGTCCCTTTGCAGGCTAGTCTATCTGGGAGGGAATCATAGGTGTGCTGCCCTGAACAGCACTGATGCACACTATGGTGGTGTCTCTGATCCAGATGCTTGCAAGCAGTAGTGCAGGCCTGGTGCTGAACATGTGTGCCTGGTTGCTTGGATGTAGACATTGAAATGAGTGAGAATTATGTCACTGACTTAAAGAAATCTGAGAACGTCCTTTATCCTTTTCAGTTTTGAATGTGATCTATAAGCCTGCTAAAAATACCTGATTTCCCTCTATTCAGAGGTGGGTATACTCTTGTTGCCAAACTGTAGTTTCATGGCTGATAATTTGATGACTAGGTGTCATGGCTGCTTCATGCTCGGCGTGAATGCTTACTGTTCAATTACAATTTTTCTGCCTGTTTTCTATCTGCTTCCTGAGACTACCCCTAAAAAGCAAGTCTTGGAGACATCTGGTGACATTGTTGGTAACGGAGATGGACTTCTGTGAGTGGGAATTACATCCAGTCGGTTGTATTCTGGCAGTGTGACAGTGAAATCCCACCAGTCCCTGAATGCTAAAGAAATTTATCTAGGCAATGATAATAATAGCTTTACTTCCTGGTTCTATAGTGTATTCATATTTTTTCACCCTCAAAATATGTGGCAGAAGTTATCTCTGGGGTTACATAATGAAACAAAAGTACCCCTTGTCATTGTTGTCTTTGAAAGTGAAGTAATCTCCATTGACCCCCACCTCCCTACTTCCACTCCCCCTTCTACATGGCTTGCTAAGGAATGAAAACAGTCTGCTTGTGATGGAAGATTGATTCTTGTGTAAATGTTAAGATCTAGCAAAATGTGGTTTCCTAGCTTTTGTCAGCTAAGCTTGTGGCCTTTCCTAAAAAGACTGTTGGCTGACAAATTTACAACAATCTGGTCTGTATATAGAATTTGAATTCAAAAACTAATGGCTAAACCGTAAGGGGAAAATCTGTTCTGTTTATTGGAGATTTTACAAGTAACACCTTCCTACATACGTATTTTTCCTCCTTTCTCTTTTCTTCCATCAAGTGATTCCCTATATTTATCTAATTATGTGAATTACAAGAGATGTTATTCAAATGTGTCCCATTTTTTTACTATGAAGGCAGACATCAGAGGTTTTGAACTTTGTTTAAAATACCTGATTATCATTGTTTTCTTTCCCCTTTTACTGACGTCTAAAAAAAAAAAGTATATAATGCGCTGAAAGAATTTAACATGGGAAAAGTTGCATCATTAATTATTTTGATATATATTACTTACAGCAGCAGTCATGACACATGCAGGTTTGATGGTGTGTCTTATGTGTTTGCCCTCTGCATTACCACAGTGTTGTTTTCCTAAAAGTGCTCCATTTTGGCAAAAGCTGGAAAATTGATTTGAAGTAGTTTCATGGTGCTTTCAGACGATTATTATTTCCAGAGCTGTGCTGTAGCATTCTAAGATACTTTCAAACACTCCATATAATTATTAAACAAGTACCTATCCCATAAACTCTGTTGTCTCAAATGATTACCAAGTAATTTCTGACCCCAAAGGATTTTTAATTTAAAATGCTGTGTGCATGATACAGAGTAGTAAAATGCTAGTTTTACAATGTGATGCTCTTTGTTCTAGGAATGTTTACAAGGATTACCGTTTCCTTGAGCTAGCCTGTGACTCCCAAGAGGAGGTGGATAGCTGGAAGGCATCTCTGCTACGAGCCGGTGTCTATCCTGATAAATCCTCAGTAAGTTCAATAGCTCACTAGCTTTGCAGTGGCTGCTCTGTTTGAGTCAGAAGGAACAATCATATCATCTGGGAAAACACAGTGTCTGCAAATATCTCAAGAAATGCTAGCCTTTTTGTTGTACTCTTTTGTGGTAATTTTGAAATATTTTAAGATAAATTTGTGAGTCAAACCTCAATATTAAACAAACAAACAAACCAAACATTCCAAAATCATAGATGTTTTTTGTTCAATCTGTGTAGTGAAAGTTGAGTAATCTGGGGTTTCCGGAGCTTCGTTCTTTCTGTTAATGTCTTCTAAGGTAAAGATGTGCTTTGAAGAGTTTATTCCCTCAAGCTCTGCATTACAGAACTGACAGAAGCATACCAGGCAATCACGTATATTTATTTTACTGATTTATTGCATGTTTTTTGTGTATGAAATGCATGCTACACCTTTCCAAAGGCAGTTTTACTCAGCTAATTGTCATGTGGAGCAAATTGACCAGGATAAAAGCCTTTATTAATTTAACATAAAAGACAGAAAAGTCAGGAAATGGAATATGCCCAACTACCATTTCATATTTTTGGGGCTTAGCTATTTTAATATTTAATATCAACTGAGTGATTGAGGAGATGTATCCAGAAACAAGGCTGACTAGCACAAATACCTGCCATTTGAGCTTTTGAAATCTTCTGTAATGCATGGTGCACCTTTCTCCACTAAGTCTGCTGGTCCACTAGATTCCTTCAGTGGAAAACCTGGTTTTAGAAATGGTGCTTTGATTTGGATGGAATTTGTTCTTCTCTCCACTTGTTTTCCATTGGAAGGCCAGGTCCCTTGAGTCCAGGGTCTTGTGCTGTCTTATATGTCTTCATCTTTCTCTTCCTCATATTTCTCTTGTGATACCTCCATGGCTTCTTGTATAATTTTGGCTGTATCTTCTCCAGCTGCTATTTAGCAAACAACCCTCAGCTTTGTCTCTTCATACCAAGTTTCAAGGCTACAACTAACAGATAAATCAGAGACTTCTTGAACAGCTGGATTCTCCAATTATTATAGGATTGATAACATTGATGATGATAGCAATGCTGATATTTTTTAAGAATAGTTCAAATACAAATTTAGCAGGAGACCTACCAGGTATCAGAGACTTTACCTTAAAAAATATATAAAATTTGGTGACTCTTCAGTATGTTGCCTGTGTCAGTAAATTACTTCCTACCTAAGACATCAAAAGTAATTTTACAAGGATTAGTTACAAGAGGTTACCTAATTAATTACTAGGGACAAAATACTGTATTGGTTTGTGTTTTATTTTCCTTGCTCAGGTTTTCATAATCATGTCAAAAAAGCCTGACGCTGCCTCTGGTTTAATCTTGCATTCTGTGATGTGTTTATCATATTCATGTATCTTTTATTTTATAACAAGATGGATTAGTTGGATTCCAAACTCCTCTTCAGTCTTCCTGTCTCTCCCTTCCCCCTAAAAATATTCTGAATTCAAAACGTGTTTATAAAGAATTCTTGGTTTTGTTTAAAGATGGTCTATCAAGGGAGTCTTAGAAGATGAGAGACTTCCTTGAAAGACAGAAGTAGACGGGAGTCAAAGTTCAGTTCTTCTTTGAGCTGGAATTATCTTTACATTACAAAAAGAGTGAGTATTATTGTTCCAACCCCCTGTAGTTTGAAATTCACCCAGTAGGCTTATCAAGCTCTTCAGGAAAGATGCCTGATCCTCCTCTAGTCTTGCAAAGCACTTTGTTCCTCCAGGACTAGAGATCCAAACGTGCACTGCTAGTCTACTGTTAAGGTATTGAATTTACAAAGTGAAAGCCCCAAGGCCCTGGATACCTTCAAAGTTCCAGTGAAACCTAAATAAAAGTCATCACCATTTCATTAAAATCCTGTGCATACTCCACAGTGTCACACCTTCATCTGACAATATGAAATAGTTATAGAGATACACACTCAGTCTTTCATTCTGCTTCAGAGACTTAGAGACCATGTCTTTTTTGTCAGAGAGACCACCAGGAAATGACAGCAGCTCTCATTTTCTTCAGTGCTTCCCCACAGCTTTGCGATCCCAGAGTAAAAAAGGCAAAGAGGTACCCTAGCCCCTTCCCAGACTGACCTTCTCACTCTTTTTCATGTGCATGTCACAGCTGGGAACTTTGAGTATCCAAGGCTTTGGCACCAGAAGTAGAAAAATTGCTGCTTAGAAATGAAAAATAGATTAATAGTGCTATAAACCTGGAGTACTGCAATGGCAAAGCTGGCCTGCTTTCTGTAACTGCCAGAGCAGTGTGCACAGCCTGGAATTTGAAAGCTAAGCTGTGTGCTTTCATTAACAGTTCTGCTGGTTGCATACAAGGACACTGATGTAAAACCCAACTCAGTTGCCCCTAGCTGGGTTCCTTCTGCAGTCGCAGGAAAAGTAGAGCTTTGTCATTGAATTAGAGATTTGTTCTGAATTTTCACCAGGGGCAAATCTCTCAACTAAAAATATTAATTTTTCTGCTCTTTCTTCTTTTTTTTTTTTTTTTTTTTTTTTTTTTT
>NDXB01012804.1:73365-122873 GCA_002631895.1 Agapornis roseicollis | reverse complement strand
GTTCAGGCAAAATAGGTTTAAAAATAAATTTTAAAAGAAGTGTTATTTTTTTTTTTTTTTTTTTTTTTTTAAGTGGAAAAATGCCATGATTTTATAGACAGTGTTTCAGTTGTTGCTTTGAACAGATGAATTGAATTTTACAATGAAGTCACGGTGCAAAAGAGCAGACCAAGCAAGTGAATGTGCATGCTTACACATGCTGGGTCAAAAGCAGTCCAAAATACAGGGAGCAAAGGAAATGGCAGGCTGTTTTTAAGTCCTTTCTTGCTGCTTCACTATTTCAAGGATATGAAAACATGGTTCAGATAAAAACTATCTTCTTGTTCTCCTGAATATTTACTAGTTCAAACTAAACTAGATGCAACCTTGTTCCCTGAATGTTCCCCAAGAAACAGAGCAGCCCTGGTTTATATTCTTGTATGAGTAAAATAATTGCTGGCAGGAGAGAGTTAAAAATGTACAGGGGAAAAAGAGATTCATAGTATTGCATCAGTTGCACTGACTGTAACAAGATGCAGCCTAACGGACTGAATGATTTCAAAACCAGTCTCGGGGAAGCTGGTAACTGCCTATCAGAGGTCGGGGGTTCAGTAGCTGTCACAGGGTTTTACATTTCTGCTGTTAAATGGGACTGCTGACATTAAGCAAACTCCAGGAAATTTAGAACTGAGCAAACTTTTTTAATTCCTGTAACGTATCCAGGGGAGGCTCTTTCCTGAGCTTTTGGCAGGCATCTGCATATTGAAAATATTTTTAAATTCTTCATTCTTTATGGCACAGCTCATTTTTGCCCCACTTCCACCCTGATGAAGGATTTCATTGAAGCTCTAGAGAAACATGAAAACACTGGTGGTGAAGTTTCAGATTATAGAACATAAGTGTCAGCCCTAATCTGGGCATATAGTGAGATTTGACTTGGGGAAGGCAATAAAGGTGTCAAACCTTGAAGGATGCTTTGCCAGCCCTGGTCAATGTGCGCTGAGTTGGCTGGTGGAGAGGAAGGTGCTTCTGGACTGTGCTGCAGCAACCTCTGTCACAATGGTCTTTTGGACTCCAGGCTGGAGTCCTTGTGCCTCCAGGTCTCAGAACAGCTGCAGCCAGAAAGATCTGATTGCCCCTTTAGTGCAACAGTGTGTGGTCATCCATGAGGGGCATTGAATAGAAGAGGAAACTCACAGGTGTCACAAGGCTTTAGGACAATCCTAAAACACCTTCCTTGTCTTCCAAATCAGTAATTGCACAAAAATCTACTCCTGAGAAGTAACTGGGAGTACATGAAAATATGAAAGATTCTTTTTGTGCCAAAAATGTCACCAGACTGACTCTTCCATAGCATTTACAGTATAACAGGAAATGCAGTCACTGGACATGAGGGTGGAGGGCGGTTGGCGAATGGCCAGACACTTCTTTTCTCATTTACAAGGGAAAACAAGATGATCAGGAGAAATTGAATACTGTTTTCCCTGACTCCATTTTGGGCAAAACCCAATATATGCAATGTCTAGTCTGATACATAGTTCATCCTGGACTTCTTTAACCTTTCCTACCTATCTCTTTTTGTGGAGGTGGTTTTATGATTACTTTCCATAAGCCAGGTCAGACTCGAGCCCCATGTTCTGCAGGTAAAATCCTCCATTCTAGAGCTGCATTCTTGACTCATGTATCTCTTTCCATGATGCCATGTGTTCCTATTCTGTGGTCACTCCTCAGCTCCTGTCCCAGCTGTTTCCCAGCTCCATTGTGGCCTTTGATTGACTGATACCTTCCTTGTCTTTGTTGTTCCCTGTTTGCTGTATTATATGACACAATATATTGAGTATGCCAGTTTTGGAGAATTGGTATTTCCCACTGGGAATGGCTTGCTATGGATGTTTTGATCAGTGCAATTCTTTGCACTGCTAGATTCAAAGAATACCTTTTATACCCTTGTTCCTAAAATCCCTGTTCCTGCAGTTGAGAAACAAGTAGCCTTACCCTGTTTCCTTTACATTCTTTCTCTTTTAAATTGAACTTGTGCTCTTTGTTATATACTACTCTGCAGAACATGCTTCTTAACCTGATGAGTAAGCTCAGAAATGGTTTAATTGCAACCAGTCTAGGTCATGGAAAGAGTGGAAGATGAGCATGGTAAAATCAATGGCATCAACTTACACAGATTTAGAATTTCACCTGTTGTGGGTAGGTGTGCTGTCCTTAGTGTTGTATTTAGAGGACTGTTGGTTTTTTCCATGCTTTCTGTAGTCTGATTAGTGTTCTGCTAAAATAAAGTCCTTTCCTAGAGCTAGTCCTGGCATTGTCTGATTGAGGCTGTGATTTCTGCCCCATGTCATATTTCTTTTATTTAGTTCCATCTTATTCGTACAGTTTCTTTTGTAAGCCGCAGCATGATGCCTTTCCAGCAGCTGTTTTTAATACTGTGAATAGATACTATTTGTCTAGAGGCTGCAGTCATGGACTAGGATCCCATTTTACAAACTTAGAGTGAAAACATGGTTCTCCTTACAGTTAAAGAAGATGTGAGAGAATTGATGGATAATTGTGAAACATTGTCCTGTCTGTGGTTTTGTTAAAGGCTTGTCACTAGCCTTGAGTGCCTCTGGAAACAGAGGGTCTTGAGGCAAATCACATTTTTGTCACTGCTCTGACTAGCGGAGCACATGGGATTAGGATTATTTTGATACTAATGAATTCTGTAAACAAAGGGCATGATTTGTTTCATGGGAGTTCTCTCTTCAAGCCTGAGAAAGCAGTCCTGCAGCAGGACTGGCAAGATGACTTAATCCTTTGTCTTTAAAAATACCTCATTCCAATACCTTTTGAGTATGCAGTGATTTCTTTCTGCCTATCTTTTAAGAACAAGTGGTGATTAATGCTCCTACTTATTTACCAGATTCTCTTCAGTTAATCTTTAATTGTAGTTATTTAAATGTCTGTCCTTACATGGTGGAAGCATCTCAGGTTAGAGTATGACTGGAAATTTGCTCAAGTGGTTTTGTTGGGTCAGTTGTTCAAGTGATTTAAAATCAGGAATCCTTGTAACCTTTGTAAGATGTAAGAATGTGTATGAAGTTCTCCATCTTTTTGTTTCAGAGGATTTTGCTTTTGACAGAGTATGTATGTCTGTTTCTCAGGTATGCTTAATGAGCTTCCTTTAGTGTATACAAGTATCAACATTTTCCATCAAAATTCAGATCTTTTCTGATAGGATCCCACTGGGGAATTGCATATATTTCTACAGGTCTGTGTCTAGAATAATCTGTGATTATTACTTCCAAATCTGATCTCCTGACTGTAGACCACTGTCACTTTCATAGACAGTGGGTCCTTGGAAGCAGAAGCTCAGCTGTCCTGAGAGCCAGGTTCTTAGGTTGTCTATGGGCAACACAGACACACCTTTTCCCCGGTAAAGCCCAGGAACATTGCCATTCCGTGAAAGATAAAAGGATGCAACACTTCCCAGTGTTATCTCTCCCTCTTTTGTGCATTGCTTGGTTTTCAGGCCAAGTCATTCTCTAGTTAAGTCTTCCATTTCAGGTGTGAGAATGGTTTACTTGACCTAAATGCTGTTCCTGTTTAAAGCAGTTGCTTGTATCTTACTTGCAGCTGCTTTTTTTTCTGGGAGAAACTCTTTCTTCTTCAGTACTGCTGGCCTATATGCTGCTCTTTCATAGCTTTTTATAAAATCTATTTTATCATGTATAGAGGAGCGCTAAGCTATCTACCAGAGTTTACAGATAGGCAAATACCTGAAAGTTTGTTCACAACCACTCTGTTCCTTCCAAATTCAACCCCACTGACAATGGAAAATTCGAGGTCAAATATCAGTGATGCTTAATGCTTCTTTTGTTGCTGAGAATTTTGGTAAAAACACTGCTTTACTATGGTAACTCCACAATCGCTTGGGAATGACTCTTCAGTGCTTCCAGCCTTCAGGTTTTTTTGTGACAAGTTTCTGGCTATATCCTGGAAAATTTCTGGAGTCTGCTATGGATCTACAGCAGCTGAAAATACAGGGAGCAGCATAAACTAAAACACGTTGTATTCAGTATGAAAAGGAGTAACTTCGGGCAGGGGAGATTTCCAGTGTAAATTAAAATGTCCACATTCACACCTAAGAAGCTAAAAAGTCATTAGAGAGCAAGGTAAAATTACTAGTAAATTGCTACCAAGTTTCCACTCTGTCCTCCTGGACATCTGCAAAAACTAAGCAGCTTTGCTGTAGAACCTAAGCTCTGCTTGACACAGAATGCTTTTGTTAATATTCCTACCTGGAATCTCCAACAGTAGAGTTTTTTAGTCAGTCCAAGTTCAGGCGTCACGGTGTTCAGATCAGGTCATTTGTTTGGAAACCACTGTAATTTCTCTTGTTTTTATGATCTTACTTTACTGAGTTTAAAGTCTCTTTGCTGGAAGATACACTTAAAAATACACAACACGCAAATTCTGTGCTGATCTGAAAAAAAAAAAAAAAAAGAATTAAAGAAAAATAACACTTATAGCCAAAGTTTGATATTGTAAGTTATATCCATCCCTTCTCTGGATAGAATACTATTTCTTGCACAGCCTGCTGTGTATCTGATAACATATTCCATAGAGGCTGTGCATGCAGCAAGCTTTTCATTCAGTTTCGTTGGGCGTAGTACAGCAGGATATTTAAATCCATAACATGTAGTTATAAAGGATGCAAAATGTATTGAATCCAGGCTTTATATATCCTGAGAGTATGACTGCATGTAGTCAACAGAGAAGCACTCTCCAATAATGTAACAAAAAGAGTTCTTTTCATGTTTCTTCCCAGTTTGCATTAGATATGTCATACAAGAACTGGAATATGAGGCAGACTTTGCAAGCAGCCGGCAGTGCTTACTGTTTTTTGGGTTTCCCAAAGAGAACTGTGCTCAGTAGGTTGTTCCGCTGCCAGAGGTTTTATCATGTGGACTGAGTATCGTAACGGAACAGACAACACCATCTTCATGTGTTTTTTAGACATGTTATTTACTGGGGTTTCCCTGAAGAAAGCTTAGGGATTCTTTCCTTATGAGTCACTAACCAAGTGATTGTTTTTATATAAACTTTCCTTCAGCTGGTTAGAGTTGGAACATGCTGTCTTCTGCTTCTTCTGGGGTCTGACTTTTTTCTTTATTTCTTTTAATAGTTGTTCCTGCAGCCAACAGGATGGTTTGAAGCTGGTGGCCTTCCCCCGCACCCTCTCTGAGTTTCATAGTCTTGAAAATCGCTGGTTTAGCCAGCAGAATCTCTGGTGGCAGTCACTATTTGTGTGTAATTCCACTTTTCAGCTTTCTACCTTGTGGTGCTTTTTATACCCTGCACCTTACTTGTGGCTTAGGGAGAATGAGCTGTTGACATTGGCTGAACTGGATTTTGCATTTTATGTGCCGAAGTCAAAACAAAAAGTTGGTATTTGACTTCAGAGGCATAAAGGTTAAAAGCTGTGAAGTGCTGTGCTTCCATAATGGAAATCACTAAAGCTGGAGAGACACAATCCATGTTTTATACATACCCCTGAATCCTTTCTTGCCCTCTTTCGGTGGCTGCAGTGGACTCTTGCCAGCGGAGTGGTGCAGAGTCACTTTAAATTACCTCCTTCCACTGCTTTTGCTTTCAAGCCCAACTGATGGCGCCAGGGGCTGAACCACAGGAATATCTCCAGGCAAGTCCTGCTTATGTCAGGCAGATGCTATACAGCCTGCTGCACTTCCTTCTGGTGTTTTTCTTTATTATTTTTTAATTTTCTGTAGCCTGAGACAGGAGCTATGTTAAAATCCAGTAATTCTGTAATGCACTTATTCATGTGAAATTCTAAGATACAGTCACCAACCTCTCTTCCACTGCCTGGCCTCACTTCAGATACTTATACTCTGCATGTACATGTATGCAATTATATGTATGTTTGACTTCACAGGTAACATATCCTGTATATACAGATTTGTTAAAATGCCTGGTATTATTTTAAGCCAAGAATTATGCAGAGTTCTTCAGGTCTTTTTCATAACCCAAGGTTGGATTTCTTTATTTTTACAGGAACAGAAATGGTTTAGCTGGAATAAAAATGTTCATTCCACTGCATCATTAGCTACAGACAATCTTCAGTTGAAGCCTAGCCTATTTTTCATGCTAAAGCTCTAATAGTTTAACTATTAATCAACATGTAGGATGAATTTCTGGGGCTGAGAGAGCTTGTCTGCATGCCTGTAATTTAAGCTGAAGTTGGTTTGGTGGTTTTTTCGTCCTCTTATGAAAGGATGGTAGCCAGAAAATAGATTCTATTTTAAAGAGTTCACCTCCCTTTCACCCCCTTCTACCATTCCCCTTCTGATAAACACCCCAAAAGTTTTCACTAGGTAGATACGGAAATTTAACTGGAGTAGCAGATTCTCAAATGTGTCATTTGATCTTTCAGTAATTCTGAAGCAACCTTGCATTAGATGAGACTAGTCACTGACACAGTGATTGTCTCAGGTGTGATACTTAGTACCAAGGGTCGAGTCCAACTTGCTCTTATCAATGTATTTGTTAACTTTAGGGTTTCAGATAAAGTTTTTCCTTCCCTTTTCCATTATGTGGAAGCTATAACCAGCAACCCACATGATAATCAGATCATCAAGATCTTTAGTCAGCTGTTTACCTGCCTTTTCGGCTGCCTGCTTTTCTCACACAAGGGTCATTCACTCTCGTCAAGTTGGATGAAGGCTTCTGGAAGGGTGACAGAGGTGACAAGTGAGACCAGCTCACTGTACTGACATTAAGAGTTTTCATTTGCTCCTCCTGATTCTGATCATGCCTTATGGACAGTCTCCTCCTATGTGAAAATCTGTAGAAGGACTGATACAGAAATAGGAAAATCATGCTTGGAAGAGCAGGAATTGTTTCTTTACACCACTTCTGTAGTGTCACCAGGCTCCCTAAATAGCCCTGCACAGACATGTGAACATGGAATACTCCTGCAGCTGCCACTGAAGAAAATGGTCAAACAACATTTGCAGTGCCCAGTGGCTTCTTAAGAAAAGCTTTTTCCAAAGCCCACAATCCTCTTTTCCCAGGCCTGGTAAGCAGCAGAAGCAGCTTTGGGTTGATCAGTGTGTACATGGGAGTTTTTTGATACCACTAGCCAAATATCTGTGCTCTTTCCCCCCAGATATATTTCCCAGCTTAATGGGAGAACTGATGCAGAGCCACTTCCAGCTCAGAGGCAGAGGACTATGGCCTGAAACATGGACAAGAACCTTGTGGGGGAGGGAGGAAGGAAGAGAGCCGTATACTTCATATAAGATGCAGAGCTATTTCAATTTAACTGTCTAGGGCTAGCAACAACTGCAGTGCTTTACCCTGTGCAGGCTGAAAAGCAGTTTCAGTGCTGTTGTGATAAAATCTGTTTGTTCTGGCAACACAGTTTCACTTGACTCTTAGAGAAAAAGTGCAGCAACCCTGGAAACAAGGGAAATGTAAAGTGTTATCTTTCACCAGAAGACCCACAGCCTTCTTTGTCAGTGATCTGGAGATCGCACTAGTGCCATACAAAATGGTGTTCCCTCTGTTGGACATGCATTGCTCATAACACAGACTACAGACACATCTGGTCTTTTCATGGCCATGTATTACCAGTGTCTTAGAAGTATTTAGTGCTTAGTTAGCCGTGTTTGGGCTTTATTTTCTTTTGTTATTGAGCTAGCTGATGAGCTCTTAGACCAGTGTAGTGGCTGTCATTAGTCTGTCAGCATATAATTATTATTTCATCCTTTTTCTGTTTTTCCAGTCCTTGAAGTTATCCGTGTGTTCCAGGACACTGTTCAGCCCCTCACTGCGTTGACAGTACCTCACAATGTTGTATTATGGGCAGAAGCAAATTTAACTAGCAAGTTCATGCTATTTTATTTCAGTAAGACTGATCCATTTGCCACTTTGATGGTGAGATCCTTCCAGGCTGCTAGTTCTTCCTCCCATGTTATCATTTATTTACCTGTTAGACAGGTATTTACTGCACTATTCTTTCATTAATACTTTTCTTTATAAACTTAATTGCCAATCTCCTAAGGGTACCACTTTGCTGAACTGAAGATTGGTCAAGTTTTCCTTAGTCAGAAAATCAGTTAACTGAGTCTGGCATGCTCTGCCGTCCTTCATTCTTTTCTTTTTTAAAGTGTTTCTTCAGAAGCGTGGTCAAAAGCCTTGCATAGACTCATGGTTCAACTAACAAAACTGTAACTTGCATCACTGTGGGCACTGCATTTCCTGTTCCACAGACCCAAGTACCACATTCATACCTTCATACTGTATTTCTGCAGCCATTCCATGAGCAGTAGCAGGAGCTGTTGAGTTACTGGGAGCTCATGACAGCCTATAGGTGTATACCAGTGATACTTTTAGGAGATTCTGCATAATGTGTCCTTTTTGAGGGTAGCGGTTTATTCCCTTACTGCTTCCCTTTACATATCCTGTCCTGGTTAGGAAAGAATGATAATCATACAGTAAGCTTTGTTTCACCTGAGACAGGTGCAAGAACTTTTGTCTGTGAAAGCTTAGTAGCCAAAATACTTTGCTCTAACAAACCTGATGGAAATCATCTTGTCAAATAGCAAGCTTCAGGGCGGATGACTCAGGTTTTCCCCTGCTTTGGTCTGGATGACAAGAAACTGCCCATGACAGCCATAGAGCTGGAAGCAGTAATTCACACTGCTGCAACACAGCATTTTCTCCTTTGATGTTATCAGTAATTTGCACCCTGAAATACACCCTGCAACTCCAGACCATGGTCTTTCCTCTGTGCTACCTTTGCTGCTTGCCTAGCCACTAGCTGGTTTTCCTTTTTATGTCTTTTCATTTTTTACACTAGTTCAGTTCCCATTCCTCTTCCAACACTTCCAAATACGCAATCGCATTCCCTCAGGCTAATTTTTCTGTTAGTGTGTGTTTCACATAAGCCTTCACTTTCTCCATCTGTGATCATTCAAGGTTCATGTGAACCATGGTTCACATCACTGTAGATTTTCTTGCCACTAACTATTGCCCCTGTGCACATGCATGGTATCTGTGTAGGTGTAAAGAAGCACATGCATTTGTAGGCATCTGAATTTAAATAGTGCTCGTTTACACTGAGGTAAGTTTCTGTCTAATTTTAGAGAGAATTGGGCACACATAAGAATTGTTTAATGTGGAACATGTCATTATCAGCTGAAAAATCTGCACCCTCTCAGATGCCTTGTCAACACTTCATGTCTCAAAATGTGTAGTATCCAGAAAACTGTGGTGTTAACCTCTCCTAGTCCATGCCGAACATGTGAAAAATCAGTGCTTTTTCGTTTTTGCAAGGGATCTTTGTTTGCTGTGATTAATGGGCCACTAACGGTGTCTAATACAAGTTCAGTGTAACGTACAAAGTGTCTTTGATGCCAGACATTCTACAGTGCTGTGCAGAAACTAAAGCTAGTAGTTGTAAGCCAAAGAAGACTGGAATGTTTTCAATTTACTTTTAAACAAATGACTTTATTGTGCCATTCTCACATGGGAATAAATTCCACAGCCTTAGTGCCATATTAGACAAAACTTTTTTACCTGCCGATTTCTGTTTATACTTAGAGGAAAGAAATTAACCTTAGTTAGGAACTGGAGGGAATAGGACAGGACTGTTAAACTCAGTGGGAATTTTGCCAGAGGCTTTGCTGGGAGCAGAGTGGGATGCAGAAGTACAGGATGTACCTGAGGGATGATTTGCGGTGCGGAGTGGAGTTGGGTAATTTTGTGTGCCTGAAAATCAAACTTGTGGAGGGTACCTGTAGAAAAAGCTTTAAAACTGTTTTTATTGCTTCTGAAACATAAGGAAGTGGTTATTGTCTGAATAAATGCTGATGGATATTAGAGGTGGGATTCTGAGTGACTGCAACTGGCCCAAAATGAGGCCTAACTCCTGAAAACAGCAATTTTTAAGTAATGGGTGTCTGTAGGAATGATATCTCTTGACCTCTTGGAGAGAAAGTGTCTCTGAACTCACCACATTGCTATTGTAAAGATTTTCAGACCAAGACTGGGAAGTTTTGGAGGAATGAGTCTTTAATGCTTATAGGATGGTCTGATACCAGGGATTTGTAAAAAGTATAAAATACTTGCAAATTGTCTAAGTAAGGAACATGGATCCGTTCAGCATTGCTCCAGCTGGGAGACCTTCTAATGCAAGTAAATACATCATAGTCTTCTGTTAGGTATAATACAGAGCCCATTCTACTAACTCCTTTTGATTGAAATGTGAGTGTGCATGAATTAGAACAGAATCAAGAACACTAGATTTTTAACTGCTCAGTAGACATTTTCTGTATTGAACCTTTTTTTTCCAAGGTTTTTGCTTTGTGCATGTTATGTGGTTTTATTGCTCCATAAATCCACAATCAAGAAAAGGTCTGAGTTTTGTTTTGACTAATAGTTTTACTTTTACTTTAGCCATTTACCGTTCATTAGTATTTTATGTTACACATCACTGCATGGAAATCCAAATGGGAAAAGCATCAAGTTTTTGCTTGGGTAAATGCAATTTCAGAAATTGGACAAAAAATCCACTCACTTGAAAATAGCTTTAGAGCCTTCTGTCTTCCTCTGATATTTCTAACTACTGTATGGTCTTCTCCAAAACAATCACTTATCTCTGTGCAACGGCTTCCCAAAAACCTTTCCTCAGTTACAAAATGAACACTGTAAATGGTGCAAATAATTTTGCAGTGTTGTCAGAGCCCTAAAGCCTTTGATGCCACTCATTTGGCCTCTAGAGCAAAATGCACCTAAAACTTCTGTAGACTGTCAACAACAAAATGGGGAAAAGGGTTTGAGAGCTGTTAACACTTTCATTTTAAGGCACTGAAAGTCTGTGCAGTTGGTTTCTTCTCACTCAGTTGCTTTTCTCCTTTTTCAAAACAAATAGTGTATGTTGATCATTACTGAAAGGAAACCAGTATGTGTATAGAGGGCGACAGCTTTTACAGAGCCAAATGCTGCCATGAGTCAAAACTGAGATCAGGACCATTATTTAGCAGCACTGGGAAGCTTGTGGGGGGAAAGGCAGTGCCAATTTCTTGCCAGGTGATGCCTGTACAGGGCTTATTTCCATGAGCAAAACAATGACTTCGTTACAAATCTGGGTTATCCAAGAGGTCTGAGATGTCTTTCAGGAGTTGTTGCTAAGCCTCTTCCTGCACTGAAGAAATAGTGTAGGAGAGGGCAGGATTGCTTTCGTTTAACCAGGCCAAATCTTACTGGGAAGCAGCTCTCGATCCTGTCCCTCCAGCAGATGCCCAGCTCCCCCTTCAAAGGGGAAACACAACTGCAGCAATAGACTGAGGCTGTATTAACTTTCTTGGCTGGGTAGAGTAAGAAGCAAATATATGCTTTTGCCTACTACTCCTCAAGTATTCTCTAACCTGTTTGCTTCCTGCCCATCTGGAAAGGTGGGCCCCTTATTTGCAAAATGTAGTGGGAAAAGAAAGGAGGAGGGAATACACCAAATGGAAGCATCTCATCCCATTTGTTTCCTAAATGCCTGTCTGCAGTAGGGATATAATCTGTGCTTAAAGGTGGCTCCCTGGGGGGGCCCAATTTGGCAGGCAGACTGGTAGGGAACACATGCTCTGAAGCCAGAGGGTGTTTCAAATGAAATTATATTTGAATCTCACCATACAGGTGTTAATAATCCATGAGTCTTAATATGCCCATAAGGCTATAAATTCAGAAATTTTGACCTCAAAGTCTTTGAGTGTGTTTAAAAATAGCTCACCCATCCTTATTTTATCACTTCATATACTCTGACACAATTTTGGAACTTGCCTCCATCCCATCTAGCAGGGGAACACTATAATTAAGAATCAGTTTTGAAAGGCTGTTCTCTCTTAGCTCATGGCAGAATACAGTTTTATGTATTCTGCAGGAGATTATAAACAATTCATAAGCTAAAATAAGCAGCAAAAAGGGAGCCCCAGTTCTTTCCTGCACTGTGGTTTGTACCACAAAGACCTAGTGTTTTTAAATCATGACAGAGCTCTCTAAAAACCTTGAAAGCATATTATGTATGTGTCACTTTGGCTCAGTTAGGAATAGTCTCACCTCTAAGCCAGAAGGCCATGGGTTCAAGTTCCATGCCTGCCCTTGGATTTAGCTGTCTCACAGTAATTTTATTACAGAAAACATTTTAAAATAGAACCACAGAGGAAGAAGAGTGAAACTTTTATATCTGTAACTCCACTGTGAGACATTCAGGCATTAGGATGATACATTAAACCACTGCTCTTACTGCCCAGTTTTGCTCAGCAGGCATAAACCGTCTAAAAAGCGAGAGGCTAGCCCTAGTGGTGTGGCAGTTTTTGTTGTTCTTCACAGAAAACAGTTCTAATCCTTGGGAGTGTGTATGAGCTAATGTTCCTTGTCTGAAAGAAGTTTGAGTCTTCATTGCACTGCCACAGGGATGGGGTTCCTTGATGGGGTTGCTGTGCAAAATGAGAAATGTGAAATTAGCTTTGACTTTACCTTTTGTTGCTCACCAGTAACAGAAGGTGGGGGGAGGAGGTGAGAAATCAAACATTTGAACTGAGAATGACACAGGTAATTTTCAGTTCAAAATAATTTTGCAAAATTATCCAACTGAAGTGCAAGGTTAGGGTTGCTTGTGGCAACAATAAAGCCAGGTGATCTTAACTGCAAAGGAAAACTCCGTATTGGGCTTGCTTGGACCTCAGGGTAGAGTGCTAATCACTGATGTCCTGTAACTTCCCCATAGACACAAGTTCAGAGTGACTTAAGGTGTAAACTTTATAGTTTCATTTGGTTTGTGCTAACAAGCATGTGGTCTTATAACATGAAGTGTTTATGCTTGTTGCTTACAGTCATGTATATTAACTTGCCAGAATCAAAAAAAAAAAAATAATCTTTCATTTTCTACTGGTTTTGCAGGATACTTAGAAGGGGTTTGGTATGTTTGTACAAAATGGAAGTCATGTCATAAAGCAGTATCTAATTTCATTTGGTCCAGGATTATTAAGGAAGAAATTCTTTCCTGTTAGGGTGGTGAGGCACTGGAATGGGTTGCCCAGGGAGGTTGTGAGTGCTTGATCCCTGGCAGTGTTCAAGGCCAGGTTGGATGAAGCATTGGGTGGCTCGGTTTAGTGTGAGGTGTTGGAACTAGATGATCTTAAGGTCCTTTTCAACCCTAACTATTCTATGATTCTATGATACGTGCAACATAGTTGCTCACAACTTATTTATTTCCCTGAAAAACATTTACCCAATAATTTTCAATTTCTGTGCTCCTGTATGGATGATTTTCTTTTGTTTAGCAATATTTGTTACACTGCAGTAAAGCTCTCAGTGTTTTCAAATTCCTCTTCTGATCTGTTTTGAGGTTTTTCTGTTAGAGGAATGTTGCAGCTTAAAATTTTGCTTGCAAAGTTGATGGGGTTCTTAAATGGGGAGTATGGATGGTGCTGATCACTGACATTCTACTGGGGTAAGAGTTCCTGCCAGAATTTGTAGACCACTGCCACTCTGCCTGATGGAGGGTTTATGGAAAACCTATTAATGTGTATGAGAGCTTTGACTCTTAGGAGCTGAATTATCAAATGAAATATTTTGATGAGAACTCTGGCCAAGATACATTTGGTATATGACTAACATCTGGGAAAGGCAGATTGATCTACATGAGATTCTGGTGGTTCTTATATGTCCACTTGCTAAATTAGATTAAATTCATTCCTGTTATTAGGTTTTTTTCAGATAAGCACTTGATGTGGGTGCTACAGAGACTATGAGAATTGGGGTGAGCAATGAGGGGATAATTCATCTTCTAGTGACAGAAATGTTGTCCCATCTGGTATGAGGGTGGGGTGAGCCTGGACAAGGCTTTAGTTGGTAATGGTCTGTCAAAAATGGGGGTGAAGAGTGGGCTAGCCAGTGAGTGGGCTAGCCTGTGAGGGCAGGTGTCCACAAGACAGATTTCTGTAGTAAAATGTGGTCCATGCTGTGAGACAAAGATTGAGAATTTTTCCTGTAGAGCCTGGTTTAGCAGTATTGACTGAATGCAAAGCAAAGGGGAAAGGAAATGGTGCCGCTCCAGAGCACAGTGATCCAACTGTGTGAAACCAGTGAGGGTGCTATTAAAATGCCATCTTCCTCTCCTTTCCTGCTTCCTTCCTCCTTCCCTCTCCCTCCGCTGTCAGCCTGGCCGAGGAAAAGTCAAATAACATACAACTGTGTTCCTTGGCATCACAACTGCAATTTCCCTTTAGGGGCTTCAAACTTGAGAATGGGAGGTTTTAAATCTTGCTGATTCGTGCTATTCCAGTAAGCATATGTGTGAGGAGAAAGAGCAATGCCAGTTCAAAACAGAAATCACAAGTGAGAAGTCATTGCTCCTAAATCAGGTGTTGCAGAGGCCAGTGGAAAAAATCAGATGCTAAGAAAAGTAGGAAATGACTTTGTTTAGAGCTGGGAAGGTTAATGAGAATGAATTAGGAAGTGCTCTCTGAAGTATATTCAGCCCCTAAGGATTTCAGCAAAGTTAGAGAATTTACTGATTATCCAGACTATACAACTGGCAATAAGTGAGGAATTTTGGAACATGCTGACATTTCTTATTTGCATCATTTACTATGGATATCATTTGTCGGTACTGCACTGAGTTTGTGGTGAAACGGGGCTTAATCTGGCCCAGCAGAGACAGATCTGGTACTTTTCATGGCTCAAGGGATGTGGGGGTGAAAACAGTTTAATGTTCTCTTTTGCATTGCAGAGAGGAAACATCAAGTTTGTCTAGGTGCTTATCAGAGGCGAATTTCAGAGTATTTTCCTAGACATCATCAATTATGGAAGAGTGCAGTCATAGGTGACACATTTCATTAGATCAACAAAAAATAAAAGACAGGGCTGTAATTTACAGAGACTCTGCACTGGACACTGTGCAGAGCTCTCCCACTGTAAGGCCTCCTTCAAGTCCACCCCTCCCAACATGCACACAGTTACGCATGCTACCCTTCTCCTCATGTATTCAAATTTCTTGAAACAAGGCTGGTAAGTGCTGCAAAGTTACCATCTTGGAAGAAATTAAGGGGGACCATGGAATAGGAGTTCAGTACAGGATCTAGGAAAGATAGAATTGTGAGGCGTATTCTTTATTCTGGGTGCTTACCTCTGAAATGATTACACTTTGTGAAGAAAAGCATGCAACTCCTCTATTATATACATAGACACATGAAGTGATAAGCTGTGCTTTAAATATAATCTTGGGCAATGTGTTTTCCAGGATTTGCCTTCACCGCCCATACACTGAACACTCACTTCCCCAATTTTTATCTCATAGAATAAGGCAATTCGTTGTCTTTAAGGGAATCCTTCAGCTGAGTCTTGTGGACTGCTGCTGGAATAAGGAATATTTTGTCCGTGATCTTCTCTTGCACGGTTACTGCTAAGTAGAAATCCTCAGTTCTGCCAACATTTCTTCTAAGAATGGTTTTGGTAAGGAGGTAAAGTAACAGAGATAAAAGGCAAGGGGTTATTTCAGTCTTTGTGATGAGTCTTATTAGTTCTCTGATCAGCATCATAGATGACTAATTCTCCTGCTTTCTACTTTCATTGTCTTTGGTAGAAGCTCCAAGATTTCCTTCCACTTGTTTTCCTTCCTGGGGAAGCTGCATACCACAGCCATAGCTTTAATCCTTTAATCCTCAAATGTCCAGTTGATGCCTCCACCTACTGACTACCTCCTTTTACAATAGATTATTCTGTTCCCCACACAATTCATGTCCTCTGCTGGATCAGGCTGTTGCCTCTGGGTATGTGTTTCATGCAAGTGGTAGCAAATGAACAATAAATTTCAGCCTGAACTTCTTCTGGGATAATCATCACACTTCTAGTCTTCATCATCATTACTTGAATTCCAGCTAACTCACCACTATTTGAGAATTCCTAAAATCTGTCGACCTCCTTCTACACTGAAATAATGGCAAATATCATGCCAATAGTATCTCACATCCTTTTTTTAAAAAAATGCTCTTATAAATATGGGGCACTTGATGTGTTGTTATGACAAGGAAATTCTTTGACTGAGAAGTTTGCAAATTCCTAAGTAGTATTTGTTTTATAAACAAAGGTGCTGTTTTCCTTATGCCAGCCTCTTTCTGCTTTTGCTTGTCCAGCAGTCTGTTCTGAAAGGCATGAAGCAGCTGTTGGCTCCAAATCAAAACTTGCAGTGCAGGGAGAGTTATGTAAAAGTCCTTTGTGTGAGAAATATACATGGCAGCAAATGGTGAAATTGGAGTACAGATTCATTGAGGAGAGATGGCTATTCATGGCAATGTTTGGGGTTTTGGTTTTGGGTTTTTTTACTTAATTTTTGCATAGAACAAAAGGAAAAGTAGAATATACTGGTTTTTTGGTTGGTTGGTTGGTTTGGGGGGGTTTGTTAGGTTTTGTATTTTCAGAAACACCTTTTCTTGTTGCTATGTTGTGGGCTCACAATTTCCGTGCTGCTTTCACCCAGTATCGTCACTGGCTGCAGAGGTGCTGGAGGGGCTGCAAGAGGTTGTCTAGTTCTGTCCCCTGCTTCAAGGCAAGGTATCTATACCTAGGCCATTTCTGAGGGATGTTGGTATAATCTGCAGAGGAGATTCTGCAACTCTCCTAGGCCATCTATTTTTGTGCTTCCCTGTTCTTACATATAACACTTTTCAAGTATTTGTTTGATACTTTTCCTACCCGCAAAGACATTCATCTCTCCCCTTCCACAGGTGTTTCTTTTGAACTCATCAGTCCCAACTGATCTTATCTTTTCCTTTCAAGTAATATCTTACAGAGCCCTGAGGATCTTCAGTTTCCTGTGAACACTCTCAAAATGTGCCACAAATTTCTGAAAGTGTGATAAACAGAACTGGATGCACAGTTCTTGTACTGATTTCATAATAGGAAGACACTGTTGACTAATACTCTGCTTATATTGCACTGCAGACACAGTTCCTTTTCTGCCAAACTGCTCTTAAGTGGTCCTTCTCATGCTGTATGTTTATAACTAATCTGTTCCTGCCCAAGTCAAATATTTTCTATTCATAATTAATTTCATCTAGATTGCTAAACTGTTTCTCCAAGCCTGTCATTTAATGTATTCACATGTCCTTCTAGTTTCTTCTCATCTGTAAATATAATAAGCACAGGCTGTAATCCACCATCCTGAGCCTTAAGGTACATTTAAAATACAACCCATATGAAAGTCCCCTTGATAGAGTTTCCAGTTTGACAGTGAGCCATTGACAGCTTTTCGATGGAAAAGAGCATCCAAGGAGTAACTGCAGGGAGAGCACGCTTCCAGTAATGAAAATGTAATTTGAGATTGTGTCAAAAAGCTCTACTGAAGTCTGAAACGTGTCATCTAATGCTGAGATCTGAATCCTGCTCTAAAAGGAGATTGGATTGATTTGACATGATTAGTTGTCAACCTGTTAAGAACTGTAAGACAAAAGTAACTCCACATGCGTTGGAGTTTTCACATCATTCCTTTCAGTCTCTTAGTTCCAAATCAGCTTCTTGATTGAAGAAGACAGGGAGAGAGCCTAACATAGATTCTGGATGTTTGGGATTGTTAAAGCTATGTAAATATCTGCAGAGCAATATGTGGATTCAGTAGAAGATTTTAGCTAATGGTCTGTACTATACAATGTCTGTAACCACAAAGAATCTGAACAGACGATTGTTTAAGCTAATCCAGCAAGTTAAATACTTTTGAATCAAATTTAGCTAGGCTATATCTTTCTTCTACATGGGTATAAAGTGAGACAGATCATGTGCATAAGGGAAGGCCAGATCATAACCTCTGTCTGGAGCAGTTCAAGGCTGCTAATGAAAGCATAGTAGCTGAAGGGAGCAGCCTGTGGGTGGCTCAATAAAGGCAACAGCAGTACAAAGTCAGGAGATGCTGAAAGCATGGAAGAGAGTGGCAAAGTCACCCTCTGTGAGGGAAAAGGACATCTTCCAAGCTACCCAGGAAATGTTCTTTTTCTGCTGCTTGCTTTGTTTTAAATACACAAAAGTAATGTATTGTCACTTACTTGTGGTTCCTTTCAGTAAGAAAACCTCACTGTGTGAAGCCATCATGTGGTTTCAGCAGTCCTCTGGCAAAAGGCACACTATGTACAGCTGAGAGTGTCTTAGTAAATTATATATACAGCATCAAACTGCAATGAAGAGGGAATATCAATAATCAGTTTTAAACATTTAGAAAAATCAGGGCAGGGGGTGGGATCACTGCAGGGCGCTGTTGCTACATTAAAGAAAAACCTTACTTGGACAGGAATACATAGAACAGATCATATATTCAGCAGCTGTGACTTTAAATATCAATATATTCTGGATGGAATAATTACTTTTCAGGTGGTGGCTGTTGTTACAAACTTGCATCTGTAAATTAAGGATATGAAAGCAGCTGGTTTTTTACTGCAGCCGTGAATATGTTTCTTAGCATACAGAGCATTTATTTACCACTGCTTTGACTTTTACCCTCTTTTCAGTCACCTTCCAGTCTGCTTCCTCTCAGTCGTTTTTAATAGAATGCCTTTTTTGATTACAGAAAATTGGTTGATACACTTCTCTAATGAAAATGCTAGGCAAATGCTCCTTCTTGGAACTGACATCAGGAATGTTACACAAGACATTCTTAAATATGCTGGCAGCTGCCCTGAATGTAATGAAATCATGGAAATTAGAAGTATTGCACTCTGTGTGGCCATCTCAGGACTGTTTTCAGTATGCTACCCAGTTATGCTGTGAATTTCAAAAGGAACCACTTTTCCTGGATTTTTTGAGGGTCTTTCTTCAAAATGCATGTTCCCACTATCAGGAAAATTATCCTGAAGCACAATTCCTTTTTTTGGTTGTTGGTTTTGTTGTTGTTGGGTTCTGGTAGGATTTTGTTGTTTTGGGTTTTTTGGTTTTTTTTTTTTTTTTTTGTGAGTTTTGTTTTGTTCTGGTTTTTTGATCGCACACAATTCCTCGAGCCTGCATCCCTTTGTACCGCACTGACTCATTCCTTTTGCAGTAGACAGTTTATAATCTTCAGAAGACTGGTAACTTTTCTAGTAGAAATGCACGCATAGGGTAAAACCCTATTCCCACTGAAGCCAGCCGTAAAATTCCCACAAACTTAAGTGGTTTAGATTTCACATGCAGTTTTCAGTCTTCTCTTGTATGACACTTTAGTTAATCCTTAATACATTCTTAGTACAGAATGTATCCAAACTCGGGAAAGGTAGAAGAGTAGTAATGACACATACCTTGTGTTTACTGGCATTTTTCCATGCAAGAATCACAACTTATGAGAAGTTGTTCAACAAACTTTCAATACAACTTATGAAAGACAGAGTGCAAGGAATGGATATTATTCTCATTCTCCGAAAGTGCAGAGAAAGTAGAAGAACCTCATCTCTGTGGCAGTGGGTATGTGTATATAAATGGAAGCACTATCCTGGTTTCCACGTTACCTTCTCTTTGTCCGTGTTTTTTTCACCTATTGCTTCTCTATCTTTGGTGTATTTTCATCAGATATTTGAGTTTGAATTTTCCAAGATGGATCTAATTTTCTTTACCTGTTTTTTAACACTAGATTCTTTCATACTTTCTTTGTTGGAGACTTGCAAAGGTTCCTAAAGTAATGGCAGTTGTATTTGTTAGAAGTAATATTATTCCATCCCTGTCAACAATTAATGGTAGTTTTAAGCAAGGGTCAACCAAACAAAAACTTAGCCCAGATTCATAGCTGTCACTTAACACTTGCAATTGGAACTAGCATGTTCTGGCTTGAGGATGGGAAGCACTGAAAGGGGATGGACAGTAGCTGTCTTGGCTGTTGGGAAAGGCAAAACACAAGCCTATTTCCACCTTCTTCATTCTTCTTTTCTGTTCAGCACGAACATTCTATTCAACAGCAGTAAGAGAAATGTGAGGGTTTTCTTATGTATTCTGGTTTGGGTTTATTAATTGCCACAGATTTGCAAGAGCCCTTATAAAATGCAGAGTGGCAGGGACTTGGGCTGAGGGGTGGCTTGCACTGAAGCAAGAGTCACAGTGATGCTCAGTGTGAAACCCAGCTGTTCTGAAACAATGGCATGGAGATAGAATAGGGTGTCTTCATTGCTATTGTCTTGTTATGATGCCCAGCCTTACCAGGCAACCTTACTCTCAGGTACTGCTGTTGGCACAGCGCAGAGACAGCTTACAGAAGCTGATAAGACCTACACTTGTAGGTGTACTGGAGAGCACAGAAATCTGTTAGAAGCAGATTTCCATGTACATGATGCGATGCAAACAAGATGGTTTTTGGCATGAAAAGCCTTCAGTTGAGACATCAAATCATTAAGAATACTATGGCCAGAAGCTTTCATAATAAATTACTCTAAACTCGTGAAAGATTGATCTTTTTTGATTTCAGAGAAAATAAATCAACAATATGAAGTCAGCTCTATTACAGTTTCAAACAAGAGACCATTACCCTTTGCCTTAAAGATCAGACAAATTACTATTTTTACTTTACATTCTCTTGATGAGGATAATGATAAACATCTGTCATTTTGCTGCTTAGCCAGCTAAGAATCCTATTGCAATCTGTAATTTAAACAGTGAAGAAAAAAAATGTACATGGACAAACTGTACTTTATATAGACAAAGATGAAGAAAATTTGAATGCAGGGGAACTGGGAAGGGGCATTTTCAGTCTGCAGTACTTGGCTAAAATCTGTAGATATATGACAGATGTGTGATTTTCCATTTATTTGGTATTTCACAGGGAAAATTACAGTTAGTTTCTTTTTAGACATGGAGGCTAAGGAAAATAGTCAGTCTGCATGCTGTGACTTTTTGTCATACGCAGTTTATTAATGAAATGAGTAAGGTTTATAAGGTAGTGTGTCTACTGATGTTACAGAATTGAAAACACTGTTTTTCCATCCAGAGTTTTTTGTGTCCTCCATAGTTCCAAGATTTTTAGGTAGCACTGCTAATTATTTTTAAAGATTAGATGGTTTTCCAGTAATTTTTCTGTAATAAAGAACAATCTGAACTTTTGAAACTTTGCTAAATATGTTTAGTTTTGTTTCTAAATGGTACATTGGCTCTTATTTCTTAACAAATTACAGCCATCACCATTTCATTTAGACTGGACTGACCAAGGCATAGTTTACAAGTAGTAAATGCAAAGTGGTCTACCTGCCAATGCTGCGTGGGCAGAAACACGCCCTGTGTTGGGAGATAAAACTAGGAATCTCTTTTTGGCCCAGCAAAAATGCATTTGATGCAAGGAGGAGCCTTTTTGGTGATATATTTGCATATCTAGCTCTCATGGTCTTTCACTACTGGGTTAGCTACAAATTTCACCTGCTCTGGGAATCTGTAAAGCACTAGTGATGTGCAAATTTTACCTAACACTATAATGTAAATGGAGTTGTGCTGACAGGGATCTCACTGGTCTATAACTACTTCTTGTTACAGGTTAATTCACTTTTTCAAGTATTTTCCATTTCTTTATATTATGCTTCTGGGTACCAAGAGAACAGGTTTATATTTTATTGTTAATGCTAATATGGCTTTGGTGGTTATTTTCAGGAAGAAGTATTAAATGTCAGTGTTTTGGGAAAGAACATTGCTCTTTGTACTTTCCAGGTTGAAATTCCATTATTTTGGCATATTTGAGCTTCAGAGAGCAGTTTGATTTTTTACCAAAAACATGCTATTATATTTTAAGGTTTTCTCATATTTATACAGGCCAGACCAAAGCAAGGTACGTACCTTTTAGATTTCAGTTAGTTCCTGGTATTTTCTTTAATTAGATCAACTGTTTGCATACAAAGAAGTATTTTTTCTGTCTTATGAAAAAGAGATCTCTAATATATAATCCAGCCGATGTTATGCTGAGCCTTCAGCACTGGAACCAGTGATGCTTTTGTAGTTTATCCTTCATAAATCCTTTGTTTATATAGGTGCTATTCGCATCTAACAAGTTTGAGGCTGAACTGTGGAATTTGTCACAACGGAGTCAGTCTTAAGTAATAAGGATGGGTTTTACCCATAGGAGGGTAAAATTTGAAATCCAGACTTGCTATGCTGCTTTCCTTGCATAAGTCAAGCTGTCTGAATCTGAATGGTAAAAGATTTTATAATAAATGATATAGTAACTAATGTGAGACATTTCTTGGGGTTTTGTTTTCATTCTCTGTCTGAAGACTTTCATATAAAATTACAAATTTGTGTGGAAATATATAATGTAATTTGTGAAAAAGGTCTTGTATCTTGTATTGCATTAACCTTTAAGGTCCAAATTTCATAATGCTAAACACTACTGTTAAACAGGCCAGTACTTCATATTTTAACCTCCAGACATTCTTTGTGTGATTTATGTTGCTGGATTACTACAGTTTAAGTCCATTTCCCCCCCAGTATATTTCCAGTTTACTGCAGTCTGAAAGACTTGACTTTTTTTCTTCTGTGTAGACTGAAAACGATGAGAATGGCCAAGCAGACAATTTTTCAATGGACCCCCAGCTGGAGAGACAGGTGGAGACAATTCGAAATCTTGTGGACTCATACATGTCGATTATCAACAAATGTATCCGCGACTTGATACCGAAAACTATCATGCACCTTATGATCAATAATGTAAGTAGCAGCCAGGGTTCTAAATTATTTTATCTGTCAAATTCGTTACTCTCAAACATACCTCCTGAATAAAGCTTCAACAACAGCTTCAAAAACTCCCATAGATGTCACACTCTTAGACAAAATACTCCAATATTCCATGGTAGTAGGAAGTTCTGCAGCCTTCTCAGAGGCTGGCACACTGGTTTGAGTGCTTACTCCAAAATACTAATGATGCAGTTAATTTACATCTTAATCAGAATATATATTATTATTTAAAGGTAAATCAGTGATCTCTGGGTTTGGTGGTTTTTGGGTTTCTTTCTGTCTTGCTTTTGATATAACAGGAAAAGGGAGTTGAGAGCTCCATCTAGACAGTCCTTGAAATCATGAGAGCAGAGTTGTGCTTCCTTGATTTTCAGTTTACAGCCCTTTGTCATGGTTTCTTAAAACAGTTCTTATTTTATTTGGGTTTCTTTATATTTTCAGGTTACCATTTTCAAGGGATAAATTTAGAGGCATTGGACACTGCTGCTTAGATAAGCAGATGTGGTTGGTTGATTTACTCTGTGCGTCTCTTAGATCTGAAGATTATTTGGTTAAAGATACGGTTTTGAGATCATTGGTTTTTCACTGCATGAGGATATCAGCCCTTGCTTTCTGGCAGAGTTCTGTCAGTTTCTGGCAGAGTCAGAAACAGAGTTTCTGCCCTTACTGAAAACTAAACTTTGTATTGGTGCCACAGCTGCCATATAAATTTCTAATGGTGAGCACAGCTCCCACTAGTTATGGGTAGCACCTTTTCTGTGAGGTCATCAAGCAAATCAGTCTTTACAATTACAATATACTACATGGCAAATCTGGCTAAAAAGTAGGATTTCCTTTCGACTCAGAGCCATCTCTAGCCTTCATCTGATGGATTTCATTAGCCCTGTGGAATTTGTGTTGTACTTAAAGTATTAGGTGCTTGGACTGGAAATTTCAATGGGATTTCCTGGTACCTATACTAAAAGCAGAATTTTTGCATGAGGGCAAGAGATATTCTATTAACTTCTTTAGGTTTAGGGGAGTCAGGCTCTAAATAATGCTCTACTGGTGGGTGATTTTTTTACAAAAGAATATGGGAACAACGGAAATGCCCTTTTTTTTCCTGAAATCAGCCATGCTCTAGACTTTATAGGGTGTTCATGTTCTCTCTGCTCTTTCCAGATCACAGCTAGCAACTTGCTGCTTTGACTTAGCACAATTCCAGGCCTGGCTTTTAGCTCGTATTTCATAAACTGCAGTTTGGCAAGTAGTTCCTTTTGAAAGTTTACACTAAATTTTCTGCCACTCACCTCCTCATATGGAATAGTTTAAGGGTCTCTGAAGAGTATGCTCTACTCAAAAGCAGAATATTGCTCGTTACATTGATAAAGTCTGCCATGCTGGCTGACCATGGCACACAAAACCAGCTGACTTAAAACATCATCCACCTTTCAGTTGACCTCATAGTCCATAGCTGTGTTTGGGCTTGCAAGTGTGCTAAGACCTGCACCTCAATCCTAGAATTTAAATTTGTGGCAAAGAATCAAAACATTTTAGAAGTCAGTGAAGAGTGGCACTAGAAGCATGATGCGCTTCTTTCTGTGCAGCATAGGCAGTAAAATACCGTATTTTACAACAGCTAAATACCAAATTTTTTAAAGATCAGCACAATTAAAAAGAGAAAGAAATGCTTGAATTAAGTCTGCTCAGCCATGCCAAAAGGCTGTACAAAGACCTGGAAAGCAATGGAGCTGTGACAGAAGGTGGGTCCTGTTAAGTTGTGTGTGTGTTCCTTGGAGTCTTCAGAAGTCCAACCCATTCACCAGGAACTAAGTAAAAACACCCTTCCTCTCTCCCCCTTTTTCCCCCTTAATGAGCATATTCTTAACTTTCTGCTGCCCCCCATCATGTTGCCTCCAAAACTCTGGAAAGAAACTGATCCAAAGGAGTTTGTTTCCATGACAATTGTAACCTCCCAAGTCCTACTAGAACTTCCTTTCCACTCTGTGGGCCTGTAAATGAGCACTTATAATTCCAGGGAAGTATCAGATTCAAACTCAGTGTACAGAAAATAATTAGATGCTGTCCCTAAGCATATTTTGAGGCCTAAGCCTAAATTGCTGTATTTCAAATGCATTCATTATTCTTCCCTTAGGGTGGATGTTGATTACCTTAAAAGAAAATACATTTACTGCACAGAACTGCACTGAGTTACCATTAGCAATTCAAATATGCACAAACAAAACACACATTTCAGAATTTGTAGTTCATGGTGCCTAGGTATTGCAGATTATTCATGAGGGGTGGTCTTACAGCAGACAGTGTATTATACTCTGTAAGCAGTGCTGATATCAATCTCAGCTGAGTAGAAAAACTCCCAAGTACTTGCTACTGCCAAACTGAAGGTTAAGGAATGGGTTGTGTTTGCATTTGAGGCAATGATACATGTAGCCTGCCCACTGAATAATGAAGCTGCAAGCCCACCTTACCCCACTTCAGTGTGACAGGGCTGGCCATGTGGCATTAGCATCTTAGATACTTGCTATGGTTTGGCTTTGACTGCAAGTCCGATGTCTGTGAAGGCAAATGTTTTAAACCATTCCTGTGAGTGTGTTTTCTAGAAAAGAGCAAAGGTGTGAGTAAGTGTCACTTTCCCTTCCTTTTCCAAGCTGGAGGCAATAGAGAAAGTAGCTATTATGGAAGTGCATCTGCTTGCAGAAGGCAAGAGGTTGATCCAAGAATCATCCTTAGCACAGCAGTCTTCCCGTTCCACAAGTGTTCCTGCTAGTGGCAGACAGGAATCTCTCATGATAATTGTCACAGGCTGATTTTTTTCAAACAGATATTTGTGGTTTAACAATGCTTTTACAATTAGCTCTGGCCTTAATCTAATTTTAGGACTTCTTTTTTTGAAGTGATGCCATTAAAATGCTCGTTTCATCAAATAGAATGTGATGCTGTTTAACTATGATATCTGTTTTTAATGTGGAGTTTTTGGCAATCATGAGGAAAGTAGTGTACTCTGGCTCTTGATCAGTACCATCTACTGGAAAACAGCATGAGACTCATGGAAAATTTTTGCAGGCTTTGCTAAGAATTTGTGCATCTCCTGTCATACATGAATGGGAAATGACAGCCAAGCCCAAGCAATATGGTTTTAGTTCCCTGTAAATTCTGTCCTGGCCCCCTCTTTTCATGCTAGGTGACCATAAAGGGTCCCATGCCCACACAGTCTGACTGCTCTTATTGCCTTAGTCTGTCAGGATTTAAATCTGTGTTGCTGAACTAGCACAAACATGGGCAAACAGAGCTCAGGTTTATATAATCAGAATCTTGGGAATGTATTATCGTTAGTATCTCCAGCTCAACGAAGCTTTATAGAGCAAAAAGCCAGATGAGAAATAGATCAGAGCAGCAATGAAAGTCTCAAATGCAAAGATTTAGTAGGTCAGCAGTTGGTATATTTACCACAGTCTTACTCAATCAGAGCACCTCTAGCTTTTTATCTCTCTTAATGTGGCCCAGGTTTCCATAACTAGGAGAGCATAGCAGAAAATCAATATAGTAAATTAGATTGCAGTCAGGTGAAGTTCCCAACGACTGGAAAAAGGGAAACATAAGCCCCATATTCAAGAAGGGGAAAATGGATGACCTGGGGAATTACAGACCAGTCAGTCTCACCTCTGTGCCTGGCAAAATCTTGGAGCAGATTCTCCTGGAAGGCATGCTAAGGCACATGAAAAACAACAAGGTGCTTGGTGGCAGCCAGCATGGCTTCACTAGTGGGAAATCCTGCCTGACCAATTTGGTGGCCTCCCAAGATGGGGCTATGGAACTGATGGACAGTTGATGTCATTTATCTGGACTTATGCTAAGTGTTCGACACTGTCCCACACAACATCCTTGTCTCTAAATTGGAGAGACATCAATTTGACAGGTGGGCCATTTGGTGGATAAAGAACTGGCTGGATGGCCGCACGCAAAGAGTTGTGGTCAATGGTTCAGTGTCTGGCTGGAGACCAGTGATGAGTGGTGTCCCTCAGGGATCGGTGTTGGGACAGGGCGTGTTCAACATCTTTGTCGCTGACATGGACAGTGGGATTGAGTGCGCCCTCAGCAAGTTTGCTGATGACACCAAGCTGTGTGGTTCGGTGAATACGCTGGAGGGAAGGAATGCCATCCAGAGGGACCTTGACACGCTTGTGAGGTGGGCTGATGCCAACCTCATGAAGTTTAACCATGCCAAGTGCAAGGGCCTCCACCTGGGTGGGAGCAATCCCAGGCACAGCTACAGGTTGGGCAGAGAGGAGATTGAGAGCAGCCCTGTGGAGAAGGACTTGGGGGTGTTGGGCGATGAGAAAATGAACATGAGCCGACTGCAGTGTGTGCTTGCTGCCCAGAAAGCAACCGTATCCTGGGCTGCATCAAAAGGAGCGTGACCAGCAGGTCTAGGGAGGTGATCCTGCCCCTCTACTCTGCTCTCATGAGACCTCACTTGGAGCATTGTGTGCAGTTCTGGTGTCCTCAACATAAAAAGGACATGGAGCTGTTGGAACAAGTCCAGAGGAGGGCCACGAAGATGATCAGGGACTGGAGCATCTCCTGTATGAAGACAGGCTGAGAAAATTGGGGCTGTTCAGTCTGGAGAAGAGAAGGCTGCGTGGAAACCTCATAGCAGCCTTCCAGTATCTGAAGGGGGCCTATAGGGATGCTGGGGAGGGATTCTTCATTAGGGACTGTAGTGACAGGACAAGGGGTAACAGGTTCAAAACCTAAACAGGGAAGGTTTAGATTGGATATAAGGAAGAAATTCTTTCCTGTTAGGGTGGTGAGATGCTGGAATTGGTTGCCCAGGGAGGTTGTGAGTGCTCCATCCCTGGCAGTGTTTAAGGCCAGGCTGGACGAAGCCTTGGGTGATATTGTTTAGTGTGAGGTGTCCCTGCTTATGGCAGGGGGGTTGGAACTGGATGATCTTAAGGTCCTTTCCAACCCTAACTATTCTATGATTCTGTTCTGTGAGATTACTTGGAGACTTCTCCCTTCAGTTTGAATGCGTGTGGATGGCATATTTATAATCTGACAAAGTTGTTGTAGATGAAAGACACCCTCTACAGGAGGGTAAATATTGTTGCTAAGAAACTAATTGACAGGGATGTTATAAAGCCTGAAAATTCCCATTCCCAGGGGAATTTAGTACCTGATGGTATTGCTGATCATAGATGGCTGCTATTTACCTCTCAGCCATTTAAAATTGAACCAAATTGCCAGCTGACTCCTAGGCACTGTTGGGAAGCCTGTTTGAAATATACTGTAAACATAAGTGTCACTATAGCGAGGCAGACCTGTGTTAACTCCCACCATGTCCAGTGTCTCAAAGAAAGTTACAAAAAACCAGGCCACAGTGCCTTGTGAAGTGGCTGCACAAAGCCATCATATCGTCACATGTGAGTCACTGTCTCAGAATACAGCCTCCTAATTGTGTTAAGCCCATCTGTGTGCAGGCAGCTGCCAAAAGGTCCAGTCCATCCTTTTCCAGCTGCTCTGCCAGCTGCACATGCCCACCTTTCCATGGGCCACAGCTAGACCTTGGGCTGCTGCACCATAAACTCAATCTGAGTTCAGCGTATTTTAGTCCCTGATCTGACCTAGCAAAAACTGCATGACCGGTAGAATTGTTGTAAGGTAGTAGAAGAAACTGATTAAATGGAGGTATGTCTCCTGGTTTCATGGATCTCACACTTTATTTGTTCAGTACTGTATTTTTAATAGGGTTTGGCTTTTTTGTTGTTTTTGTATTGTTTTGTTTATTTGTTTGGTGGATTTTTTTTTTTTTCCTGACGAAATAGGTAAAAGAATTCATCAACGCAGAGCTCCTGGCTCACCTGTACTCTTCTGAGGACCAAAACACTCTAATGGAGGAGTCGGCTGAACAGGCACAGAGGCGAGATGAAATGCTCCGCATGTACCTAGCACTAAAGGAAGCTTTAGCAATCATTGGTGATATTAGCACTAGCACTGTCTCAACCCCTGCACCCCCTCCTGTAGATGACTCTTGGCTTCAGCAGGCCCGCAGGTAAGGATCCTTAAATTTGTGTTGCAATGAAATTTAGGACCAGCAGACATTGCTGGTATCGGCAGCTCCCCTCCTGCCTGTCTTTTTGGACAGATACTCCTGCAGTCTTTAATCACATCTGTGAGGGAAAATAAATAATTTTCCCACATATACATATCTATGGGTATGTATGTGAAAACAGACAGAATATTTGCCTTGTAGAAGACCATCCTGTGGATTTATAGTTTGTCTGATGTTTCGGATAGCAACCACTTGTCATCCCAGTTACGCATTCACAGAGCCTCTTCTTGCAAGCTCTGGTTCCATGTCCTAAAAAATCCACTTAACATGATTAGAACTCTAACATTAAAATCCATTACATTTGCTTGCCCAGGGAACTTGTGAATGCTCCATCCCTGTCAGTGTTCAAGGCCGGGCTGGGCAGAGACTTAGGTATCACGGTTTAGTGTGAGGTGTCCCTGCCCATGGCAGGGGGGTTGGAACTGGATGATCTTAAGGTTCTTTCCAACCTTAACTATTCTGTGATTCTGTGATTCTTTGCTCATGTTTATTTCTGACTACTGTAAAGCATGCTATTTGTGGGAAAGGTGTGAGACTTAAACATACGTGATGCTGTCACTGACAACAAAGGAAAATTCCAAGAGAAAGAATTGTCATAGGCATTTTGTGTTTAAAAATAATTAAAAAAAAAATCAAAACCATCAACCAAACAAAAACCCCCATTACCTTACTGAACTTTTAAAATTTCTGCTATTTCACTAGATCACCTCCTCCAAGTCCCTCAACTCAGAGGAGGCCTACATTAAGCAACCCCCCAACCAGACCTTTATCTGGCCGAGGACCTGCTCCTGCAATCCCATCTCCAGGCCCTCAGTCAGGGGCTCCCCCAGTCCCATTCCGCCCAGGACCATTGCCTCAGTTTCCAAGTGGTGGTGAAGCTCTTGGAGGACCTCCCCAGGTTCCCTCTCGACCAACTCGGGCTCCTCCCAGTGTCCCAAGGTAAGATATGTAATCTTTCTGGTGGTGGGCATGGTTCTCTCACTCTAGCATAACAGACACATTCTGCATTGTGTTGGAAAGTTGAGCATTGTTTGTTGAGAAAGTCTTATAAGAAAGCAAAATTGGGTATTCCCTGCAAAGAGACAAAGGCATTTTGAGGAAACAATTTTTAGCACAAATATGATTTTTTTTTTCTCCAAGAGATTAGGATTTTTCATGAAGGAGGAAAAAAAAAAAAATTCCCATCAGACAGTTTGAAGACACTAGATTTTGTTACATTAAGAGCTCCTGTTCTGGTTGTACCATACCCACGTAGGGGTTCATGCAGGGAGAGGTCACCTACCACTCCACCAGAAGAATGGCAGCAGTACAACAACTCACTTCTACCATTCTGAGTCTTCACCAGAGAAGGTAATGGCTTTTCAAGAAGAGAACAAGAACAGTCCTTGTAGGACTGTGGATCAAACTGATAGGAATCTGATTCTTATTCCACTAGGCAAGTAATTTACAGCCAGTTGAAAGCAGTCCATAGTTGTCTAACAGTGTAGATCATATGGTACTAACCAAGTAGTTAAGGAATAGGATTTTCATAACCACATCATTTCCTTTTCTTCCCAGGGCTTTGCATTTATCAGTACTTTTCGAAGTAGCTTTGCATATTTTATAATTTTGTGTGGCAGTAACTGCTTTTTATAAATAAAGTGTGTTTAATATTTATTTTCACAATGACATAATACATATATATATATACACACATATTTATGTGAAAGCCCGTTTCTGAGGGCTTTGGTAACTTCTTAAATTATGAGAGGCATGGACAGAATAGGCAACGACGGAACAAAGGATTTTCTCCATTTTTAATAAATCAACTCTTACATTAAAATTAGTCACAGTTAAAAAAAAAAAAAAGGCGGTTAAATAGAAACAAAATGTGCACATTTTCCATTTTAGAAATGGTAAATGAGAAGAGAACCCTTGGAGAAAAACTTTCTTTTAAGGAGGTGAGAGCTGTTATAGTTATCAGTAACTTAAATTTGAGGCTCAGTGGCTTTCATGTAATTGCCCTTTATAATACGAACAATAAATAAATTAGGTATACCAAACACATGAAGTATTTTTATACATTTGCTATGAAAAGGCCACTGTTGCACAAAACACACTCTTCGATCTTAAGTGGATACCCAATAGCTTGCAGTAGGACTGCTGGAGAGAAACCTAGAATTGTCTTTCTGGGTACTAAATTTTGTGCTGGAAGGGAAAAAGTACAAGCAGCATCCCCTTGTTGGGAGGGTCTCAGATCGAGCTGAAGGGCACTGGCACTGGTGTTTCCCCTGTGCCATCACAGGATAGATTGCAGAGAAGTCCAGTGTTTTGTCAGTTGTACTGCTGGAGGGAACCATAGCTTCCTTGGTCTGTCTCACCTGCCTTGCAAATGAGCATGTCTCCTTTGTCCTGCCTGGCTGTGATTTTGCATGAACAATGCCTTCCTGAGCTGGTTTGCCAAGAGCATGTCTGGGGATAATCTTCTGAAGCTAAAGTGATAGGTGGGATAGAGACCAGAAAGGCATCTTCTAGCTCACAAAACACTCTTGGGTAAGCAGCCTGAAAACAACTCAGTTTGGGACTGCCACTGCTGGCATGCAAAGCAGTGGCTGATAAAGGAGGTCAGTTTTTAAACTGCTGTAGCTGGATGTATGATTAAATGTATGACTGCTTGACATTTTTGTGGAAAAAATATCTGCAATACACATCTTCTGGAGTGGATCCTAGTTCTCTTTTTTGCAGCTATGAAAGCTTCAGACATAAAAAGATCTCAGCTGCTTAAGAATGAAGGAAGAGTTTGCCATTTTGCTGAAACTTCAGGTTTCTCCTGCTGACTAAACTCCAAGAGAGGAAGTCCCAGGGAAGGGGCTGCAGGGGAAATCACCTGAGGGGGACAGTTTGGCCGGCTCCTGCGCCTATTAAATGTTTCTTTTGAGCCCTGGAATTTCTGCTACGCTTGGTCTGGTTTTAATAACAGCCTTTGCAGGATCATAGGAAATTGAGTCAGAAAATGGGTCTGAGATATTAAAAAGGAAAAAAAAAAAATAGTTTTGAGGAAGAGTTCTTCTGGAAACCTGATCTTTCGCTGTGACTTTTTTTTAAACTGGGGCTCTATGCTCTGACTGCTGTAGCACCATTTTCTGCAGTAATTGCTTGAAGTGTCAGATCTCTCATATCTAGGGAAATAGTTTAACTTCCTGAGAAGACAGTTGTGTTTTTAAAGTTCATCTAGCTTTTTATTGCAGCCCCCGTCACTTCATGTGGAGCTGAAAATCCTGACATGCTGAAGAAATACGAGCTTTCCATTTTTTCCTGTTCTGCCTTAAGATAAAAAGATCATTTTCAGGAGTAAAACTTGGACTGTCCTTTCCCAGAGAGTGGCTGAGCACATGTCTATTTGGAGAATTGGGCACCTTATGGTGGGATACAGCCTGCCTTTAAACAAATCCTTTTAGTTCCTCAATTCCATTAGCATTTAATCAAAAGAATTGTAAAGAATTGGTGAGCTCTCGGCATTTTCTCATTGTTTCTTGCTTACTGTACAAGGAAAGGAAAATGGTTAGGGGAGCAGGAAATAATTTTCTTCCTTGCTTCACTCTGATTCTAAAGCTGGTTTGGGTTATGTGCTCTGAATACTTCTGTGAGGAAACAGAAACTATTTGCATGATACATGCCTCTTTTAATTAATCCCACTTGAGGTGGGTGGATCTCTCCCAGCAAAGCCTGTGAGTAAAGGCCCCTGGCTTTAAGGACTTGATGCCAAAGCATATATGATTTGTGAAATATTCCCTGCTGCCAGAATTTAGATTATTCCCCCTCTCTCTTAAAAGGCTGCAGTAGTATTTTGAAAGAAAATGCAGCTGTGCACTCGCTTCGGTAAGATGGCTTTAAGCAGGCACTAGAGCCACTTTAGCTTACCATGTTGTATGTTTGCCTGCCTGTTTGGAAAGCCTGATCTTTGCTGATGCAAATGCATGAATGTGTATTTAAATTACGATTTGGCCTTCTGTTCTTTCTGTTTGGTTTGGGTTTTTTGTTTGTTTGTTTGAAGTTGACCTATGTATCATTTCCATGGATTAATGAGATTCTTTTTAGTACTCAGTTCTGTGAATGTATCAGAGGGGCATACTGTTCAGTTGTAATTTTCATGCTTATTTCATTTTCCATAATTAAGTATTAGACTTTCATAAGACACATTATCACTAAACAGATAGTGTTGCTAGATTTAATTTTACATTATCTTAATTGACAGCTTTTGTTTTCTTAAATAACTTTTGCAGTTAATAGATTGGCTTATATTGTGGTGGACTTGGCAGCGCTAGGTTAACAGTTGGACTTGATGGTCTTAAAGGTCTTTTCCCACCTAAACAATTCTATGGTCTTGACCAATTTTAGTTCTACTATGGATGCTTTGATTTATGGCTTTTAAATGTCCTGAATGAGAATCTCAGCTTTGCTACAAGGAAAACAATTGAATTGGAAATGTTTTTCTCCTGGCAGCAGAGCCCATGGTGTTAGTGGGGGTGGGAGGATGTTCCCATTTTCTCTCTGTCCTCTGCTCTGCAATGATACTGTGGATTCATGAAGGCTTTCCCAACAAAGCACTGGAGACTGTTACTCACTTTGTCATTAAAACATAGATGTTCTCACATGATGTGGAATCCTGGGATGGATTAAATAGGGGTTTTTAAAGGGCTGGACCATCCACTCAAGCAGGCAGGAACATAAATGCTCCTAAGCACCTGTGTCTCACCCTCAGCCATGCTGGTCCTCTGTTCCTGGGAGCTGAGAGTGGTCTTCACATGTGAGGCAGGCACTAGGGAGAGAATTCATGTGCTGTTCATAAACAGTCCCATATTCACCCTACAGTTTACTTCAATCCAGAGCCAGCCAGCGCAGAAGGGGATGATGGCTGCTATGCATCTATGTTTTATTGTGTTACTGAGGCTAATTACATGACCTGTTGTGTTTGTAACTAATCTATGCTGTAAGCCATCATTACATATTTCTGCCAACCCAGCACAGAAAAGTACTTACACTTGACAGTAATTACAGTCAGAAATTTCCAAAGTCAGAAGCGCTGCAGAAAGCATCACTGCCTGACATTTTCTAGTCCACAAGCTCTGTTCTCAGTTCTCTAATTGCCAAATATCAACACTAAATAAGTTTTCTGTGATGGATTTTTATGGATTAGAGGTCTTTGGAAAATGTTATGTAATGTCTAACCCTGCGCACTGAACGATAAGGGGATCTTTTGCAAAAATTGCATGTGATCCTCTAATTAAAATCTGTCATAGTGCATAGGCATACAAGGCCAGAAGGGTTATCCTGCCTTAGCTTGGGAATCTCTTCTCTTCTGAAAGTTCAACCTTGCGGACTTAAAAGCTTACAACTAAATCTTTTAATGGAATATAAATAACAATTGAATAGTCATTGCATCAAATTCTTCTGGCAGGATGAGTAAGTAGCCACCTTAAAGCATTTGCATGGTGAGTTGGATGACCTCAATCTGAACACCAAAGAAGAAAATCACAGCTCCGTCCAGCAGCAGCGTCCATCTGCCTTCTTTGAATCAGTTCAGTGAAGGTTATATTCAAAAAGTATAATCAGCAATTAGGAGTGTTTCATGCAAAGAGATAAGAGCGTTAGGTGGAGGGATTTCAAAATCTTTCTGAATTTCAGGGGAAAAGGAAAGCCAAAGAATAACTAATTTAATTCTGCATTTCATGTCTGTGACCAAAAGAATATAGAGCTGCAGGGGTGATGCAAAGCCAGAGCCCATCACAGTAGGGGATACCATTCTTCTACAGTCACTACGTTTTCAACCCTACCTGTCCAAGGACCCAAAATCACATGACTTACAAAAATATCAGTTATTCTTTCTGCGATTTCTCCCCTTGGGCCAGACACCCCTGTGTCATTTTTAACCAGTCAAATATACATTTCTTGTTGAAATGCACACACAGCAGTATGTTCCTTTTGCTGCCGGCTGCTTCAAGTGGGAGACTCCCTTATCTTTTAGAAAGGACCTCTGCTTTTTCCCCTCCTCCACTGGCTCCTTTAGCACTGTTTCTTTTTCCTTTTTTTTTTCTGCCCTTCCCTCGCTGTCCCTTTCTTGACCATACAGTTTGCTTCCTCTTTCACCTTCTCCCTTCACTTGGTTTCCTGCTCAGTACATTTGTCTCCCTTCCCCGTTTATTCCCTCCTTTCCTTTTCTCACTGTCTTGTCTTGGTTTCTTTCCAATTTATCCTTTCCCTGCCACCTTTTTAAATCTGTCTCCTGCTCCTTGCATTCCTGTCTTCTTTTTAAGTTTTTCAAACAGTTTTCAAACCATAAAATGCAGTATTTGGCAGTCTTTCTTAACAGCAGCCTGGTGTTCGTGGCTGTTACAACCATTAGAAACACTAGCTACACTACTTAGGATAGCCATATCGTCGTGTGCAAAACCAGATGAGGGATACTGGTCATCTTACCAGGGGTCATATTGCAGCTTCAGTCCTAACAGAGGCCATGAAAGAAGTAGCATTCTGAATGAGGATGAATATTGGAGGGATGGGTCAAAAAGCACGTTACAGCAGGCTTTAAAAATGTATGAAATATTACAATACAACTCTCACAGTTTCATTTTAATTCTGCAATACTAATCTTACAAGAAATTGGGAGCAGCATTTGCACAGAACTGATGCTTCAGGTGTCTGAACTGTAAGGCTGTGAAAGGAGGGTCTCCACTTCTGTTCAGGAGCATCTCTGATTGCTGCCCCTAACAGGATGGTTTTCTTCCAGACTATCATTAGGATTTTGTTCACTGCCTTCCTTCATAGATCTCATCTCCAAATGACTGTCTGGAAGATGAAGTAAAACAAAATTCATGAGATGTCAGACACTGCAGCCTAAGTACTACCTCTGCTGCCACTGACTCTGACTCCCATCAGCCAGAAGCAAGTTTCTGATAGGCAGTACAATTTGACAGTTGAACAAAGGTATCTGAAGAGTCGCTTGTTCTACACGGGGTTTAGGTTTGATCTCATTTATCGTATCTCAATACAAGTTTTGGTTGTCTTTAGTATTGTTCCTGAGCTACTTTCTTCTGCCTTATTAAAAAGCCCAAAACCCCCCCAAAAAACAGTTTTTACAAATGACCTGAACTAGAAGAGATCTGTTTGATTGGAACCGTTTGCAAGTTACTTTCAAAGCTCAGCAAAGAGGATCAAGCTGAGAAACAACTCTTCATTACTCTAAGTTAAGACCAGTCCCATGTAAAGTAAAAATGATGTGTGTGAGAGAGAGAGTTGGACAGAAGAAGAGGAACCTAAAAAGGACTAAAAAAGGTGGTTCTGGGATAAAGATGATGATGTGAGTGCAGTCCTCCAACACAGCGGACGCCTGCTTTGTGACTGCCAGCTAGTAAACTGAATAAATAATTTATTCTGTTAGGTATTTTCAGCAAAAGGGTTTTTTTGTGTGTGTGTTTGTTTATTTTCTTAATCTCTTCTCTCTCCAGATACCATTAGTAGAAGGAAGTGGCATTTATTTTTATATCTTTCAACTTGAAAAAGGAAAATAGAGTCCAACAATAGCAAATGTTGTTTGCCACAAATATAGGTACTTAAAGATGTGTTTTGTCCCCAGTAATTATTTACTCTCATAACGGAGTAGTTTAATAAAAGTTGTCACGAAGGCTGTGCAGGATTAGAGCAAGGGTGTTTAGTGAGCAATTTCTTGCCTTGTCTGAAAGAGTGGGCAGAACAACAGTGGATTTCTAGCCTTCCTTACGCTAGAAGAGAAAACGTATGACAGTTAATACAGGGAAAGCAGATGTGATGATTTGAACTTCCTGAACCTGCAGGCATCTTGAAAAGATCTCGTTGAAACTCTCCTGTCCCCTGTAAGCTGTACTGGATCGTTAGTGAATGAGGACACTCAATGGCTACACTAAGAACTATGATACTGATAATCATGTTAGTTGTCATCATGGACAGGAAGAGGTACAGCTCCAGCTGGAGGTGACAACCAGGATGTTTCCTCCCTTTTTTGCACCAAGGTAAGTAAAGAGGAGAGAGACAAAAAGGTAGAAGAAGGTGGTCAGAAGTAGATGTGTTTAAAGACAGGCTACATGACTCACATTGATGCTGAACTGTACAGCTAAACAGTTGAGTACATAAGACTTGAGCTACTATGCAAAGATAAGGTATTCCTCTTGCTGATTTTGTGGCACTTCTGTTGTCATCTTCTGTGGTCAGAAGAAGGTAGAGCAGCATTCTGAATGTATCACACAGCACTCCTGACTTTCTCTTCTTCCACAGGCAGTTTTGATTCTCTTAGCCATCCTGACCTAGGTTTTCTGAAAGGTTGGGACAGTCCTCCGCTAATCATAGAATCATAGAATAGTTAGGGTTGGAAAGGAC
Organism: Agapornis roseicollis; assembly: GCA_002631895.1. Classification (NCBI taxonomy): domain Eukaryota; kingdom Metazoa; phylum Chordata; class Aves; order Psittaciformes; family Psittacidae; genus Agapornis; species Agapornis roseicollis. Next base: position 85,672 of record NDXB01012804.1, on the reverse strand, counting down.
CTTAAGATCATCTACTTCCAACCCCCTGCCATAAGCAGGGACATCTCCCACTAAACCATGCCATCCAAGGCTTCGTCCAACGTGGCCTTGAACACTGCCAGGGATGGAGCACTCACAAATTCCTTGGGCAACCCATTCCAGCATCTCACCACCCTCACAGTAAATGTGCTGCATGCTTGTCTACTTCATACATTCCCTGCTGAAGGGCAAACAAGAACACACGATTTGTTAAGAATAACAGTCTTTCTTGGTTGCTCCATTGAATTATTTTTTTTTGTTTATTCAAGCTGAGGTTTACATACGGCACATTCACTCCCTGAAATGACTAACTCAAAAATGCAACATCCACATAAAAATACACACATATTTGTGTGTGTGATACACGTTAGCTTATGATAGTCATATAGAAAACCTATCTCAACTTGCAAATAATAAATTAATCTAGAGGAGCATGGTATTTTGGACCTCTTTGTCTCTGAAAGGATTATCTGTATTAAATTAAATCACGCATAGTAGAACCTGCATAACCCCAATGCTTTGGAACAGTGTTAGCACTTGAATTAATAGAGATTTCTGTTGCTGCAGTGTAGTGGTGGCTAGTGGAAGGACACATTCTTCCTACTCACTCTTAGTTTCTTGTGTTTTTTCATTTAAAAGAAATAGGTATCAGACGAACACCATAAACTAATAATTTTAACTTGCTTACACTTAACACAAAAATTCTTCCACTAACAGAGTACTGTGCAGCTGGGTCATTTGAAATAGTCAGGTTCAGCTGTGCAAGTATCTGGCAGTACAGTCACTGTACACCCTCTATGCATTTGTAGAGCCCGATCCTCTGTATGTGTTCTGCTGGAGATCTACTTCAGAACTGGCATGCATCCTCAAATATTGTGCTGTGTGCCTCAGTGCTTCTGTTCCTCACTTACCTGCTGACAGTAATCCTGTGGGCATGCTTACTAGAAACATTTTATGTTTAACAGAATGACATTTTTCAGTATGGAAGCAAAACTGAGATATACTCACTCTCTTGGACCATTATGTTGGCGTAAGGGACCATCTCAGAAATACTTCCCAACAACTTTTTCCTTTCATTACCACTGAGTGCTGTTTCTCATTTCTCCCATAATCATCATCTCCTCCTGACTCTTGGCTGTGATTCCTGCTTTACTCTTGTCATAGTTTAAGCCAACTCTTAGTATCATCATCCTTTTTTTGTCTTTCCTACTTTTATATAACCTGTGTCACTAGTATTAAGCGCCTTTCCTTCTCTCAGTTTTCCCACTTCCATTCAAGATGCTTTCTCCTGAGTTGATGTTTGTGAGACTCCAAAGTAGCCACGCTGCATCTGCAGTAGGCCAGAAAGGGTTTTAAGTATGCATAGACTATAGACTAACTAATCAGGCCTAAATCCTATGTTTTGCCTCTACTCTTCAACCATGATGACTATGGTAGTTTCATCTCTGGTTTGGATTTTCTTCCAAATCCAGGGAATGATGGAGTTACCAAGAACTAGGAAAAGCTAAGCTGCCTGGGGTCTAAGGATCTTACTCAAACAGAGAAAACTGTATAAAATCAGGCATTACAACTATCCCAAGAACCAGTCACCTAAACAAGAAACTATATTTACTCCTCACTTGAAGTCACTCTTTTATCTTCATATTGTAAGCATCACACCTACATTTGTATTGTCACATAAAATAGAATTTGTCTTCAGTCAGACTTAAAAGCTGCTTAGGATTTTGTTGAACTATTTTCTCATTAAATTCTGCACAGACCATGTCGTGTATCAGGGTACTCCGACAGGGCTGCATTATAGGGAAACCAAGATCATGGAAAACAGAGAGAATAATGGGCTTTTGTTTACAATTTCAGATCTATAGGATATATTGTAAAATACAGTTATATCCATGCCTTCCACAAGTGTTCTCTGGTGGTCACAAGCACACAAGAATGTAAAATGAAGTGGAAATAAAAGCCTTTTATTTATAAGTATGTTAGCTGTGCTCTGAGAAGAGAAGCCATCTTCTCTGAGGGGGTCCTCCCGTGGTAATTACAGCCATGCTTTACTGAAAGCATATTTTGTGGACTCTGTGTGAGGAGCGATAGCCCTCCTCAAAAGGCAAATGCTTGAAGAGTTCCCGTATGTTTCTGATCAAATTTTAAGTCTAGACTTGCTTTATTTAGTTTCGTTTCTCTGCATTTGCCTAGTTAAAGTTTTTGGAGTTCTTTTAAAACTGGAAAAATAGAGTGTGCTGCTTGGGTTAAAAGTAAATGTAAAACTTCTTTTTAAAAAAGTTTTTGCATAGGGTAAGAGTTACCCTCTGTTCAAAACCCCACGGAGCTCTTCAAAGGAGGAGTCTCTGCAACAGCATCAGGCAGTTATTAAATACATACTTAGTCCACAATTTTCATTGGTAAATTCTTTATGTCTGCTTAAAGTGTGCTAGTTAGAAGAACTGATTCTTTCTGCAGACTCGTTTACTCAACCCTGGGGACCTATGATCCCCTGCCCCTTTAGCACTAACTTTTACAAACGCTATTTCAAAAAAAAAAAGAAAAAAAAGAAAAAAAGACAACATCAACAAACCAAACTCACAGAAGGCCCACCCCAACCCCCCAGTCTGACAAACCGCAACAGAGCTGCCTCTTAAAAGAGGCCAGGCAGCAGGACTCAGCCCCCAGACTCAAAAATCCAGCTGAAATGTTGGAGACAATAACCAAACTGGAATTACCACAGCAGTGACATTTTTATAAGCAGCTTCTATGAACTGGGAGCCGTCTTTGGGGGCCTGGGAACAGTTCAGCACCGCAAACGTACCCGCGGCTGTCAGAGTCAGTCCGATAACACAGAGGAAACCACCATCTCTACCGCTATCATCTGGTGGCCTCAGACTAAACATTTAATTGGGCTTAGTCACATATTTACTCACTGACATGGCAGCTAGTGCGGAGCAGGCATCTGGGGGAGGTTGTTTTCCTCTGGTTTTCCCTCGCTCCTATCCACGGGCAGGCTGGAGCTCCCCCTGCCGTTCTGTTCTCTGGGATTCCTGCCCGTTTGCTCCGCGGTACTCCACGTTTGGAGGGTCTGGCAGCGTTCATTTATGTAACCTTTGTTCGGAAAGCAATGGTGCCGAAATCACGCTGGGCTTCCCTCGGCTCTGCGTTTTTCGGTGGTGGCCGGGACAGTGAGGAAGGTGGGACTACATCTGCAAGGAGCAGTCCGGTGCTGGCTGCCGGCTGTGCTATCTCAAGGTGGCTGTTTCGGTGCCCAGACTCCTGCACATCCCCATCACAGGGAGCACTTGCACTCCCAGCCACTGGTCGAGACATAAAGGAGGGGCGAGGCAGGAGGTGCGTGGATAGATCTCTTATCTTTCGGGTTGAGATTCCCAAAAGAGGTCTGGCTGCTACTCTGAGTGTAAAATAGTCACATAATGACCTGTCACATTGACAGGGAAATCTAGTGACAGGCAACTTACAGGCTTGTCCTTTCCTTCAGTTTGACTTGAGTTTCTGCTCATCCCAGTTGATGCTGGTTCATACATGCTGGTGGCTGATGAAGGTGAGGTCTCTTGCCCAAGCTGAACCCCTGTGCTGTGTTCTGATCATGGATGTGAGAGCATGGCTCCTCTTCCTACATTACCAGCACGAGAAACTGAAGACAGCCTTGGAGACTCAGCAGCAGGACTGGAGCTGAATGGTGCTTTTGCAGGTCTTTACTCAAGTGCTGCCTTTTCCATCTGCCACTCTTCTGGAAGGCACCTTTGTCTCCAGGTAGAGGTCTTGCTCACCTAGTCATGCTGTGCTGGGTTAAGGAGCTGGAAAGAAATAGCGTGCAACTGCATGGAAACTAGGCAGCACACCTAAGAGGGCAGAGGAGGGAGACTGGAGCCAAGGAGGGGTCTGCCCATTCCTCATGTACATCCTTGCCCAAACCTACTGGGAAGATACACAAGCATATGTATGCAGAGTATCCCAGGTACATGTGTGCAACTCCAACAGGAGGCTGGCTCATAGTGTGAAGTGGTGGGGAAGAGCTTGGACTTAGAGGTCCCCTCACAAGGCAGACTTGCCAGTTGTGCACTGCCACAGGGAGAACAGGGCTGGCCCAGCTCTGCCTGCTGCATGGGGAAGAGGAAAGGCTGCAGGGTGGTTCTGCACCCCAGGCCCTTGCAGTGGCAGCAGCTCCTCCTCAGAGAGGGCCCCCAGGGGGTATCATTGGTACTCTGGAGTGCAAATGAGAGCCTGCTGGTGAATTTTTCTGTTCAGAATAGTGGTAACAGTGCAACAAACAGCACTGGTTCAAGGAGGAAATGGGGCTCAAACCTGATTTTGGTTCAGGTTCAGTTTGACTGATTATAACCACGAAATCCTAGCGGTGTGCCCTCCAGTTTCTGATACTGCTGGGCTAAATAGCCCTTTGACTAAATTACGTTATTTGAATCCAGTGTGCTGCATTTAACCTGGTAAAATGCATGCTTGGGCTCATATCTTTTAAATTTGATATGAAGACAGCTGTATGCATTTTCCCTTGTTTGTAAATTGTATACACATGATACAATGTTTTCAGTAAGCACTAAGCAATGCAATGTGAGGCATTTCAACAAAGGAATAATTTAATGCAACCCAGCAGAAATGCAGAGCCTTAGAAGTGGTTCTTTATGAAACTACAAATTTTGGAAATGGGTCCAGAAGACCTACACTGCAGCAACGCAGGAAACAATAGTTTACAGAGTAACATTTTCTCTGTAAGAAAAATACACCATGAAGAAATTATACTTTGCCTATTTTTTCAGCTTGTTGATTTACTTGAATGCTTCAGTTGGCATATTTTGCATTTGTTGTATGGTAGGGATTAAAATTCTCATTTCTTCACCAACAGAGAATATTGTACAAGATGCACTTTGAGCCCAGCAAAATGCTTTTGGCAAGTGTGAATTTGTCTTATATATTATGTTCAGTTCAAAGATGATTAACACATTGTTATATTCTTTTCATCTTCTATTTAGCTTCAACAGAATGAGACACATTTTCTTTGTGCTCTTCTTCAGGGACAGGAGCTGTTCCTACTTTCACAGGTGGAGGACAGCATTAGAGGGAGCTGTACAATTTGTCTTGGCCATTAATGTAGTGTGCTGAAGCTGGATAAGAAATGAAGAGCTCTCAGCTCTCCATTTTATTTAGACCCCATGTTCATGCCTCTCTTAGAGCAGCTGTGCACTCTCGTGGTGATCTGGGCTGGGTTAAGGAATAAAGTGAGAGCTGGTACTTCCCATTAAAGAAAATGCACAACAAAACCCTGCAGGAGGGTGCTGGATAGCTAGCTAAAGGAGCAGGCTGGCTGTGAAGAACAGTCTCTTAGGTATGTTTACACAGCATAAATCAGTGCTATGCAGAACTGGTTGAGCTAGTGCAGGCGCTGGAGTCCAAATGGGTATTGTCATTTGAGATTCTGCACAGGCTTTGGTCAGCAGTGGGGTGTTTTAGCCCAGGTGGAACAGAATGTTAATAAAGCAGTCATTGTAACTATGATGATGGAGTTAATCTCCACACAGCCCTGATTTGAACCAGGTTCCCTAAATACACACAAAAATGTAAATGACAATTTCATAGCTACCAGGGAAAATCAATCTACAACTCCCTTGGATGGGGCGAAGGAGGGGAAGGTCTCAGCCTGGACTGCAGGTGGAATGTGCTCATGGATCATGCTGCTGCTAGCTCTCACAATGTGGTCTCTCACCAGATGATAATGGAGTCCAAATTGAAATGCAGGGGTTTTCAGTACCCCTGAGCCTGTGCTGAATCGGCCAATTGGCAAAGGGGAATAAAGACTCGTAAGCCTTCTGAAAAAAATCTGGGATTCCCTTAGTTACCGAAGTTGATAGAGGAACGCATTAGTGGTAAATGAGGGAATCCGCAGCCAAAACTAGCATTTTCATAATGCCAGCCGGCCATTGCTATAAAGCTTAAATTTGTGCCTCAAATTCAGACACATTGGCTTGGCTCCAGTTGGTCCAACTGTGCAAGAAGCTGCAGGTTTTTCTGCTTCTGCAAAGAGCAGATGGAGTTGCTGTGGGCTTTCTTCCGAAATCCAGCTGGCCACTCTGAAATGTTAAAACTGCTCTGTGGCTGTCCAGGCTCGGGCTGGCCCATGAGAAAACAGGACTATTGATCCTCCCTTGATGATGTCCACAACACAAGAATGTAACTGTGTTTGGAGAGCTCCCAGGCTGTGGACCAGAGAGAGGAGCTGTTTGATGCATGAGAGGGCTAAGGCATGATAGGCATGTGGCTAACCCGTTGCTTTCTTCCTTGGTGTGGGTGCTTAGGGCTATCATGCTTCAGTGTACATGGAAATAACATTGTGTTTAGGAGCACGTGAATGTTCATGTAGCGAGAGCAAAAGGTGCCAGGTTTGTTCTTAGTGTTTGTGCTTATTGTTTCTTCTCTCTTTCTCTCCAGTCGAAGACCACCCCCTTCACCAACTCGGCCCACTGTAATTCGTCCATTAGATTCATCCCTGTTAGACTAAAAGAAGTTTCTGGCATGCCATTCATTGTTAACCAAATATGTGGAAACAAATTGCTTGGTAACTGTTGCAATAACCAATGTATAGTCGCATGTATGGACATCTATAGGCAAGTAACCAATTTTACTGATACACTCTGTGTCCATTCTGCATTGTTTATGAGATCTTAAATGTTTTGATAAGGTCTGTACTGCCTTGACTGTTCCTTTTGCAATAGCTGATGTTAGCTAACTTACTGACACATCTTCACCCAGGCAACCATGCTCACAGTCCTGTACAGAAAATGGAGGGCTTGACTTCGTGTGTGTTTGTGTGTGTTGATTTGACCTGCTTCTTTTTTTCCTCTTCTCTGAAAGGAATCTTGCTTTCACTTGTACCTTTCAGGTTTTCTATTGTTTGGAATTACACAGTTATGTCCATTTTCTCTTTTAATAGCTAAACTGGGCAAAGAAAAGTGATGTAGTCTTACCAAGCTCTTCTGAAGGCCCCACACTTCCATGTCTCTCTTGCAAGAAGCTTGCTGGATGGCTGCTTCTCCTATAATTTCTCTTTATCCAAAGTCTAGTTTTTAAGGAGTGGTGTTAAACAAGAATTGTGTGTATGGGACAATGAATGTTTTACTTTATTTCCACATTGGCAGCTGACACGCAACATAGATTGAGTGGTTAGTAATGGCCAGGCTGTGGTGTTGCAGCACGGACATGAAAGGGCATTTTGAAGAACCAGTACATCACAGAGCAGCTTGTGCCAGCTCGCTTTGTCCTCTGTTAGTGCTTGCTCACATTCATACTCCCACTGAACTCATGGAAAGCCTTGTGGGTGAGTGTATGAAACAGAAGGAGATGCAGATACTGATATGTTATGATATCATATATAACAGCACAGCTGTATACAGGCTACTGCTCCTCTGCCCAGTGTGTGAACCAATTCACAGAGCTACAGCCTAGATTTGCATCTGAGCTTTCCAAAGGTCTGATTTGGATTTGAGACATTGCTCGCACCAGTTGGTAAAGTTCCACTATGCCCCCTATATAAAGATTTTCTCTTTGCCTCACTTGAAGGCTTGCACTCCTCAGATAAGGGTCACTTTATCCATGCAGGTACTAGAACTGCTTAGCTGTGCATCCTGGCAATGGATTAGTTTAGCAGATATTCACTTGCAGAGGTCCTCTGTGCCTGTTGTTTTGCATGTTGTATATTAATGCATTATAACAACCTTTTGTCTTAACTGCATTACTTCACTTTGAACAGCGTCAGTGTCACCCTTACAGCCCAAAACTTACTGAGTTAACAAAATTAAAATAGAGATTAACTGGGCCTTGTCTCTTCAGAAAATAATTAATTGCTGTTATTACTGTTATGGTTACAGATCCCTAGGCAGAGCAATTGGTGGTTTCAAAGGCCCCCAGTATAATCAGTCTAATACATTTATTTATTGAGACTGCAGGTAGGGTTCCAGTATGCTGTAGCCCCATGGTTAGGAAGAATCTAATCAAAGGCCCACAGTGAATGGAGATTTAGCCTATTAAGTATTCCCAGACTGCTGATTAGCTGTGCTCATCACTGAAGCAAATCGTGTTTCAGTTTGTATAAGAGAGGTGAGCTTGGGAAAACACCATGATTTGTATGTTAGCTTAAATTTAATTTCCTGTCAACCTCATACTTGTAACACTCGTCTCGGGAGTCTAGAGGTCAATATATGAAACACAGTGGAGTTTTGTCAGAGCACCGGCATTTGGGTGATCTCAGAAGACTGCTTAAGTGGCTTGTGTTTGTGTGGAGAACAGACCCACATCACCAACACCAAACACACAGAATCAGCTTTCAAAGAAAAAAAGGTTGCAAACCCAGCTACAGTTGCAAACCTACTGACTTTTACTACCAAACACACATCCCCCCCATTTTTCTTGCCTTCTACACAGTTTTCTGCTGTGTAGCAGTCTGCTGTAACAAGCAGTGCATCTATTAGATGTATTTTTATAAATAATTATAGTATTTCCTACTGTTGTCTAGCCAGCAAACCTGTATATAGTTTATCAGAGCTCTCTGTTACTGATGGGCAGCTGCCTGCTGACAGGAAGCCAGGCTTAGTGCCACAGCCACAGAAAGTAATTTTAACCCCAAATTTTGATATTAATTCAGTGATACTGCAAGGCCACGGTCTGGGTTTATCCCACCCATACCCTAAGCACTCAATTTAGTTGTCCAAGATCCCCTTTGTACAGTGGAAAGAGGCAGCACCTCCAGAAGGTGATTCAGATAGGTGTGGCTGCATTGGAGATGAGGATGGGAATGTTGGTAGGTTAGGAGCCTCAATTCCTCAATTCAACACAGATCCTGGCCTAAAAATGTTCTGTACTTAAGACTCCTTAGTTTACTTTGATGACTCTTTCTGACAAGCATAAGGAAGTAGGTGGCACAATTCAGCACTGTCCTTAATTCTGCCCCCAAAGAACTTGTATTTCTCAGCAGTAATCCTGACTTGTAAAAGAAGCTTTCAAGGGCAGATTCACATCTGAAGGAGAAGGAGGCAGTGAGGTGCCTGTGACCTCATCATCAGTACCATCTGGTTCTGCACCTGATGTTGAGGTTCTGGGACACAGCTGCACAGCCCTCCCTCCCTTCCTCTGCGTCTTTATTCAGATCACACCTAAGTCTGGCCCTGTGCCCCTAATGCAGTACTTTTAGCTGTGCAAGTTAGTAATAAACCTTGAGCATAGATCCAGAATTTGATGATTTCACCTCTAACTTCTTGCATATGCGCTTTTCAGAATAAACTACACAGAACTGTTTTTTCTAGGAAAAATACTAAGTGATTCCCAAGAAATTGCCACATCCAGTTAAATAAGCACCATCCTCCCAGTCTCATCCCATTTCCTTCTGAAGGGGTTTGGTTTGTTCCTCTCCCTCTTCATGCTGGCAAGTCACGTACGTGTCTCCTGTCCCTTGATCTCAGAGCACCCTTGGCAGCAACTTGTTCCATGCCCAGAGGACAGCAGGACAAGCACCATGTGGGTCTGCTAGAGGGACTGGCTACCTCAGACTGGTCACTGCCCCCTCTGCGGGCCCCCTTACGCAGGGTGAGCTAAGCTTGAACTCCCATATCTGAGAAGCATGGGTTGCTCTCCCTTTCTTTGCTTCCCTCTGGCAAAGCTCAGAAGATTGCCAGGGAGTAGTGGAGACTCCTGTTAAGCAACAGCAGGATCTTACATGAGGTATGTAATTAGGTGGGTGATATATGTAGCTAAGTTTCAGGAGAGTGCTCATCTAGTATTGCATTTAGGCTTAGCATGGGTCTCTGCCTGGAGAACATGTTCCACCTTACCTCATCATGGCTGACCAACAGCTGAAGAGCTTGTACATGCTGTAAATAGCTCTTGGCCTTTGATCTCAAGGGATCTTCCGGTAGGATTAAAAAGATTGTATGTTCAATGAAAAGGCTTATGTACACAGTTAATGTGTTTATTTTATTCCTGATCTTGTTGCACTTTCTGAGTAAGCCTCATAGAAGTAGATTATTTATTATATTAAAGGAGATACATTACAGGTTATGGCATCTCATGTTAAAGTATAACATAGAAAATATTATACTCTATCGCAGTTAGCTACACTAAACAATATGCGTACAGCATATTGAGATTACTGGCTAGGTCTGTCTTTCTGTGTTACAATAGTGCACACCTCCTGAATTGAAAGCAGATTTATTTTGTATCTTTGACACTGGGGAGGTGTCCATCCACTCTGTGTGCTCATGGCACAGTTCCTCCTGCTGTGGCATTGAGCCTCCTCCCCAGGATCTAGCAGAACAGCTCCCTTGTATAAATGAATGTTACTGTGCCTGTCTTTCCTCTTGCTTTGTCTGCAGGCGAGGTGATACCGATGGCTCCTCCCGTCCAGACAGTCCTCCACTCTTGCTTGATATATGATTTGTCCCGTCTTGCCGGCCATTTGCTTTACTGCCTGTCTCTTTACTTTTCCAGAATGGTGTAAACAATGACTGCTTTTTGTAAGAAGCAAATGCTTAACTTCCTTCTGAATTTTGCTCTGTATGTTAATGCCCTACTTCACATGAGCCAGAACATCCACCTCTGGTTTCATAATCTGTAAAGGGTTCCTGGTGTTGACCTTCGAGCACAAGAAGTTGATTCCTGAAATCATGGTCATTATTGACCATCACATACACCTGCTGTAAAAATGTTAAGCTGCATTTCTGAACCTGAAATAAACTGTAACTCCTCATGGGCTTTTATCTTTACTTTCTGGATGTGCATGAGTGGTCTTCAGTCTCTCACACTAACATCTTGGCATGCCACACTCTGCCTCTGTTGGGTCTGCAGTGAGGACTGCATATCAGAGATGCATGTTGCATTGAGATCACTGGAGAAGTCATTAAAAGGGGAGAGGGAGGTTTATAACCCATGGGAAGCATTCAGCCCACTGCCCTGCAAGGGGCTTGGAGTACTGCAGAGACATTTTGCTGGGAAATGGATGAATGTTTTGCAAGTAGTACCTGGTATCCATTTAGTTGCCGGGGACAGCATGTTTTGGGGAGATTCACCTCTGAGGAGAAGGCCAGACTGAGTCCTCCAGAGCAAAAGCTGGAGTAAAAATGTGCATGTGTACATGTTATATCTGGAAGGGATTTCCCCTTAAAGTGCTTGTGTATGAATGTGCAGATGTCTTGGTTACTCAATTCCTCCTTCAGATCAGTATGAGCCAAGTAACTGGAGTTGCTGCTTGCAGGAGATGGTCTGTATGGCACAAGAAGCACAACAGCTTCCTGTTGGAGAGGACATTTTTCACTGAGCACAACAGTCACTGCATTGGTCCTTAGGTTTTGGGAAAGGGGGTGCAAAAGGTGGAATCAACAAAGCAGCAAATATCCCATTGTATTCACTTGCTTGCTGTAATTTGTGGTAACATTTGGAAATTATGTTTTAATAGCCATTAATGGCTATGCCTGAGGTAGGCTGTGCGCACCCCCTCAGTGGACAGCAGTGTCAGACATGTCCTATGTGGCTGGAGTACGTTACATACTCTGTGTGTACAAGTTTGGTGTGTTGGTCAGCAACATATCAGTGCTCTAAGCTGGGTAACAGGAGGAGCATCCACTGTCATCTAACTGCTGCACTGGGCCAAATACTGCCAAGGATCTCTCCTGACAGGGTTGGCAGTAGATTCATTGCACTGCCATCACCCATGTTTTTAACCTTTCCCAGCAGTGTCCCCCCCACATACTCCAATCCAGCCCATAGACCATCTTGTTTGATGATTCCCAGTTTCATTAGAATCTCACTTAGAAAAGGTCTACTCCAAGAACAGTGTTGGAAGCAGATAGTGGTGCAAATTTTAAGGCTGACCAGGGAAAAGCTTTTCCAGAGGATATTACCTGCTGCAAGAAAATTAGCCTGTGACCAGCAACCTCCACACTCGTGATGTGAATTGTCCCATTTCTCTGGCGCCAGTGAGTCAGCTGGGAAGCGGTGAGGATGAAAGCTGAGGCTGTGCTGATAGCCAGCTGATTCTAATCTTACTCTTGCTCTTTTCCTTAATGTGCATGTTCTGTGCCTTTGTCTCTTAACTCATTTTATTAAGATAATCTTCTATATGAGTCATTTTATTGTATCTTGACCTAAAATCTCTTCTCTGTCCCTTCCCACCTCCTGTAAATTTGGGGTTAATTTTTGTCTTTTTCCTAGGCGACCTCTGCCAGCTGTTCCAGGAAGATCATCCTAACACAATCTGTGCAATCTTTTTTTTTTTTTTTTTTTAAAT
>NDXB01012804.1:18652-73278 GCA_002631895.1 Agapornis roseicollis | reverse complement strand
CTCCCCCCTTCTTTGCCTTTTTTTTTTTTTTTTTTTTTTAAATTGGACAAAATTATTTTTAATTCCCACTGGCCTGTCTGTGAGTGACAGATTTTATTTTCAGATGTCAATGACAAGCCTGGATACAAAGAAAATAAAAATTCTGACTACAAAACGAATGTGCACTTATTTTGCATAGAGTGGATAAACCCTTCATTCTCAGATGCAGCCATTCACACCCCACAGAAGAAATTGCCTGGGCTCTGTGGAGAGTCCCATTCCCCAATGTGATAGAGGGGGATCTTCTGCTGGGATTCCACCACTGCTTCTGAATTCATTAACCACCAAGATTGCTTCATATAAATGGCTTTGGCTTAGTGTTAGCAGGAAGAATAGCCAGCTGCTTTAACAACAACAGTCTTAAAACATGTCTAATACACCAGCAGCAGCACCTGGCTGAGTGGAAAGTCAAAGGACAAGATTGCAGCAATTTCCAGGCTGATAAATCCACACATTTATAAATAAGTCACAGCTGCTCTGACCAATTGTTTTTTCCAAGTTAAACCTCTGAATTCCTTGCAAGCTGAGCTCAAATAGCTGGTAAGTAGCTACCTCTGGGATTCTGAATGTTTGTTCCTATGGGAAAGATAAATTCTGGAATTTAACATTTAGAAGATGTGCTTGTTTGAATGCCAGAGAAGTATATGAGAAGTCTAAAAAAAGGGAAAACTGATGGGGTTTATCAGCTTTTTTCTCACATGAAAACAAAGAAGGAAGGGGTATCTTACAAACAAATTATGTTGATTGAGGCACTGCAAAGGAACTGGAGGCACAATATAGCATCAGGACTCCAACCTGTTGTTTCAGGAGCACAGACAAGACCTACCTTTGTAGTATGAAGTTCCTGGGGAGATGGAGCTGCAGTGGTGCTACTTAGGGGATGGTGGCAGGAAGAGTGGAGGATATCAGCATTGTGTATACAGCAGGGGCCTGACAACGCACAGGCTGTACTCAGTTTCAAGCCAGCTCTGACACACCTTTGCTGAATTTGGGCAATTCCTCTTGTTCCAGCTGATCTACATCCCTGCTGACCTCTTGGATGTCCAGGGAGTTGCTGAACTACCCTGTACGTGCTGGTAAATACCGGACACTGAGTTTGCTCAAATTACAAGGAGCCCAGAGAGCTGTAGACAGATTTTTTTATTCTCCTTACTTAGACCGTCTTTTGGTAGACTACAACAGAAGAAACAACAATGGTGTTAGCAATATGTGGGGAGTACCCCAAGTACAGCAATTCTTAGGAGAGGGAGGTAAATATTCATTCCTGCTAGACCCTTGAACTATATGTGCTAAAGTGGGAATTACTGAAGTGGGAAAGAGTACAATAATGCACAAGGTGCTTCCCAGCACCCTGGGCAAAGGGAGAAATGGAGGCTCCTAGCAGTCACATGAACACAACTGTCCTAAGAGTACGAAATGAAGAGGGAAGCTCAGGCTGGCCACACCTTTCAACTGTGGAATTTGTTGCTGTCAGGTAGAAGCAAAACCACCTCAGCAGATTTCAGGAACTGTGTCTTTTCAGGACTGCTTTAGAAGCAACAGTGTTTGTAGCCAGTGAGCTCTTGAGGAGGTTCTGGCCATGCTTCACCTCTCAGGTAAGAGGGCATGGGAACTGGCTAGATTTCACGAGCTGCTTTTTTTCTGGGTTGTTAGAAAAATCTGTTCCACATTGGGGGAAGCTCTCACTGCATTCGCTCTGGGACATAAGATGAACCAACAACAAAAGGTTTCTGACGTTTTAGTTGTATGGCTTTACCTACAACACCCCAGCTGGGAGCTGCTGCTGCTTTCCTAGCTGCCAGCTGGCTTCCATGCATTAGGCTGGAAGGCACAAACTTCTTTCTTGGGGCATTTAATAGCATTAAACATTTCACAGAAACCTTTACCTTCTTCTGAAGTATTTGACAAAAAGTATTGTTGGAAATAAGACTACAGATTTCATGATTTTCTGGTAGCTATTCCTAAAATCTAGTAAGTGGAAAGGAAAAGGTATTGGAGCGCTGGGAAACCTGGCACATTCTTTAGCACCAACTCATGGAATGACATTTTGTAGAAGCTGTTTAACTTTGTCTGTGCTATCTCCACCCTGCAATGGTGTATGTTCTGTGGCAAGGGAGAGAAGCCTAAGGCAGTCCCATCAGCTGGTGGCATTATGCATCCCGGGCTGCTTTTTAGTGGATGGGTTAGGACCAAAATCCTATTTTGCTTTCCTGATCATTCACACTGTTGCCTCTTGCATCACAAAGCTGAGAAAAGCTTAGTGATTCCTGTGAGACTGAAGATATGCAAAGGGCTTACCTTCACTCTTTCCAGGTTTCCCAGCTCCAGTCTCCCATGTGGGTAGGGACACAGGCCCTCGACAGCACACTGTGGTTCGCTGATGCTTGTCTTTCCCTGCAGCAGTGGCTGTAGATGGAGATTCCAGATGGCACGTGTCAGCAGCTCCCCCAGGAGCAAAGCTTATCCCCAGCCAATTTATAATTACTCACATTTGGCCAACTTCAAGTCTAAAGAAAATGTCCCCTTGAAGTACTCAATCTTAGTGGACTTGGAAACTTAAGAGACAGAAAATATACTTCCTTATAATGCATAGTAACATTTAACTCTTTGGAGCTGGTTGATGATGATCTGGTTGCATACAAACTGAGAAGGACCTATTTCTTTGGTCTCAACGTATGCTTTAGCAGAGAAACCCCAAAATGTTAGGCTCAGGTAGCAAATGCTCAAAAGGCCTCCAGCTTTACTGTTGAGCTGGGCATAGAGTTATGGACAAGTTTTGTTCTAGAGAATATTCTAGGCTCAGGCATGAAGACATACTAGTAATGGCCACTTATTCAGCACTGTAAATAAGTTCAGCAGCATTGCAGAGTATGTGTCCCCAGGTGAAGGTCAAAGAAGTCCTAGGCAAAACTCTGCCTGTCCTTCTTTTCCCCTCCTTTCCTGGCTCTGGGTCTCTCTTGCATCTTACCCTCCTTCTAGGTCTGTTTGTGCATCCAAGCCATGGACTGGGTTTTATATTTTCATCTCCCAGGTTAGGGAGAGCAGAAAATCTGTGTGGGCAAGCTAAGCAGGTCTGAGCCTTTCCCCAGGGATCTCTGGGCAAGGACTGAGGCTAAGGAGAAGGTAAAGGGAAGGAGCTGCACAGAGCAAAGAGGCCTGGGCCTCTAGGCAGGGATGGAACTGCCTATGGTGGTCTACACAGAACACATCCTGCATCCAGCCTGGAGCTGGGCAGACAGGGCCTGCTGCATCAATCAAAGTGCAGGAATCTGCTCAGCTGATCCACTGGGCTCCAGCTGTGGCTGAGGTGATTGTGGTAGTTGAGCCCTTCTCCCCCTGGAATGTCTGGGCAGTTGAATGTCCTAACCCAGAACTGGTCTTGAGAGTCTGATTTTGGGAAGAGTATTTTTGGGAAAAATATTTCTCCCTGGGAGAATGGGTGCAGCAGAAACCCTGCTTTCTTGTAGTCTCTGTGGTGACAGACATTAACAACAGGCACCAGGCAGGCTAGATCTATTTACTTTTGGTTTCCACTTCAGTCTTGCCCTACCAATGAGCTCTGTGAATCGCTTTTGGATTGTGGTGTTCCAGTGGCAGTAGCATGAGATGGACACCGCAGTCACTGAGCAGCTTCCCAGGAAATCTTGTGAAAACAGTTTTCTTTCCACAGAACTAGAACATGTCATCTGGACTGTGAGCACCTGGCTGCTATGTGCTCCCTGTGAGACTGGAGCATGGGCTCTAAACTTCTGCAGGTTTTAATTAAAACCAAAGTGAAATGCAGTCATCACCATAACGACAACAGCAACATTTAACACTTGGCAGGAGCTGTAACAAAGCACTGGAGGTGTTGGGGACTCCACCAGGGACTGCTCATTTCCAAGAAAGTCCAAGGAGCGCTGCTGGCTGAGGTGAGATGCCAGGGCTGAGGGATGGGGTAAATCAGAGCTGTGCTTCTCCAAGAGAAGGGTTCACAGAAACCTCGGTAATGCCAAATGCGTCCTTGCGTGGTGGGGCTGGGGCAAGCGTGTGCACCCTGTCTCGCTCGCGGTGCTGGCTGCGGCGCTGGGCTCGGCAGCCACGGGCAGTCCCTGATGGGAGCAGGGAAAGGGAAGTTCCAGGGAAGCTGGCCTGGCCTCTCCAGCTCCAGCGGGACTTGTTTGCCTGGAGCGCCCTCTGTTGTGGTGTGTGTGGTGCTGAACACACGGTGCTAGATAGCCGGTGCTGGAGCGGACCGCAATGGAGCCCCGTCAGTGTCCTAAGCAGCCTGGCATCCAGCCGGTTGATGCACCCGCAGGGGCGTGTACTGAGCTCCATCCCTTTGGCTAGGGGTCTGGCTCTGCAGCAAGACCAGGTCCACCTCTGGGAGGGGGTTAGAAAGGGCAGGAAGGCATCTTGCCCCCTTACACCTCCCTCTTCTAAAGGATTTAGGTTAATGTGGTGTCTGGCAGTGTTGTGAGGCTATTCTGGCATCAGCACCCTCCCATCCCAACGCCCTCGTGCTCAGGCCTGCAGGTCCAACAGCACTCATCACCCTGCACCTCCACTCTGTCCACAGCAATCTTTATCCAACTCCCTTCTTCAGCCCTCCTGGGGAAGCACTGCCAGTCCCCATTGCACAAGTCAGGGTTCCTGGAGCTGAGGACTTACCTTGGGCATTCTGTGGGGCATATCTGGTCAGATGAACGTTTCTGAGTGGCATGTCTGCTCAGAGGATGCCCACACCCCCTCTACCCCCACTCCCAAGCTCAAGTATGGGTCTGCATGGCTGGTGCACACCTGCCTCACTTGCCTGCCTCTGAGCTCCTGCACAGGCTGCCCGCTCTGTGGGGTTCAACTACTTCCTTTGCTGAAACCAAGCAGGTCATGTCTAGAAACAGATGCTGAGGGTAACACAAATGTGGTCCTTATTGGGTGAGAGGCTTTATTGGGACAGGTGTCCTTCTCCACCACAGCTGTCCCCCAGCAAGGACCTTTGCACTGCTCACAGCAGAGGGTCCCCCTGGGCTCTACATGAGGAACCTGGAGAGGTCCTCCTTGATTTCAGCCTCATCCCACGGCCCATGGATGTTGTCCTTGAGCAGCTGAAAGCGAATGAGGCAGTAAGGGCAGAGGCCGCAGATGGCCAGCAACAGTGAGGTGAAGAGCACGGCGCCCACAGTGGAGATGGTGGCCAGCCCCGCCAGTGCTGCCAGCGCGAAGAGCACCGTCACCCCCACATAGCATCGAGGTGTCAGGGCTTTCAGCTTCTTCTGCAGCATGGGCCAGAGGGCGAAGATCTGCATGGCAAAGGTGACCATGACGAAGGCGTGGAGGGAGCGTGGCAGGCGGGAGGCCAGGCACACGGAGGCAAAGATGGCCATGTTCAGGGACAGTGTGCTGGAGACAATGGCAGCATTGGCACCATAGTCAAAGAAGATGAGGTGACCAAGGAGCATGAAAGCTGACATGGCATAGATAGTGTCAGTGCTGATGGACTCGGTAAGCGTCTTCAGCACCGGAGAGAAGCCATAGGTGAAAGCAGTGAACACCAGTGTGCTCTTGAGGTCAGCCCACCGTGTCCTCCCGCTTTCCCACCGCCCAGCCCCGCCGTCCACGGCATCAAAGAGGACATAGCCGAGAAGGGAGGAGACCAGGGCCGCCCCGAAAAGCCCCTGCGGGCTCAGCATCCCAGCGTCCATGTACCACCAGGTGACGACGAAGACGCAGACGCTGCACAGTTGCTGCGCCACCACTCCCGACTGGAAGACCACGGCCTGGTACCGGTACTGGCGGGCGTGCACGTTCTTCTGCAGCTCCTCCAAGAACCGCTGGTCCACGTAGTTATCCGGGAAGGGCTGCCGCTCGTACAGCACCTTCTGCCACCGCCGCCCGGCAGCCGGCTCCATCTCCCCAGGGCAGGGGGGACGGTGGATGTGAAGGGCTCCGCCACCGCACACGCACCCTCTGCCCCGGCCCGGCCCCACCGCCTCCGCCTCGCCCCGGCAGCGGCGCAAGGGACGCCGGGCGCTCTGGGCCGCCACCAGCCGGTGGGAGGGCTCAGCAGGCGGCGCCGTGCGGGGATGCGGACGGGACCCGGGCAGGGAGGACTTGGTGGGAGCCGGAGGGGTGAGAAGGGAGCAGCAGTGCTGGGCACTGTCAGGCACCCCGCGGCTGCACTCCCCTCGCCAGGCAAGCAGGCTCTTCCGTGCAGCCAGCTTTGGGGGGTGCTGTGCCAGCACCTGGTCACCATGAATGCCACCAGCCCTCACCCTGCACGCAGCATTCTGCCTGCAGGTGCTCCTGCCTGTGTCTCCCTCCCCCCACCCCAAACAGCTGGGTGGGCACCTGCAGGATATGCTGCCAGCCCGTGGAAGGAAGGATGCTCCTTCTTCCTGGCTTGGGCAGTGAGGCCCTGCCGTTGTCCCGGCAGCAGCTGTGCCCTCGCACCGTGGCAAAGGGGCTCTCCCGGAGGACCGGCTTTGCAGCCCTAATGTGCCATCCTTAAGCGGCCATCAAGAAGGGCACAGCCAGTTGGTGGGATTTGGCCTGGAACCCTGTGCGTGTGTATCTGTCCTCGTTGCTCAGTGAGTGACCCCAGACCATGGCCCAAGCCCCACTCCCTGTCCTAGCCCAGCAAGGAACCTGCTTTCCTGGCCAAACCAGGCTCTGGCACCCATGTTGAGGAATGTGGGTGTGATGCTACAAGCACGGGTCAGGTTTCTCCTGCAGCTCCTGCCTGCTCACAGCTAAGTCCTGCTCTGCTCCGCCAGCCTGCTGGCACCCTCAAGAAGTGGAGGAGGAAAAGGAGAAGTCACATTCGAGTGACTCAGCCCACTGAGCTGAGTAGCACCTCTCCAGGGACACCCACGTGGTGCACTGACTATCCCCTCACCAAAGGAATGGAGCAACAGGATGCAGCAACAGGACTGGGGAACAAAATGGGATGGGGACGGGGTGATTTGCAGTGGCAAGAGGCATCTTTTCCATGAGTGTGTGTGTTTCTGCTCAGGTCAGAGCCTTCCAAGTCCCAGAGAGGTGCTTGCTGCAGAGGAGCTGCTTACTTTGGCCTCATCTGAGAGGCCTCAACAGAGGGTAGAGCAGCTCTAAACACTGCCCTGCTTGTGCTTCAGGGAGTGGTGTTCGTAGCCATCCTGTCACAGTGGGAGCAGACAAAAGAGCTGATGGTTATTTTATTCCCACAGCCCTCACATATTTCCCTTCACTAGGACAGGAGCCAGCCAGTGCCTGCTGCAGGGGACTCTCCAAGCAGGACCTCACCTTCTCCAGGTACGTGCAG
This sequence comes from Agapornis roseicollis, assembly GCA_002631895.1. Taxonomy (NCBI): domain Eukaryota; kingdom Metazoa; phylum Chordata; class Aves; order Psittaciformes; family Psittacidae; genus Agapornis; species Agapornis roseicollis. The sequence continues at coordinate 65,960 of NDXB01012804.1, read as the reverse complement.
AACAGCAGGTAACTCCCACACTAATGGTGTGCCTTCAGAGGAGCCTCAGGCTGAGCCACATCTAAAAAGTGCCACCTTCCTGTCCCATATCATTGCCTCCAAGCCAGGATGGAGCTGGACCCAGTTTTAGCTGCCCTACCTACAAGCTCCAATCTCCCCACTTTGCACAGAGCAGTGTGCATGCCTTCATGGACACAAGCCGGTGCCTACAGGGACAGGCAATACTGCCAGCTCCTGCAATTGCTGGCATTGCCTTGAAACCCAGGATCTGGGAACTCAAGATTTTGCACAAACTGTCATTCTCCCAAAGTTGGAAAGTGAAGCAGGGGCCTGCAAGAGGAAAGCCTGGAGGGCAGCACACCCCTCCTGCTCCGTGAGAAGTGCCACGGCCGCCACAGTGGAGGGACATCACCTCCCACAGGCAGGAACAGGGCAATGCTGTGCTCTTGTGCACAGCCATGATGCATTAGGGACCAGGAACAGCAGCTGGGCTGGGGCTGGGACATGATGCTGCCTCCATGTGGTCAGGTCCATCTGGAAACTCCAGTGGAGGGGGAGAGAACAGAGGCGAGGGGTGCTTCTTGTGCTCCTTGAAATCTCCTCTGCTGTGGCCACCAAAGTCCCCCTTGGAGGCAGAGAGAGGCCGGAGACTGCTGCTGGTCCATGACTCTCAGCATCCCCAAACTGTGCTGTGTGATGTCAGCCACAGCAAAGCAAAGCCTTCTGGGAGATGCCAGCATAGGAGCCATAGCCCCCCATGGTGTGCTCAGCCACCAGACAAGGAGATCACCCTGGTGCTGGCTCCACACCCTTGGCAGTGCTGATGCAGTGCCAAGACCCATGGGCCTAGCACCCACTTGGTGCTTGGGAGACCCCAATGGGCTCTGGCGTGGAGCAGCTGCCACTGCAGCACTGGCACTGCGTGCTCTGTCACAGTGTGAGTGCATTGCCCACAGTCCAAAGGGCAGCTCAGCCCTGCCTGGGTGGCCCACGCTTTGTCTGCAGAGGAATGACTTGCCTGCCGGCACAGCAGCCCTAGAGGAACCTGCCACGGACCCGCCACGTCACCACCCGGTCCTGCTGGTCAGAGGGGAATGTGCACTGTGGAGTCACTGCTCATCCCTCCTGAGGCTACGTGGCTGACAGGGCTCTCCTGGCAGGGATGAGCAGTATCTAAGGTCAAGGATGCAAAAGCCATTTGCGAGCACATCTTACTTCCCACTCTGGAGTCCACACAACAAGACCTCCCTCACCTCACAATTAGGTGACACCAGGTGCCACGGGCCTCTGGAGAGGCTGTAAGATTGTGAGTGCTGTGAGCCCCTCTGCTGAAATGTAGGAATGAGGAGCTGGATTCCATGGCATTACAAGCTCTGTGTATGTTGGCTTGGCTGTACCCTGCCCTTTGCAAGGGGACCCCACTGTGGATCTGTTTAGCATCTGCCAGGCTCTGAATGTTTGAATACACTGCTAAAGCTGTTTGGAAGGAAGGCTGGAAAAGGTAACAGGCCAGGACTGAAATAGCTGTGACTGATGTAGACCTCCACTGGAGATATTTGAATATCAAACTATGCGTGGCATGGTACCCTCCCCAAGGGCTCAGAGCTGCCTCCAGGTGTGTCTGCTTCTCCTCAGGGTGGGTACATCACTTGTGCCACAGAAGTAGTCTTTGAAATAATGAAAAGCACACCCTGCTTAGGGTTTGAGCTTGCCTGAGGCTGCACGGATGAGGGCAGCTCCTGCACCACTCAATGCCCTTGGCTGGGGCTCTTCGCCTGCATCCCACCCATGTCACCCCATGGGGGACAGGGCTGTTTCAGCTGTAGGTCTGTGATGGCACCAGCAGCTTTGCAGTCTGCCTTGCAGTGCAGGCTCTGTCCTCCTCACCATGCCTCTGCAGCAAGTGGTGCCTGCAAAGGTTGTGCTGCGTATCCCAGGCTGCTGTGATGGAGCTGGGTCCCTCCATGGGCCTGGGGCAGTGGCACAGGTGGAGCTGCCTGTGAGCACAGCTATGGATGCTTTGGTTTCATTTCTGTCAAGTGATCCCACAGCCCTCCCTGGTGACCCTGGAGCTGAAACCTCTCTCCACAGGAATGTTTTCCAGGGGGAGGCTGGCAGAACTCCAGCTGCTGAATTTTTTCGTGCCCAGAGACCATCTCCTGCCTTAAATGGCTCCATGACAGGGACCGCATCTGCTCTCTTGCAATCACCTACTTAAGGATGTTTTGGATTCAGTCCCCAGCATGGAGTGGCACACCACCAGCCCAGTGCCTCACAGCTAGGCTGAGCCCTGGGGGAAGATGCTGAGGCATGAGGGGCTGGTTGCCCTGGGGTCCCCTACAGTGGTGTGCCTGGGCACTGGGGAGTCTGGTGCTGCTTCAGCTCTCCCAAGCATCTCTTTTCCCTGTGTGCAGGTCAAATTTCTTGTCCCAGGCATGTCATTTCCAGAGCACAGCCTGCCCTATGGAGAGGAGCCTGTAAAAGGGTGCAATGGACCTTGCTGGAGACCCTATGGAGGCATTCCTGGGAGATTTGCCCCTGTCCAAGACAGAGAGAGGACCTAAATGCTGGTGAATCACTGTTTTTCTCTTGTGCCAGCATCCTAGCAGCACAGGGGCCAGGCTGGACAAGATGTGGGGGCTTGCAAGGGAGAGTAAGGCAGTAGGAAAGGAGGCAGAGCAGCCAGGAGAAAGGGAAACTAGTGCCCTCCCAGGCAATAAGCTGAGATAAGGAGGTATCCAGTGATGCTGCTCTGGGCTGGGGAGTCCAGGAAACTGGGCTCAGGTCTGAGAGCCCAGGCTGCATTGGCATCTGCCAGGTGAGCTTTGGGATTTGCTGAGCCTGTTGCAGAGGCAGAAGGACAGGAAAGCTGCTGTGGAGCTAGGTCAAGGAGCTAGGGCAGAAGAGACATAATGTGGAAAGGCACATGGATTCAGAGATGTGACCTCTGGAAGACACAGCCTCTGGGGCAGCTACAAAACTGAGCTCCCTTGGCCCTGGCATTCCCCAGCGGTCAGCATGGATCAGTGAAGCCCTGTGCAAAAACGCCCTCCCCACCACCTGCACTGGGCTCCAGGGACAGATAGGGGCAAGTTGGCCCAGCTGAGGTTCCAGCCAGCTCCAGTGCAGTGGGTCAGCAGGGTCCTGTTCCATATGGTTGCTCTGTGAAACTCAACCTGTCACTAATGAAGATGGTTTTGTATTTTAATCTGCTTTAAAAATAAAAATCCCTAGGAAGTGCAGCCCAAAATGGTAACAACAACATGCTCTGCGAGCTGCAGGGTGCTCCAAAGTGCGACACTTCCGAACTCCAGCTGCCCAGGTAAGCTCAGCTCAACCCTCAGCCATAGCTGGCACATTCCTAATGCACACAGGGGTGAAAACAGACCTGGGGGTGACAAAACTAAAACCTGCCTGTGGGACCTGAGCATGGATAGCCATGAAAGCTGGAAGGTGAAAAATGTCCAAGATTCAGGACTTGGGAGGGTCTTATGGTTCACAGGTGACCCTGAGACCTGGAAAAGCAGGGCTGGGGCTCCAGTACAAGGCTTTGCTGAGTGGTTTCTGACTCCGTTCCTCTTTCTTTAGCCCTGAATCTGAAGTGTGGGGATGGGATGTGAAGTGCTGACCCAGCTCTGCCACTATCAGTCAAAAGACATCAAGAACTGCAGGTGGCAAAATACCGAAAACCCCAACTCCCTGGAGGCCAAACAAAACGTATCACTGGGGAGAGGTGGCACCCAGGGTGGTGGTTGCTGGAGTCACACAGCAGCTCTCCCACACCAGCTGTCCATTGCCCCGAGCCTCATGCAGCAGCTGCTTCCCTCCTCTTGCAGCTCTGGGATATGGAGCAAGAGGTGCAAAGGGACCTGGGGTTTCCTAACAAGGTTTTTACTGTCTGCCCAGGGTATGTTTATGTTCTTTAGCTGTATAATTGCAAAGCCAGAAATAGATGGGGAGGGGGGCATTGGATGAAATAGTGTATGCAAACAGTCTGGCTTTTATGGCTAGTGTAGCTGGGGAAAAATTTGGCATGCACAGGTCAAAACAGGTTGTAAATCACTGCTTTAGCTTGGTGCACTGCGAAAGGATCCTCCTCTGTGCTCACCTTCCCATTTGACTAGTAAGGAAGCATATGTTCAAACACAGTATGGCCTCAACCTGGAAACACAGCAGTTTCACGGGAGATATTCACATCAGGAGCCCTTCCTGCTCTCTTCCCATGAACATCTAACTGGAATCTCCAAACAGGAGCCCTTATGTTTGGGAATTATGGTGTGATGGGGGGCTGAAGTGTGTTTTACACATTGCTTCTCCCTGTGATACAAGCACATCCTATCCCAGAACACAGGGAAGAGGGTCCCCTGCGCCAGGCTCTCCAGGATATGCATGTTCCTCTGACAGCATGTGGGTCCCTGAGGAGTGACATTTCCCCATCCCATCAGCCCTCCTGCCCTGATGGCAAGAGCAGCTCCTTAGCTGCTGACCATCTTGTCTCTCTGATTGGCAGCGAGCCGCAGCCTCTGCACTGGTGTCACTGCATCAAGCAAGGATGCTGCTTATGGCTGTACCTTGAAAGTCTGCTGCCAGGCTAACAGACAGCTCCTTGAAGCCATTTTCTATCAGTTCCCAAGCACTGGCTGTAGGAAATGGTGTTTTCTGTCAGGCTGAGGCTCTGTGGTCCCAAAAGGGGTCCTTCCTGCTGAATCCTACCTGGGCATCCTTGCTGGAAAAATCATTTCATCTCCTATTTCCAGACAAAGATAAATTCAAACAGAGCCTTGTCAAATAAACAAACCAAATGGAAATGTTTCCAAAAGTGGAATTCCCATCTCAATTAATTTTCTCTATCTTACTTAAAGTTTTGACTTTCAGATTTTGAGCTACTAAAGAGGGGGCTCAGAGCCAGGCAGAGGAAATCTCTCTCCCACCCTGGCTGTGCCCCTCTAGAGCCACATGAGCCGTCTAAATGGGTGGTCCCAGCCATGGTCCATCAGTGCTTTTGGGAGCCGCAGGACTGTGCCACCACCTACCCTTGCCAGATTTCAAGGCTCTTTCAGGCAGGACTGAAGCTTGCTGGCTGGAGATCAGAGCAGTCGCTCTCCTACACCAGGTCATGCAGCCCCAGCCAAGTGTCACTGTGCAATCATCCCTGCCTACCATGAGAGCTGCTCCTCAGCACCATCGCACACCACTGCGCTGCTCACATTAAATAAACCTAACGAGTCTCTGTGCACAGCAAGCATTCTGGTCAGCTCCATCAGCCGGTCACTCTGACTGTGCTCACAGCCCGGCAGCCCAGGGTGGTTCCCCCTCCGGTTTTAAAGAGGGGTGTGGAAGCAGGAACCAACGTCCGTACAGGGATGCAGGACCTGCCTCTGGGGCCGCACAGACACAGCCCCTCCCCACGGGACAGCAAGGCAGCCCCAGCCCGGCAGAGACATGACGTGAGCGGGACCACTGAGTGTGCGAGCTCCACTGACAGTCCCGGCCGCCTCAGCCCAGGAGTAAAACCCTGCAACAACCTTCCCCCGAAGTCCTGTACCTCGGAGGCAGTTTATTGAGTGATGAAAGCGTCATTAGCTCAGCTGGAGGCAGAGCTGCTCTTGTTTGATTTTGCAAGGCAAATTATTCCAACCCCTTTTCTGTTTTATGCAGCTTGTTTCCCTTCGGTGTGAAGTGCAGAAGAATTCAGGATTTTTTTCTAAGTTAAATTTTACGCTGAATTCTTTCCTGCAAGTGGTTAGCAGTTCATCTAAAGTCAGAGGAAGTTCTCAAAAGCAATCTTGCAATTTACAGCTTTTCCTTTACTAAAGAAGAAATGGTCAGGAAATTAAACAGGAAATTGTGTCTGGAAGGAACAAAAGTTTCGTTGTCAAAACCTCCTTATGAAAGATTTACTTTATTTTAACCAGTAAGGAGCCAAGATCAATAGTCAGAAGAGGAAGGAGTTTGTGTGAATTAAATAACACGTGAAAAAAAACCCAACACTTGGGAAAACAAGAAGCCTTTGTAAAGAGCAGATAGGGATGAATGGGACAGAAGGCTTAGCATTTGCTTCCTGAAAATGCTGGAAACAAAGGCCCAGGACTTAACCCAGGATCAGGTGTCTCTCCAGAAGTCAAACATTGCTCCCTGGCCTCAGTGCCCAAATCTCGGAGAGATATTTTACAGCCTGTGCAACACTCTAGGTCCATTTGAGTGTTAAAAGAGTGCAATGGACAAGCATTGCCCCATACCTGTGCAGGGTTTGCAGGTAAAACCACAGCACCTTATTTCTCCTCCTGCTCAGGAACACCACACTGAAGTGCCCCTTGGGTGGCCCCCTCCAGGTCTCCCTATTTGGGGCACTGAGCACGATGACCTGGCTTTTATTCCAAGTCAGCAGAGCAATGCCTGTACCACTGCCAGTGCAACGTGTTACACTTTGTGTACCCAATCTTTTGTACCTGCACATCACCGCTGCAGGCATGGAGAGCCCTCCCTGCTCAGGGGATGCAGGTACATACACCATCAGTGGCACAGTGGCTCGAATTCAGCCCCTGCCCCAGCTCACCTCATGCTGGGGTACAGCCAAGAGAGAACTGGCTGAGAGCAAGCCAAAATCCCACTGTAAACATACAGCACCTTTTGAGAATCCCATGCAAATATTTGCTCCCAAGTAACCCTACAAATACATTGGGCTTTGAGTTAGTCACAGGTTCTAGTTGGGTGAGCTGTAAATTTTTTTACTATTACATTGCTCATCTTATCAGTGGTTGAGAAACAAGCTTAGTAAGCACAGGTATGTGGGTATGTCAGAGGCAATGCCTCAAAACCTCTGTCTGGCTTATGGCACCAGGCTCTTTTGGGGGATGTTTATAGCTGGTGGGAACTAACTCAAAGGGGCTTTTTCTCCAGGATCCTGACCTGTCACTGTAATGGTTTCCCTGAAATGATCCATCTTCCATGACAGCTCTTTAGCTGTGTTTGGTCTAAGCTCTATGTGATTAATCCCCAGCTGGTAACGGGACCAAAGTGTGTGGGAGCTGTGCCAGTTGACAGCAGCTGCATGGGCTGAGCAAGTGTGGCTTCACAGCCTTTTCCCCTTCTCTTGGGGAAAAAGCTTTTGGCAAGGAAGCTAGAAGAATTACTGTCCTGGGAGCAAGGCAGAGGCTGACAATGGAGATGGTCCCAGCTGTATGCTGTGGCATGGCCCCGAGCAAAACACCGCCTGCCAGCACAGAGGCAAGTGCTCTGGCTGGAAATACGTAGCAATGAGTTAATAAATGTTTACCAGCTCTTCTAGAAGACAGCTGAGCTGGTGTTTCAATTTATAATGCTTCATGGAAGGATTTCTCTACTACTCTGCTCCTGGCCATCCCCAACGCACAGAGGTTGTGGCCAAAGCTGTGTTGGTGGGATGGGGAAGCGCTCTCTGCCTGCTGGGTGACTGACTACTGTGAATCCTCAGAGAGGCTGGAGGCAGGACACTGGGTGTGTAGATGCACACCTTGCCTGCCATTTTTCTGTGCTGACACACTGCTCTTGCTCAAAAGGTAAGGTACTGCAACTGGCAGCATCCATGCAGGCGATGAGTCCTACCCTGGGGGTCAGGTCACCACAGAGGGACAGAGGGAGGCAGCTGCAGCCAAAGCTCACATTGCCCTGCCTCTCTGCAGCAGCCTCCAGCCCTGAAAGGGGAGATCTGCAGCATTCCCTGACATGGTTAAACCAGCTGCAGGTGGGACCTGTGTTCTTGTTCCCCTGGCTTAGGGAATTTCCCACCTCCGAGGCAGCTCCCTGGGGCTACCATGGAGGCACATCCCTGGGCAGAGATACTTTCTGCACCAGTGGTGCTCTGCGCATGATCCTGCTGCAGATCCCTAGAGGCACAGCAGAGTCCTCCACACAGCATCTCTGCTTGAAACCCTCCCAAGGACAGTTAGACACCCTCACATCCATGGATCCATGCTGCTGCTGTGCCATGTCTTAGCTCTGCTGCTGCAAAAGGCTGAAGAAACTCTCATAGCAAAGGTGCTTGCTCATGCCCCACCAGTGCCACGAGGCAGCTTCTCAGTGTTTTTCAGGACTTGCCTCACTCCCATAACTGGCTGGGCAGGTCCTGTGTAATCCATGCTCCTGGAGCAACAGGACCTGACCCAGGAGCTGCGTGGCAATGGGACAGGTGGCTGGCTGCTGATGCACTGGGAGAGCTGCCAGTGGGTCCTGTGGCTGGCACTCGCACTGGGACATAGACCAAAGCCACTCTTGTCAGAGCTGCCTGCCTGGCCATTTTTATCTGGGTATAATCTGTACTGTGGTTTAGCAAGCCCATTTCCCATTGCCAGAGGTTCACATTAAATCCCATAGGCTTCTTGTGAAACCTACCAGTGACTTGCACATGAATTTCTTCCTGTTCAACTTCATGAGTCACAGACTCATCCAGACAGCTCCAAGCCTGGCTCAGCTGGAAGGCATGGAACAGCAGGTGCTGCTCTGCACCTCAACTTGCTGCCCCATGCGCTGTGCTGTTATTCCCCCTGTTTTCCAAAGAGATACAGGTACTGCAGGACAGGCTGTTTCTGTCACTGGGAAGCCCATGGTTTGCTGACTCAGGGTGGTTTAAGCCACAGGCTGTGTAGAGATGAGGCACAAAGCTGGAGCTTCTCCCTCTTCCCTTCTCAATCTGTTGGCACACAGGTCTGTCTGCTGTCACGGCATTTGGAGCTCTCAGAAGGGTGGGGAATGCCAAGTGTTAATGAAAACACAGAATTACAAAGTGAGAAATCAGAACAGACACAAAGACTCTCCAGAGGTTTCCAGTGCCAGCTGGGAAAGTTACTTGCAGCTGCCTGACTCCAGTCAATCCATCCTGCAGCTTGTCAGCATCAAGCTGAGTGCTGCAGGTACCCCTCCTTTTGGGAGCACCCCTGGACTGCCATAAGGGCCAGTTCATGGGGCTGGAGCTGCTCTGAGATAAACAGGAACCATGACCTAGAAGGGCCCTGCTCCTGCAAGGGTTGCCGTGATTCACACCCTCCCCTTCTGCCCTCAAGGCAAAGCTGTCCTTCCCTGTTCAGAGTTCTGACATGTGCACGGTTTCCAACGCAGCATGCTGGTGACTAATCCACCTGTGCCTTCCAAGGCTGTCGTAATGCCCCATGTGCTGGGTGATAGGCGCACGTTGTTGTTCCCTGTGCATCTGATTATGCTGGGGCAGCAGGAACACCAATCCTGAGCCATTTTTTGGTGACAGTAAGCTGCAAATATGGTTTTCTTGGCTACCATAGCTCAGTGTAAAGCCCATTTTAGAACACCTTGCTTCAGATTTAGGCCTGGCTATCTACAAAATCCCTAACGTTTTGGTAACTGTCTACCCAAATGTGCCTGTACCAGGAAAGGCACCTCTCCTCTGTCCCACACTGGGCACGGGCGCTCAGCTGCCGAGGTCATGCTCACAGCTGCCAGGCCTGCCTCTCCCAGCTGTGCTCCACAAGCCCCAGCCATCAGAAGGCAGTGCCAGGCAGGGAAACAGGGGAGTTCTGTGCGGATAGCTGCTGGGCTGGGGAGAGAAGCTGGGCCACCAGGGCTTGGCCAGGCTGCCAGGTCCCAGGCACTTCCCGTGCGGGCCCTCAGGATGCACCTGAGGAGCTGCCAGGCAAACTCTGGCTTGGCTCTTTCTCCTACGACGAATGAATATGCACAAAACCACTTTAAACACTTCCCTGGCACCACCGGTGCCTACAGACTCGCGCCGGGCTGCCATGCGGCTGTCAGGGGGTGCAGCCCGAGCCCAACTGCTCCTCACGGGCTCTCGCAGACCGCCCGCAAAATGGCTGCTGGGAACCCGCTCGCAGCAGCAGACCCCGCCGCGCCGCCTTTCGACCCAGAACTACAGCTCCCAGCAGCCCCGCAAAGAGCTGCCAGTCCACGGCCACTCCGTGACGATCCTTCCGCTGGGGGCCTTAGGCGACACCAATCAGCGCTCGGCTCTGCGAGGCGACCAGCGAAGAAGCCCGATTTAAAAATTACATTTTAAAAACTGACATGTCGGAAAGCCGTCGCTTTGGGAATAATGACGTTCCTCGCGTGCCTCTCAGCCTCAGACTTTGCTGTTAGCCGTCATTCATCGCTATGGCAGTTTCCCTTTAGGGTCCTGTTTGACAGAGACACCTCAGAGGGGTCCTTGGGAGGGCGGGGAAAGAGAAGGCGGCTCTCTTCATTCGTCTCCGCGCTGGAGGGGAGAAGCCAATCCCGCGTTCGCAACCGGGGTTTGGGGCGTGGCCACCCACAGACGCGCAGGCCATTGGTTGCGGCAGAGCAAGGGGGCGTGGCGATATTACGTAATGGGTGACGCGTATCCTTCCAGCTCAGCGCGTGAAGGGATAAGGGGCGGGGGGGGGAGGGGCCCGGTCTGGCGGGCAGTAACGGCTACCGCTTGCTTGCGCTGCCGTGCGTCGCGTGGGGAGGGGCGTCCCCTTCGGTCGTTCCTCTTGAGCCGCCGCCGCTGCCGCTCGCGCTTCTCCCGCGGTACCTCTGCCGGGGAGGATGCGCCGCCGCTTCCCGACCGCGGCAGGTAGACGGGGGAGACGATGAGGGAGCCGCCCCGCCGGCTCCTGGCCCTGGGCTCCTGCCTCTTCCTCTGCGCCCTGCTCTCGTGAGTACCGGCGCCTCCGCGGGCCCTCGCCCTCACGGCGGAGAGGCTCCTCCGACGCCTCCCGGGACGAGGGTGTTCTGCTTCTCGGAGCTCCCTGAGAGAGCAGAGGTGGAGGAGCCCGCTGCCGGGCCTGCCTGCAGCCCCGCCGCTGCTGTCCTTTCCGGCAGCTCGGGGACCTCGGTCCGCTCACGGTGCCCAGCTTGGGAAGCCTTTTTCTGCCGCGGCTCCGGCGGGGGGAGCGCCTTGGTCGGGATGCTGAGGGCTAACGGCCAAAGACGCGCGGGGTGGGAGGTGGAAGCGGAGATGGTGCCACTGGGGAAAGGAAGGTGCTTCCTTTCGGGAAAATAAGAACGCGTTCAGGTGCTGGCAGCACGTGGTGTTGCGTTAGGGGAAAGGCAGGTAACAGCTTTTGGGAGGGTTACTCCCGGGGATGTGAATGACGGTCATGTACTGTGCTCTTGAAAACAAGTGCTGTCAGATGTAGAGATCGTCCTCAGATATCAGCGGTTCGGAGTTATTCTGTATGCTTCTATATATTTTGTTGCCACTTGGTGCTTTTAATTATACGATTTACTTGCTTTTCCAATTTCAGGCTGAACTTTGTCTGTGTTTTCTTAAAGATCAAGTTGCCTTAGTCTTGAAACTCATTTTCTGCAACTGGCTGGAGTCATGTTAAATTAAAGCCTATGAGCCTTTTCAGTTTTGATTTGGTTATGTATTTGAATGTTTTCATAGTGATTACCTTGTTCGAGCATCTTCTGTTTACGTTGTTTTCAGATTGCCTTAAAAGATGGTACTTATTGCAACACAAATATTAGGAGAATATATTTTTGTAGGTTGTAAGCACCTTAAACTTTGGCCTCCTTTGAACACTGACTCACTGTTTGAGAAATACTAGCCAGTTTGAACAGCAAACTGCAAATACGGAAAACAGGACAGCAGTAGTTGCTAGAGATAATTGTGTGTCCGGTATATTACTTTTAATACACTTCCTGTAAATTGTTTAAGTAGTCTATATTAAAAAAATAAAGGAAATAGTCTTTAAGGTTTGGGTTGTTTTACAGTTAGGTCTAGTTGGATGAAGGGGGAGTTCAGATATCTCTTTGTACAAAATCAGTTGGAAATCGGGTGCTGACAGTTGCATTGCTGGATTCAGACAGTCCTGGAGCAAATTAGGTTTGTGTCATCACATTTTTGTTCTTAGGAGACAAAATAATGAGTTCAGAAAGTGCTTGAAAACTCTGTTGCTGTGTTTCCATTTGGAAAAATTTTAATGAAACCTGTATGGCTAGACCTTTTTTCAGTGAGCTGTGAACCTGGTAAGCTTTTAGACTGCTTTCAACTTCTTGCCTAAGTTTCTTCTCATGAAAGGTTCTACTTGTATAGTTGGGATTCTTATTAGGAAAACAGTTACTTTTCTTTCTGACTCTGTCTTGAAGGCAGATAACCTGTTCCTGCCTTGAGGTAATTGGTAAATGAAGGTGTTCTCAGCTTAATGATAGTGGTCAGAGTAATTTTTTTTGTTGCTATGTTCTTCGTCTGCTGTTTTAATGGAATTATTCAGCTAAAGAAAAAGTTCAGGCACATATTCCATATTGATAAAGGATTATCATGTTCAGCTAACTCAGAGATGGCTCTTTAAAGCACTCTCTTAACTGGTCTTAGAGCTTGCACTAAAGTATCACAAACCTTTTACTGTTCTAAAAGAAAAAGTTCAGCTTGAGTGTTCACACTGCACACTCTGGCTGCTTTTGATTAGAGAGCCGATAGACCTTGGTAGCAGTACAAGCTCTAGTTGCCTAGTTTGGTATCCGAATATGCATTCACATTGGAGAGTTTAAAATCCTCTGCAGGACGACATTGTGACATGCTTTAATTTCAGTAGCTGTGTCAGAGTTGTAGTTGGAAAGTCTTGAGATCTGTTAATTCTAGGATTGTTGCTGGACTGTGTAGCATAAGTTGTGATGGATTTAACTTTTCTTTTCCTAAAAAAAAAAAAAATCAGCAGCTTTGTTTACATAAGCAGTTATGAATCTTTAAATAGTAAATGGAGGCTTTGTGTTACAGATGTTGGCATGTGGGACAAACACATTTCAAGACAACTAAATTTGAAAAGTCATCTTCGAAAGATTTAATGGTGGCAGGCGAGAAGTGCTTTTATACATAAAACTAGTGCTCAACAGAATAGTACGAAGCAAAAAAGCAGGGAAACCAGAATTGCTGAAAGAGCACTCTTGGGGCTCTTTTGACTCTTACCTTTTAGTTAAAAATGTGACTCTGTATTACAGGACCTGAAAAAATCCCAGAACCTTAAGTTTGGGATTTGTTTACTGATGCCTTTGCAATAAAGGCAATATGATGCTGTTTGGGAGCACAGGACCTGAGAGTTACTGGTACTTGAAGCTACAGCTCTCTGACAAGCCTGGGAGCCAGCAAGGTTGTTTCAAGTAGTTCAAAAAACCAGGATGGCTGCATGGCTTTAGAGAAATGCTTTTGATGGAGGTAAGGCTTAGGAATGTAATGCTCTAAAAATAATACCTGTCTGTGCAGACTGGAGCTTTGACTGTGCATAAGAAATAACTCTGTTGTCCTGAATTTACAGAGATGGCTCTACGCTTCAGTTAATCCTTTTGTGTGGATGATATAATACAAAAAATACTTTTTAAACTTGTAGTGCCTTGTAGTTTGACAATATACAGAGCTGAGTAAGAGGCACAGGTTTAGAAGCTTATAGGGATATTAGTACTATCTGAATTGAGACTAGTTGTGGCAGTTGTTTGAAGCATAACCTGTATAAATTTTTCTGACATCAGCTTTTGTTTTCCCATAAGCTGCACTTTCAAAGTGTTAGCTATGAGTTTAGTAAAGAAATAATACATACAGTAATTTGTCTTTCTTATTCATTCTATCTCAGAAAGTGCATTGTGTATCCTGGTCTACTTAGCTTTTATGAATTCTTTTATCATCCTCATTTTTATAACTCTCTGTAAAAGAAAGATGGGTATAAGCACATGTGAACATTGGGATGCTTTAGTTGTTACATTGTGAATGTGCTGCATCAGTAAAGCATGGTTTGTGTCAAAGTGGCTGAGCAGCAAGATGTGCTGTTGCTTATGGAAAACCCTTGGTCTAGTACCTCTGACTCTGAAATGAGTGTACCCTGAAAATTGTGAAGGTCAGATTGGGTCAGTGGCATAGCCAGGAATAAAGCCTAGATACAACTGCATTGGAAGGGGGCAGATTCTACCTATTTATGTGAATGTTAATGAGATAAAATATATCTGGTTTTGCTTTGTGTTACAATGTTCTACATTTTTGAAGGTGTGCTTGTTCAAAGCTTCTATAATGCAAGAGGAGCCGTGAAAAAAGCAGCCCTATACTGGCACTGTGATAACATCACTAGTGTTTATTTTGCTGTTCCTATGCTGCACAGGCAAAAGCCATGCAAACCAGATTAGAGATCACTAAAGGAAAGGGTTTGCGAATAGGAAATTTATTTGCCTATTAATGGCTTTCAGCTTAAACCGTAGGCTTGCATCTGTTAATAACAAAGGTGTTGAGTGGTAGAGGTGGGGTGTGAGAGGTTTGTGTGCCAGTGTAATGAGCCTGTTATCACAGAAATCCTCTTTTCAGCAGAGTATAATGTTTGCAGGGGAGTGCCCTGATGATCTCAATAGACCTGCTACTGTAAATTCTTAGTAATGATGCTGAGAATTTTATATGGCGGTTCTCCTCTTGTGTAGTTACTTTAATCGCTTCAGAAGGCTGATACTGAAATGCACACACAGGGTGCTTAGGTTTATGACAGAAAGGAGTAATGTGATTTAGGCACTGCTCATATAAATTTTTGTTCCAGGCATCTGATTTCAGAATTAAAACCATGTTCTTAGATATGAAGTATCTTATTTGGAAGTGTCTTGTTTGGAAGCTCTGTAGTTAAGGTTGGGACAAAAGCTGCACTGGATTCTTGGACTCAGCCAAATTTGAATATGCCTAGCTTGTAGCCTGCTCAAGTTGAAGGTATTGTATGCAAGTGGGGGCTCTGGTGTCTTATGCAAAACAAATGCTTGGCTCAGTTATTGAATATTTAGCTTCTAAAACTATTTGAAAATCAGTGTTTTCATTCACTATCTTCTAAAATATTTGTCCTAGAAACTTCATATTTGTTTGTTATGCAAGTAGTGCACTAAAGTGGCATGTGCCCCCTCATGAGGTTGCTGTGTTGATGCACGAGGCTCTGCCTTTTGCAACAAGATATGCCCCACTTACGAACTTAAAGTTCTTCTGAAACATTTTTCTGTAACCTGTTGTTAGTTGCTTTCCACTTTAATCTTATCACTGTATTTTACAGAACGCTTTTGGCTTTTCTGCTTTTCCTGTTTTCAGTTTTCTGTACTAATCTAGACTTTGGTAAGTTCTGTGCTGCTTTCAAAGGCAGGTTGTAAAATTTTATCAGATTAACACCTGGAGGTGGTACAGCCCTTTGCCTGAAGAGGGTGGGTTTTTTTCTGTGCATGAAAAC
Source organism: Agapornis roseicollis (assembly GCA_002631895.1). Lineage (NCBI taxonomy): Eukaryota > Metazoa > Chordata > Aves > Psittaciformes > Psittacidae > Agapornis > Agapornis roseicollis. Next base: position 50,799 of record NDXB01012804.1, on the reverse strand, counting down.
TTTTGGCTGAGAACAGGGTAATACTCTAAAAGACTTTCTTGTAATTCGTGGTGAAAATACTGAGTTGGTACAACAGACTGATCCCAAAGCTAGTGTGGAGAACTTCTGCTTGGGTGAGTGAAAATGTTGGTGTAGAGATGACTTCAACTGGATTGGAGTATCAGTAAAAGGTTCTAGCAGTTCAAAATTAGCTTAGGTGCTGAGAGGAACCTTATTGGCTTGACTGAGTTTTGGTATGGCAATCAAGATATTTTTAAAATACTTTAAAGGTAAGAAGCCTATTAAAAATACATGACAAAATGCCTGGGAGTTAGCTGATAGCAACTTCAGGATGATCTAGGGCAAGATTCATGTTGTGAAGTTTATGCTGATATTCCACTCATTGGCACTGTGTTAAGCTGTGTTGCACTCACAGGGGCTTTTTACATGGGAAGTTGGTGCAGAGCCGCTGATGATGATTCTGAGCCTGCAGTTGTGATATTGTGGCTGTGTAGATAAGCTTATGAATTTAAGTGATGAGGTAAATCTTCAAAGGTGTGTAAGTCAGACATTACTAAAGGCTCTAAAATCCTTAAAGTTTAATCACAGTTCATAGTTATTCTACTGTTTTCCTGTAGTCTTTGTGGTTAGTGTCAGGCTTTACTGTCTTTTTCCAGAATGTGTTCTTTTCCCAAAAGTCTTGCAACAACGATAACTAGAGCCTGACAATGCAGGGAGGTTTTCTTAAGCTGTGATCTTCAGTACAGTATTACAGAAGCCTGTTACCAAGTGCTACTAGGAACTTTTAATCACTTTGAGCACTTCCAGATGGACACCTTTCAAGGGTTAGGGTTTGTAATTTTTGTCTGTGATTTCTGAAATAGGCTACCTGGATGCTCCAAGAAAGAAGAGATATGTGTTCCAGTGTTACCTTGCAGCATGCATCTAGTATAGGCTGTTGTCTATCATGGGCACTGTGTCAAAACTATACAGTTATGGTGCTGTGAAGGTGGCTGTTGAGATAATAGCCTTTTCTAGGATAGGAGTAGAATAATATTGGTAGCACTGTAAGAAAGGCATGAAGGGCTTTTCCACTGTTAGTCCTTGACCTTGATTTCCATTGTTTGACTTAGGAAACAGGGGAAGGTCATGGACATTGGTGTGTTCTCACTCTATCTTCAATTTTTATATCTGAGTATACACTAGTTCAAAGCAAATTTTCTTTTTACACTTTAAAAGTGTCCATAGTCACCAGATCAGGTCAGGGTTGCAGAGAATTATGTGGCTGAGGGTGGAATGCAGGACTACCCCTTCAGTCAGTAAATGGGTTAAATCTGATAAAGTAACCTTGTTTTGCAGTCTTTGCATGCTAATGCATTTAAAGTGCTGAAAGCGGTATTTTATACTGATGGTAGGAATCTTATTATCTGAAGCTGTGGGATTCAGTGGTGTCAGAAGTATCTTTGTTTTGGGCTCCTTTGAATAGGTGAAGTAACTGTTTATTTTTTGTGTGTCTAACTCCAGTTAGACAGTTTGGAGAGCACATTCTTTGCAAGGAGCAGGAAAGATATTAAACCCCTAAATTAACTGCAAAATACAATGGATTGGTAAAGGATCTGCAAAAATCCTCCGACTTCAGCTGGTTTGGGGTTGCGTTTTTGTGTGCTGGGTTTGGGGAGTTTGTGTCATTTCGGTTTCGGTTTGGTGGTTTTTTTTTGTTGGTTTATTGCTTGGTTTCGGGGGGTTGTGGTCCTGTTCCTGTCCATTCCTCCCTTCCCTCCCTCCCCCCCCATGAATGAAGCTGGTGGGTAGTGGTAGGAAATGAGACAGTATCAGTGCCTTGCTGGCAGCAGCCTTGATTAAGCTGGATCTGTGGATCTAATTTTCAGCTTTTCCCCTTGAAGTTCCATCATAACATTTATCTTAGTAGTGCATGCCGCTCTTCTGGAGTAATATATGCTTCTAAATGGTATGGGGTGTTTGTTGGTTTTGTTTGTTTTAAAATCAGGATTAAAGAAGATTAATGATTCTTCACTGCATTTATCAACACTTATTTCCACTTCATGTGCAGAAATGAATGTTGTGTCTAGGGGGATTGTACTAAAGCAGTCAGTGGCTTGCAAGTAGCTTTTTTTCTTTGACTGGTTGAAATAATACTGCCATAAAAACCCGGTCTTCATTTTCTGAGAGATCTACTTTGTTCTGCAGGCCTTCTTAAATGCAAGTCCCTCTTGCTGAACTGTTCTGAGAGAAATATTGATTCCATTAAGTTACTAGGGAGAGGGTGAGAGTTTCCTGCTTTTGCTGTTTCTGCTCATTTGCAGTGTCTGGAAGGCCTTTTACTGCTGACTGGAGAGTTTGGTTGTAGGTCTGCTGAGCTCTTGTTTATACAGAACCTTTTTTCTCTTTAACAGACTAGTGATAGTAGTCACAGATCTGTAGCAGTTGTTCAAAGCAGGAGATACTTTTCTGACTCCTTGTTCTTTCACAACTTGTCTAATTTTTTTATGTGATTAATTAGAAATAAATTATTCTATAATTGAGAAGCTTCAACCAACAAGTAAGTGCCTCTCTGCCATTAGTAGGCTTCATTGGCCCTCTGCTCCTAGGTCCAAACCCCACCCTCCATCACTTCCAGAGGCCTATTCTGAACTGATTCTATGAATATTTTCACTAGAGAAGTGTCATATGGCAGAGACATATGTCATATGGCATCCTCATTCTCTCTTAGCTGTTGGCCACTGGTGCATCTGCAGCTGTTTGTAATACAGCTCCTTTGAGAGGTGCAGAAAGGGTCAGTGATTGTCTTGCAGAGTGAGACTGTCCGCTGTGCCTTCAGGAGGGGCTTGGTAATATGCTGGTGGTAGCTTCCTCTTTACTTTCTCTTTGCTTAAAATTACTCTCTCACAGCTGTCAACTGTAAACTGTTTTGAACTGTTTCACTCTTTAGTGCCCAGATATAGGTCTTGTTTGGAGAGAGTTTAAGAAAACTCTTGAATAGTTTAGTGAAGAAATGCATTTGAATTGCATATTTTGTGTGTCTGTTTGTGTATGAGGTCTTTGGAAAGGAAAGCTTAACCTGTTTTTCTCTGGGTAGGTCAAATAGTAGAACAGCTCTTACCTCTAATTTGAATTTTTGTCAGCTGTAACTTGTATGATAATTTTTTTTTCTTACCACTTGTTTATTTTTTACTTGATTTTTGTGCTTGTCAAACCAGTTATCGATAGCTTCACTATCTCTGGTAGTCTTGTGCTGCCTCCTTCACAATTAAGAGTTTGAGCCAAATCAGAACTTTCACAAGAAATCTACACTGCAATTTCAGAACCACCTGCAGTTACAGATTTCAGTGTGTTCTTTCTTAAAAGCCTAACAGCTGTCAGTAGACCATAGCCAATTTGTGCAGCAATAAGCATACAGTACCATTTAGATAGGGGTGAGCAGACTCTGCTTCAGTAGAGAGCCACAGTATGTATGTGCCCTGTGAAGAGTGAAGATTCCTCCCTGAGTTTCTGCCTGGGCTTGCATGTTTTGCTTTTGTGCGTGCACATCAAGCTAAAGAATTCATGGTGTGTTAGAGAAAATAGCATTAATAATGATACTAAAAGACTCGTGCTTAAGTTTCTTTGTTCTTTATGAGATTCAATAGCAGCTACTATTTTGAGTCATACTTAAGAAAAACTGAACTATTGAAAACTTCTGTATACATGTAAGTCGCTAACTGTTGGCTAAGTGTTTGGAGCACTCTCTTGAAGTATCTCTACACTGTTATGTCAATACCTTGTACCTGGGACACTATATCTAGTGACTAATCTCCAGTACCATTTGGGCATCAGATCTGCCTGCCCACTTTCAAGTTGGCATTAAAATAATGCTCTTTAGTCATGAACAAGGGATAGATGTATTAATATCTGCAGATACAGAAGCTGCTGTGCTTTCACTGGACATAGAATCATAGAAGGTTGGAAGGGATCTTAAAGATCATCTAGTTCCAAACCCTGTACTGTGGGCAGGTTGCTCAGATCCCCATCCAGCCTCTCCTTGACATCCTATGCAAGTTTACTAAATTCAAAGGGAATTCTGTTCTCTGTAAATTAACAGGGTTTTATCTGTTGTCTTTCTCTGTATAGAGAAATATTTAACAGAGGTGCTGTGCCATTTGGCTGTATAATTTGTCAGCCTGTGGCAAAAATAAATAAATAAATAAATCCCTGTTGAATATGCAGAATGCTGAAAGAAGAAAAAAGAATTGCAGTGTCCTGATAATATGATTAATTTGATTTCTCACAGAATAACTGATCTCATGTGGCCTTAAATGCTGTGGCTTTGTGTTTTTAAGGCTTTGCCAGAGCTTGATGGCAGCAGTTGAATGATACATCCTGCCTGCTGCATCCTCTGTTGTAGTAGGGCTCAGCTTTTCCTGTGGTTGCATGCATGAACATATGTACAAAATGAATTTTCAGTTCCCTGCCTTGCTCATAGGGCTTTTTGGGAGACTTAAGGCACCATGGTTGAGTTGGGGAGTATATACAGGAGAATGTCTGAGAATAAACAAATTGGATATTGGACATAGATTATGTTGCAATAGCTTAAATTTATAAGCTATTAAACTGTATTCTTCTAAAAAGCTGCATAGAATCATAGAATAGTTAGGGTTGGAAAGGACCTTAAGATCATCTAGTTCCAACCCCCCCTGCCATAGGGCAGGGACACCTCACGCTAAATGATGGCACTCAAGGCTTTATGCATTCTGGCCTTGAACACTGCCAGGGATGGAGCATTCACAACCTCCCTGGGCAACCCATTCCAGTGCCTCACCACCCTAACAGTAAAAAATTTCTTCCTTATATCTAATCTAAACTTCCCCTGTTTAAGTTTGAACCCGTTACCCCTTGTCCTGTCACTACAGTCCCTAATGAAGAGTCCCTTCCCAGCATCCCTATAGGCCCCCTTCAGATACCAGAAGGCTGCTGTGAGGTCTCCACACAGCCTTCTTTTCTCCAGACTCACCAGTCCCAACTTTCTCAGCCTATCTTCATACAGGAGATGCTCCAGTCCCCTAATCATCCTCATGGCCTCCTCTGGACTTGTTCCAACAGCTCCATGTCTTTTTTATGTTGAGGACACCAGAACTGCACACAATACTGCAAGTGAGGTCTTAAAAGGGCAGAGTAGAAGGGCAGGATCACCTCCTTTGTCCTGCTGGTCACACTCCTTTTGATGCAGCCCAGAATACTGTTGGCTTTCTGGACCGCAAGCACATACTGAAACCGGCTCATGTTCAGTTTTGCATTGTCCACTACCTGCAAGTCCTTCTCTGCAGGGCTGCTTTGAATCTCCTCTTTACCCAGCCGGTAGCTGCGCCTGGGATTGCTCCCACCCAGGTGTAGGACCTTGCACTTGTCATGGTTAAACTTCATGAGGTTGGCATCAGCCCACCTCACAAGTGTGTCAAGGTCCCTCTGGATGGCATTCCTTCCCTCCAGTGTATCCACCCAACCACACAGCTTGGTGTCATCGGCAAACTCTCTGAGGGCGCACTCAATCCCACTGTCCATGTCAGCAGCAAAGATGTTGAACAAGACCGGTCCCAACATGAGTGTCCCTGAGGGACACCACTTGTTACTAAAGCATGATTAGTTGTGTTGTAGTATCAGCATATTAAGGCAAGAAATGTATGCCTTTTGTGCTAAGTGCTTTTCTTGATGGCAAGGGCTGAAGTAGGTATTAACTTGGTTGTGAAAATACATCTTGTTTTAAAATGCTGATTCACAGACAATGATATCTTTCCTTCTCTGCAGTCTAGTACTTCAGTGGTCTGTTGTGGCAATATCTGCTGCATATACTTCCCACCTAAGGGTCTTCAAGTTTTGAAGACAGGTGGTCATTCAAATTCTAAACACTCAAATGATCAAGTTGTATAAGTCAGTCCTGACCTAATATTCTTACTATTGTTACTGTTAAGGCTGTGTTTTAGTTTTTCAGAACTTGTAGGTTGCTGTATCCACGTTTCTTGTATGCTTATATATGTGTCTTCTCCTGAGATGAGGGGGGTCTTTTTTCAGGTTTCAGAGGAACATTTGTGGGAAATCACATAGGGTCATACGTATTACCTGGATGTCATGTAAACTGTATTTCCTGGAAAAACGTCTGGCTTTAAAGTGGCAGGTGTATAGATGGCATTGTATAGCTGTTGGCTGCTTTTCTATGGAAATAAATCAATTTCTTCTGAGGAGCAAAACTGTTCAGAGCTGAAAATACAAATAGATCTCTGGAGGTTGTAGTTAAGCACTTGGTTTGACATTTGTATCTACATTTTCATCAGGTTTTGCATGGGCCTTTTCTTTAATATACTTATTTTCTCTAATTAAATGTGCTTGATGCTGATCATACAAGATTTTTCAGGTATCATCTGTACAGGGAAATAAGGAGCTTTAATTTTTTTTTAATCTGTGACTTTAGTTTTTGCTTAGTAATAATCAGTGCTAAAGACACCCTGTTACTGCATGGCAAATGATATGGTTGATTCAGTTTTTTCCTAACTTGTAGTAACTTAACTAGTCTGTGTCAGCTTCCATTTTGTGACCTGGTATCACCCCAATAATTGCTTTGCTGATACTTTTGTCTTTTGGAAGTAGTAAATTTAAAGTGTTTTCTGTTGCTAATTTCTTAAGTCCACCAGTAGTTTTGGTAAATGAGTATCTATGAACTGTATGTGCATATTTTTATTGGTACCTTATGGGAACAACTGAAAAAAGAATGAGGGAGACAATGCTGAGGGAATTTCTGTTTCATCATTTTAGATCAAGACTTTGACTCTGGTGTTGTTTTTTTTGCATTAAATAGGCTTCCTGTTTGGCATGTCTTTTGTAAAGACAGTCTTTCATCGGCAGTGCAATATGCTTCAGGTGATGCTTGTGCCCTGGCAAATGATGATGAAAATGTCCGAGAAAAGGTATGCTGACTAAAACATGTTAATTAGCTGCTCAGTCTGATTTGATACTAAATAATAAAAATATTCACACACTTTGATTCCTTGGGTCTTCTTGGCCAGAATTTTTAATATATTCAGTTGTTCTGTGAACCATGATGATGTCCCAGGTTTTTGTTTTTCTTCATACTTTTTGCAGTTATGTGACAGTACAGTTGGACAGTTGGTGGAGGGAAGGGGTTGTGTGTAAGAATAAATAGTAAAGCTAATAATAGTGACTCAGTTTGTTTATTTGGGTGCCAGATATTAGAAGAAGTCATCAGGGATATGTGTACATGACTCTCTACAGACAATGATAAGAGGTGGTGGCCTGGAGAGGTTTAGGCCACAGTATGCCAGTCTCACCTGTGCTGTGTTAAAAGCCCAGTGAGAAATGATTGATAACCTAAATAGGAGACTTAAGATTAATTTTTTTAAGTCAGTATTTATCCTGGTTTTCCTTCTACTTAAAAAATTCACAAAGCTAAAGCACATATGTGAAATGCTAGTAAACAAGATTTTGTCCCTTATTTACATTACTCAGCACTTTAGGTTGAATTGAGTGTGCTTGTCTCACCCTAACTCATCACAAGTTTCTGCATATTGCAATTTCATAGTGAGGTCCCAAGCTATTGAGTCATATCAGGGAGTCATGATAATTTCATTCATTTACTTACACAGGTGATCAATCAGTCCTACAATAAGCATGAGTAATATGGATGTTATTGGTCTTCCTATTTTGTTCGTCAGTCAGTAGTAGTGCTAATCATGGTCCTCATTCCAAGAGGGCTTTTATATGCCACATCAAACCTGGAAAATGTGTTAAATACTCTAGTTTACCTAGGTGGAGAGCTGCCTGACCAGGAAAAAATACTTTAAATAGTGTATTTCACTGTCTGAAGCATTTCACCATCTAGGGTAGCTGTATTTTTTTGCCAGCTTGTGCAGCCAGATAGCATTCAGTACTATTCTTCTGGCTGCCTGAAAAATGTCCTGCTCAAATTTAATTGCTGATGTAACAAAACTGGGAAGATCAAGTGAGCTTGGAGACTGGGAAGCCACTGGTGTAGGTTTTCTTACTTTTTTGGCGCATTCTTCCCTTTGTTAACTTGCCTGCATTGTTAAGGAGCCTTCTAAATTTAAACCCAAAGGTATGAAAGCACATACATTATGCTGTACTTTTTACTTATTAAAGAAAAATCTCTTGGATGTGTGAAAAAATTTAGGCATGTGTGTTATTACTCCTGACTAGGCTGCCAGAATTGTCCTGCTCAAAAAGAGCAGTCTTGCAGCCCTTTATCAGTTTTCCTTACATCAGTTGTCTCTTCAAGGCATTGATGGTATTAATCTTGGGGACTAGCATGTGACCTAATAATATTTGGGAAAAATGTTGCTTAGCTGTTGTCACTAAGATTTGCCAGCTAAAATACATAGTTCCTGTTCTTTCAGTGTGTGCCTTAACTTTCTCAAATGGTTATGATCATGTAATCTTGTGTAGCATATCAGTCTGTTTTGGATTTGAACTTCCAGTATTTGACCATAGGGTGTGTAAATTTCTACCAGGCTTCTTGCTGTATCTTAAAGTATTGCTCAAAAATGTGTGATATAGCCACAACTTAAAAAAGTTTGAGTGGCAAGTACATTTTTATTAGTTCTACAGTCTGGTGGCTTTAAAACTTTTTTCTCAAGTGTGTATTCTTTTGTTTTACTTTGTGAATTCACTGCACTTGATTGTAAATCTTTATTTGTAAAAGAGGAAGTTGCTTCAGAAGGTTACAGCAGACTTGCGTATTATTCTAGTTCTGCTGACAAGACTGCTATAACTGAGATGTGCCAAGCATTATTTTTTAATGGCTGTCTGTTGCAAGTCATTTTAGGATTATCCTTTTCTCCCTGCTTTTTGGGCTGCAAGGAAATATGGAGGGTTTGTCAACATGGGAAGTCACTGAAGAGTGAGAAGTTTTCCTTAGCACACACTGAACAATTCAAGACAATGCTGACATGATCTTTCCTGTGAAGGTTTAATGAAATTGTTTTGACTTGCTGTAGTGTTTGTTTTAAAGCCTACATGAGATAAAATGACATTTTAACCAGTCATGGGCAGTGGCTCTGGAGATTCATGTAGCTTGTAAAGGTAGTGTTATTAAGTCTGTGCCAAAGGTAACTCTTCTTACTAGAAGGCATTGTGTTACTGCATGCTTCTTGTTGTTTTACCTTTAATATGCTAGGGGGAAGAGGCTGGTCCCAGGCTGGAGCCTGAGCATGCAGACTCAAGTATGTGGAGCTACTCTACAGAAGAGCTACTTGATGAGCTTACAAAATCTGTCCAGGCAAGACTTTAATTTTGTTCACTTCAAATGCATCTTGGATTTCAGTCTTTCACTTTGGTTATCTGAAGCTCATAGTGGCAATCTGTCGCATTTCACTTGCACCAGGCTTGTCACCAGACTCATGTTTCCAATGAAGGAGAAAACATACGAGCTAACAGATCTTGATTTTCCCATGTGCATAAGTAATAATAAGAGTAACTTAATATTTGCAGGTACTAACTAAATAAATCTTTGCAAGATAAAATTGATGTTATAGGTATGGGTATATCTTCTAAAATAAAACATAAAAGCCTTCTAACTGAGCTCTATATAGAGATCAGACTTGGTGATCATAGCAGTCCATTTTAGCTTTGACCCTTAGTGGCTTCTGTTAACTTCCTTTGTTAAAATGGAAAAATGGTTGTGTTTCAGTTGTATGTGCTATGAATACTGTTAAGTCAGTGCTTGGTGGTAAATATTACAAAGCCCACTGTTAGAGATTGTTTATTTGATACATTTCTGTTTTGTAGATCACAAGACGACATACATAGGACATACTTCTGAATATATATTTCATGGTTTAGATGTGTGATTTTGTAATAAAATGTTCCAGACATCTTCATGTTCACTTAGATGACTTGGGGTAATCTACCTATTGGCAAGAGTGTCTTGTGTAATAGTATTTTCTATTACTGCAGGAGTTAATCTGACCTGTTCCAATGGTTATATACTTTTCCATATTTAGAAAGACTTATTTTGATTGTGCTATGCAAGAGCTTATGGAAACTGGACCTAGAATAAGTAAGACTCAAGACACACTGGACTCTAGGAAGTGATAAGCGATTTACCTCTTTGTTGAGTTACAACATGGAATAGATTTCTAAATAATTTTGGATCTCCATTGGAGTGATAAAATTGAAATCCTTTCCCAAAATTAAGCTTAGGATGAAAATAGTAATGAGTTTTATTGTAGTGGACAATGCAAATACAACCATGTGTTTCAGTTACTGAAGTAGTCAAGCTTGTTTCTTCATAGCTGTCTCTATAGAAATGCATGGTTGAGGAAGCTGTTGCACATGCCTCCTCCAATTAATATTTTGACACTATTATTGCTATGGAAGAGTGTTGCAACTATCACAGAGTAGCACTGAATACTACTTGGGTTTTGAGGAAAACTTGTTTCTGACAGAAATGTGAATTACCAAACTGTTAAAGTTTCATACTAGGTGTTTTTGCATGAATGCTTTTCCTAGTCAAGTTTTGAAAAAAAGGTATGTTTATGTATGTTTTCACAGACTACAGAAATGAGTGAAGCAAGCCAGCCTGAAGCTGAGACACCACCTTTAGTAGATTTAAATGAAGCTTCACCTAGCATAGTTACAAGCACTGAAAGCACTTCCAGTTCACCTACCTCAGAGATACCTCCAGTCTCACAGCCCGAGTAAGCTTTTTATTTTATTGTTTTGGTCTTCAAGAGAATCACTTACTCTGATGTTGTTAAACTGATACATCTTCAGGTTTAGTAGGCATAAGACTAGATTGCTACACATGGTTCTTTTGCTGTACTTTGGTTTAGGGTGTCAATGTTAATGGCATATGCTATCATTTACTCAGTGCATGGATTAAAAGTTGTGTACTTGCATGAAGTATCATACTATTGCCAGTATTGGTTTTGAAGCTGCTGCTTTGGCAGAAAAAAAATCCATTTTATGTGCTAGATAATCTGTACTACAAAAACCCTTAGGTCTTTACCATTAGGATTTCTGACCTTTAAAAATATGTTAACATCAGTGATAACAAGCATCAAAGCTGCTTCAGTGATGGCCTCTGTTCTCAGTTAAGGAATAACTTCGAGTTACATTTTACTATAAGAGCAACCAAGACAGTTTGTAACTCTGTTGCTTAGTGGTGTATTTCAGAGCTACCTCTGCTGCTGGCAGTCTTGAGAAATTGATGTGCTTAATTTTGTTTCCCTTTTGTGAAATGCTGTGCTATCAAATGTGAACTCTAGTATGGAAGTTAGTGTCTGTGTGTACACTCTGAGGTACTTTCAGAAAATTCTCCTGGGATTTTTTAATGAGTGTTAAGGGGAATATATTCTGGTTGCTGATAAAGATCTAGTATTATGGTAGATACAAATTTAACACACTAAAAATGAAGTAGACTCGGTTTTGGTGTTTAGGGTTTGGGGTTTGTTTTTTTTTTTGTGGGGGGGGTATTAAGAGTCCAGCTTTTCTGGTTTTAGCAAATTTTGTTTATCATAGAAAAGGTGTGGAAGTCTGGTCATCTGACTGATCTTGCCTAGTCTGCTAGAGCTAATACTTATGCACATCTGGTACTTCAGAAGTGCTTTTGATTGGAAGTCTTTGAAAATAACATTTGCAGTTTTTAAAAAGCAAAACTGGGACATAATTTCAGTGTGGGGTTTTTTGTTGACTACTGATTTGTTTATGTAAGTCCTGCTATTACCATGTCTCAGAACAAGATCCAGAATGTTATTTTCTTTTGAACATTCAGCTTGGCCTCTTATAAGTGTTGAAAATGGTCTTGCTGTTGTAGTTGGGGAATAATGGAGTGATGAACTCTGAAGACTCAAACTATGAAACAAATGAAAACGGAAATTTGTTTTGGAGCAGTAGTGTTCTGACTCTAATACCATTTACAGGAAGAAAGAGTAGAATTAGTATAGAAGAGATGCATTTTATGTTATTTCAAACTTCAGTTTAGCTTTAAATAGTAATAGATGGTCTCTTTTTCTACATATTAACTCTAATATTCAAAATACCTGTGATTGAATGTGATAGTTGCACAAGATCTTTACAAAGACTCAATTGCATTTGTAGTGTTTAGAGAGTATTTTTCTTGGTTTAGATGTTGATTTCTACCAGTGTAACAAAGGCCAGCTGCCTTGGGTATACCAGTTTGGTATTGTAGCAGGATCTCTTAGTCAAAATATTCTGGAAGTAATTTTATTCCAAACTGGTTTTACCATGTACTGGTTTTTTTTTTTTTTTAGGATGGTATTGCTTGTAGCTTTTCTATCCAGACCTAATCTGGGGAAAACTTCTTGAAAAATCAACTGAGTTCTTGTGGCTGCAAGTGAAAACAGTTGCTGTGCAAAGTGAGCTTGATAATGCTCTTTAAAAATTAAGGCAAAGCTACTAACAAATGAAAGTACCTGAAGGAGAGGGAGCACTACAGCTTTTAGGCTTGTGCTACTCTCCTTCTACTAAAACTAGTTACTTGAGGCCACTCAGGTACACCCTGATACCAGGGTATTTTTAAGTTCATACTTGTTCCATATTTTATTCAGTTGATTATTATTCATACTGTCCTCTATCTACTGAAATCAGGGATATGTGGGGATTTTAATTTTATGTGCAATGGTCAGCTCTCAGTAATTGAAGTGTCACATGCAGAGCTAAACTGTGTGCATCTTGGGTGTGTGTGTGTTTGGGTATTTAGAGAAGCTATTCATGGTTTGTAACTAATAAATTCTTCTTGTTCCTAGTGTCAGATTTTGCTACAGAACAAAAAGTCTCAGATACCTAGGAAGTTTTTTGGGGTGGTTGGTTTTTTTTTATTTTTTTTAAAACTGAGGGGATTTTTAGCATAGGAGAAGTACTAAAATTGGCTCCCTGGGTTTGTTGTAGCTGCTTCTATTGGTAATTGTAGCAGCCAGAACAAAAAAAAAGATTCCCTTTTAAGTTGCTGATATGCTGTTTATGTTTTGGCAGCTCTGTATCATCATATTGGATTAACCTGATTTGCTGCTGACATTGAAGAAGCTTAAGTTGAAATTTAGAAGGCAGAATAAAGCTTTTCTTTAGAACTAGTTTATGACTTAGATCAGTATGAAAGTCATCCCTGTACTGATGGAGACAGTTACACAAGTTATCAACTGAAAGTTATTTGTCGGTCTTTTCCTGCCAGTCCATTCTATAGAGAGGCTTTCTTTTCAATTTTTACCCTAGGATTTGTCTGATGTGATGTGTTCAGGCTTTCTGGGAGAGAGGAAGTAGGGCAGTGGGCAGATAAACTAGTTTGGGTTCTTGAGGCAGCTTGTGTAATGGTCTGTTGGGTTACCTTGGTTTTGTTACATTAGCGAAAAATAAAAAATCTAGTGGAAAGGAAGTCTGTCTGGCTCTACTATATATCATTATGTGACCCCTTTTCTCCTATAGTTCTAGCCAAGTTCTTTTTTGATTGCTGCCCCCTGACTTGGGAACATTAGGAGCTTTTAGTGGTGGAACTCAGACTCATGTTTGATTCCTTTGTTGAAAGGAAAATTGCTGCAGTCACATAACTATGAAGCTGTTCTTAGTTTGTAGTAATGATGGGGAAATTATCCCTTGCAGTGTTTGGTAGGATGCTAGATGGCAGTTCTGGTAGATGAGAAGCTAGCTTTGAGTTCCTTTGCTGGGGCAAACAGGCTGGAAAGTGAAATTCTATTCTTGTATGGGTACAGCTGAGAATGCAGTTCCACGAGTATAAGCATACTTCATTCCTCTTAATTATTTCTGTGAGACTGTTGCTTTTCTAAAGCTTTCAAATATGGTTAGTCATGTGGTTTATTATCTGGGTTACTTGTATTATCAGAAGGGTAAAAAGCATGTTATTTCTTTCCCTTCAGTGCAATAGAAAACTCCCGTGCTGATATCCCTGTAGTCAGCTCTAGTGAAGCTGAGCAGTCAGAACCTGACTGTGATATTGGTGGGACACTTGAGGCTGACCCTCAGAGTGAGCCTTCCTCTTTTGTCAGTCCACCAGAGAGGTGAGTATTGAAGTAGGTTGAGAGTCTGAATAATTTAAAGGTAATTGTTCTTTTCTGACCTGGCCTTGCAACAAACATTTGCATGTGCTTGCTTATCTATGTATTTGTGTGTGTATGTGTTAATATTGCTTATGGTTGAAAAATATGATAATTTTATAGGTTCTAATAGTCCTAAAATATTCAGCCTTGCAGGTCAACATATAGATAATATATCATCTTCACACAGCAAGGGAAAGAAGACAAAATCTGAGTTTGAGTCAAAAGTTCCAGCAGCTGAAAAGGGTGCAGATGAGCAAAAATCTGCTCTGAATGCCTCGGAGAACTTAAAAAGGGAGGTAAGCAGTGCTGATAGCCGGTCAGTACACGCAGGAGCCTCATGCCTTCTGTTAGGGATGAGTTGATATCCATTGCTTTCCTGATTGTGCAGGCTTCATGGCTTCATGTCTTCACCCCTGTGTGTGTTTCTGATATTGCCATCTCAACAAAGGGTATAATAAACTGGGAGAAAAGGGCAGCAAGGTTGATCTGTGCCAGGGTTGATCCCTTGGCACAGATAGTGCTCCTGAGCTGAGCCTCTTTAAATGCAAGGCTTAATTTTATTTGATTTCCCCATATGGAGCAAAATCCAGCAGAAATGTTCTTCATGTAACAGATCAGTAATTTGGGACTTCCTGTAGGATACTGTGCATGGTGAATTTTTTCACATGGGTTTAAAAAAAAAGGGCAAGCAGGTTGTGGTATGGCTTGCATGGGCTAGGTAAGCAAGTTGAGGTTTGAATCTTGACTGAGTCAGGAAGTTCCTGGGTAGCAAGCAGATGGTTAGAGGGAAAGATAATGGAGGAAATAGCAACTATTTGGGGTGGTTTTATTCTTTCCTAGGCATCTTACTTCACCACTGTCGAAGTGGGATACATAGCTGGACAGGTCTTTTACAACATAACTGTATGACCAGTTTTATATTTTCACAGTGAGGCACTTCCTAAAGCTTACTTTTTCTTAAAAATCCCAATTTGCAAGACTACAATTTAAATAACTGTGGCATTGGCCTGATGTCATAGTTAAAGCGCACGATTTGGCATTGCTTTACTCAGTCTGTTTTTTGACTTACCATTTTCATCATAGTTCAAGGAGGATCTTATATCTTGAACTTTCTTTGGAGAAGGAGTTAGAGGGGTTTTTCAGGTCCTGTTATTTCTAAATACATGTGGGGATATATTTTTGTGTCACATCTTTTAAGTTCTGTTCCAGTATAGCCATGTGAAGAATTCTGTACTCACTTTTGTCTGAATATGTAAGTTTGGCTCTTTTTAGATAGTTTTCAGCTATAGAATTATATGTGAAATAATTCTTGCTTTAAGTGCAGAGAAAATGTCAACCTACAAAGCCATCATTCTGGAAACTACCTGTAAAATATTGTCTACAAAATAACCTCTACACTTGAAATGTCTCGCAAAAGTTTTTTGTGCATCTGATGGTGTGCTGGCAGAGTGTTTGTACAAAGGAGAAGTTAAAATATGTAATGGTATAGCATAAGGTTAACATAAAAACCATTGCTGCATTGTTAGGCAAGTCAAAACTATTTTCTTTAATCATTAGACATTAATAAAATAATGTATCTGTGGGGTTTTTTTGAGGTGTTCAAAAACTCTAGGGGAACTCTGGGTGCTGTCATGACCAACATTTGTATTTGAAAGTTTCTGCTCCAGGGAAGCCTTTTCTCCTTAGGAGGAGGAAAAGCAAAATTACCAAAGAAAAGCAGGCATTTAGAGAGACAGAATATTTGTTTTACTTTAAATGTTAGTTTAGCCACAAAAATTATCAACAACTCAATGAAAGAGTATAATTTTGGGAGGAAATCATCACATGATTTCCTGACTAGCGAGCTTACCTTGGCACTAAGTTTTTAAGATGGGTTCAAATGATGTATCTACTGTTGATCAGAATATGGTTATTTTTTTAAGTATTGAAGTTTATATTTGTTTTCGTTGGTGCTGAAAAATATTCACAATTTGTGGTTCACTATTCTGCAGAAAGACTATAAGAAAACAGGAGACATTGACCCTACATCGGCGATGACTCCAAAGGACCCTGGAGACATTCCAACATTTGATGAATGGAAGAAAAAAGTCATGGAAGTGGAGAAAGAAAAGAGTAAGTTCAGGATTCATTGTTTTGGTCTAAATACAGACCACTTCCGTCTTGTATCAGATTTGATTTGGAATGCAGCCTGGAGCTTCATTTTTCCACTAGAACTACATAATTAATGGCATTTAGTATATAAAAGCAGTGAGCAGATGTTCCCTGAAAGTGAAAATACTGATTGTTTGCATGGTTTGCTATAGTAGCAATATCTTCTTGTTCCTAGGTCAGTCAATGCATCCTTCTGCTGTTGGTGGGCAGCATTCCACAAAAAAAGTCCAGAAAAATAGAAATAACTATGCCTCTGTAGAGTGTGGTGCCAAAATTTTGGCAGCAAATCCGGAGGCAAAGGTAAGCATTTACTAATTATTAGTGTGCATTATTTCAATTTACTCTTATGCAAGAAGTAGTACAAAGTACACTTAAGCTGAACACTGATTACTGGAAAAATCTTTATTTCTATGTTTAGGTTGATTGTGATTTTTTGATTCATAAAAATGGATCAAAAGCTATGATCTTTTTTGAAGAGGGATTGCTATAGAGAAGCTGATGTCTTTAAGTGAATTTGGAAGGGGGAACAGTTTACTCCCTACAGAAACAGAGCTGAACTAAGTTGTATTAAACAGCTTGCCATAGTAAATAATCTATGATTGTGCCATAGTAGTATGGCATACTGTCTCTAACATACTGTCTTGCTTAAAAGGTTGTGAAACTCTGCATTAGTCTACATAAATAATATTAAACTTATTTTTGGAGACTGGGGAGAAAATCTTGGTGCTGTGTTAGTATCTGCAATTGAAAATACTAATTCTCTTCTTCATACAGAGTACTTCAGCTATTTTGATGGAAAACATGGACCTTTATATGCTAAATCCTTGCAGTACTAAAATCTGGTAGGTTACTGAGGCTTGCTCATAAGATGGGAGTGACTATAGTTTCCATCATGATAGGACTGTGGGACTAGATCTTGGTGTTTCTGTCTGAAGTCTGTGTATAAGAAAGGTTGAACTTAGCACTAGATACTTTATCATGGTCCCCATAGAATCCTGTCTCTGATATTGGGAAGTAAGATTGAGGGGTAACTTTATTGACTTTGTAGGTTTTGCATTATTGTAATCTTACAAGAAGAGAACGCAGTGAGTGTTCAAGTTAAGATTTTGGTTTCTTTCTCCAGCTGTCAAATAACTGTAGGAGACATGATCAGAATTTAACATTCACTAAGTGGTATTTCAGGTGTGGGTTAAATGATGTTTGGGTTTAGCTCTGTAACTGTTGCCCTTGAGTGCAGGTGCATGAAACTTTTGTAGCTGCAGGTGCTCTCTAGAATTGCTAAGCTAGGGTATGCAAGTAAATACCACTTGTGATTTCAAAGGGAGCAGCAAGTAATGCCTCCTTATTTTACAGCATTTTTTGTAGTGTTCTTTTATACCCTGTGAAGGATGTGGTAATCAGGTAAAGGACTGATGATTATAATTGTAGGAGGTAGAGTGTATTTTTCAGTATTTCCTTTTTGTCTTCAAGGTTTGTTATTGAGCTCTGTGAACCAGTCCAAGTAAAGCAATTTGATATTGCAAATCATGAATTATTCTCTTCAACTCCTAAAGACTTTCTGGTGTCTATTAGTGACAGGTATGTTATCCAAATTAACCCTTCTCAATGAAAAAATAAATAAATTGATGGCTTAATATCTATGTATATGCATATGGTCTATGTATGCTTGTTATTATGGAAATTGAATTGTGCTTTGTGAAATTACATGGCTTTTCTTTGTGTATAACATTTGTTATTAGCATTTTTTTTTCTTGTGGAAAGGTAAACAGAGCTCATAGAATTACATGGCTTGAGTTCTTTCCTTTCCATGCTTCCTGTGTTTTTTGTCACCTTAAAAATAAAAAGAGAAAGTCTTTGAGAAGTAACAGTGGGGCAGCAGAAATTATACAGGTGGTAAAATGAACATTTATTAACAAAATGCCACTGAGGTTGTGGTCTGTCTCCTGCCTTGTCATTCAGACTATTTTCACATGGCTTAAGGTGTCTTCAGTGTAGAATGCTGTCAAAAAAAGAAAACAAAACAAACAAACCCCAAAACAAACCAACAAAACCCTCAAATTATTAAATTTGGAATTGGAACAGGTAAGTGGCCAAATGTCTGCCTAAAGAGTTGCTGCTCTGTGTTTTAGGCAGTGTTGTACCCCCTGTGCTTTCTGGGAGTGAGCAGGTTATTCTGGTATGTGAGAGAGAGGGTGTTCACACAATGCATCAAAAAAACTCATTTCTTCACTACTCTGTGTAGATTCTGATTTTTGAATAACTGGTCTGTTGCCTAGTTCTAACTCTGCTTTGCTCATAGCTTTAATTTTTTTGCTGCTTGCTTACGCTAATACTTGCAATCTGTTACTTCTGTGTCATGTTCTTCAGTGTTCAAATGACGTGATTTTTTTCAGTTCCAGAAACTTTACTGTAGACTGATAGAATTTCAGTAATGAGATCAAGTATAGGGTTTCATCCTGCAAGGGCTTGCACACCATTTTAAGTACATGAAGAGCTACTGCTGAGGTTTTGTGTTGGCACTAGCTTTATCTTGCAACTCTTCTTTCAGTAAAAGTCATATTGCTGGTATCTTGGAAAAATAAAAAGTATTCTGTGAAAAGGTGTTTTGGGAAGTTTCAGCACGTGTCTGCAGACAGTGGGTTTCATTGGCTGACTCCATTGTTTCTTTTCTAGGTATCCAACAAACAAATGGATTAAATTAGGTACTTTCCATGCCAGAGATGAGAGAAATGTCCAAAGCTTTCCTCTGGATGAACAGATGTATGCAAAATATGTTAAGGTAACTTACTAATGCAAAAGCATCCGTACTTCTCGGGAAAAGAAGGGTTTGCTGAGCTTACCCTGTATAGCAGAGCATCACGGAGAAATGTGTATCAAAGCATGCTTTACCATTAGTTGCACTGGTTTTGTTAGTGACCCCAGTGTGATTGGTCATGTGCTAAATCCTCCTCACATAATCATGAGTATATTATCTTACTCAGAATGGTAACTGAGAGGATTTTGGGAAGCATCTATTGCTTTGTGCCTGAGTATGTATTTATTTGATATCTGAATTATGAAAAATCCAGACAGTGTTCTGTTCTGTTTAACTTAACAAACTGTCTCTGGAATGTAAGATGAGAAGTATTTACCTATTTTGTCTCTTGGCTTTACCATTTTTTTGTAGAGATATATGTGTTCACACAGACACAGACATATAAAAATATATGTATATACTCTTTTTCTCTCCCTACAGAACAGATTAGAATAGGTATATTCCTTAATACTTCTGTGCTGTATTCTGCTATAGATTTTTAAATGAATCTGAAAGAAAAAGTAGCTGTGACTCAGGCAAATTTAGGCTTACTGCTACTGGAGTACTTGCCTTGATTGTTCCACCTTAAAAATAACTAGCAGCAATCTGTCTTTACTCAGGAGACTCCAAGAGGGTAGACCTCCCTAAATAATGTGGTACTTAAGACTGGGACAAAAGCTTTTATGAAAAGATGGATGTAGCAGAGGTTTAAATGCAAATAAAACGCAGACCTTTTAGGTCCTTTCCAGTGATGTGTTCTCTTCCAATCATGATGCTGCAAAAGAAAACTCCAGGCAAAAAAGCAACCAAAAATTAAAAAAACAAAAACAAAAAAAACAACACCACCAACAAACCAAACAAAGCAACAGAAAAACCCAACCAACCCAAAACTGGTTTGTGCTACTGAATCGTGATTGGTGCTTTCATGAAGAAATTGGCTCTGAATGACAGTTATCTAACTTCTGTACACAGAAATTCTGCATGAGTCACAGGATAAAGATTTCATTTATGTTTTGTTTTTCCTTTTGGTGTGAATTAATGCCTTAAGGTAGCTGGAGTCTTGCTTGTTGTCACTGAAGTTCCAGAATTACACTAGGTGCTCCCTATGTGGATACAGTGTTCTGCCTTGAGTCATTACTCAAGTGTTTTAAAATTTTCAAAGAATTGTTCTTTATAGCACAACACACAAAAAATTATGGAAATTTTTGGTGTATCCAGACTACAGAGGAATAATAATAATAAAAAAAAATCTCAAAGTTTAAGTTTAATGAACTTGCATAAAAAACAATGGATTTTTTTTTTTTAGTGCTTTATGGGAGTAGTTATCTTGATCTCACTTGCAGATTATTACATTCTTCATTAGTGGTGTCTACACAATTATTTAATGAACTCATTTTTCACTTGTTAATTTAGATAAAACACCAGTGTGTAGTCAAGTTCTCACTAGAAATACACAGATGACTGAAGCTTCCAAGTGTATCATCAGATGCTCTATACTTCTTCTGCAGTGTTTCTATAAATTGAAGCATGTTAGGTTGAACTTGAAGCAGCAGCAGTACATAGAGTGCATGCTATGAAGGGTATTTTCCTTTTGAGTTACTTTCTGTAATCTAGTCTCTTTAAGGGGAAGAAAACACAGTTAAATTTAACACACTTCAGTATTCTGTATGCAATCATGCTGCTAGAAAAACTTACTCAGTAACTTTAATTATTGAATAACTTAAGTTCATTAACAAAACTTTGTTGCATGTCACCTTTTATCTGCAAAGTGTGAAGGCTAAATGAAATCTTGCTACCTATGGCAGATGAAGTAGTGTTGCAGCTTATCCTTCATAACTTGTTATGAGGCATTTATAGTACTGAATTAAAACCAACAAAATTCTAGTTGCCTGTGGCATGTGTTCAGCCTTTGTACTGACATTTTTTTTACTTTTTTTTCCTTTCCCTTCTTGCTTCAGATGTTCATCAAGTACATAAAGGTTAGCAACCTCTTGTTTTGGAATGAATGCATGGGGCTTGTGGTCTTCTCTGCTGTGACTCAGCACTCTAATGCATGGCAAGAACAAATCTTTCGGTCTTTTCTGTTATGGGCAATCTACAAATCCCTTGAGTAAACAAAACTTGCAATTTCAAGATTGGATGTGTACGTTAAATGAACTCTTAACTCTGGGTCTTGGAGTTTTATTTTAAGTACCTTTTATTCTTTAGGTGGAGTTGATATCGCACTTTGGATCAGAACATTTTTGCCCTTTAAGTCTTATAAGGTAATATTTTAAGAATTCTGTTTTGTCTTTCTACCTCTTTGCTGTGAGGAAGTGTATTTTAATAATAGTTGGGCAACAAATCCTAGTTTTCAGTTGTAGTTGCAAATACTGTGACCTGAAGTTGTTGCATAACTTACCTGCTGTGTAGTATGCTTCACATCTGTTTAGAAGCTTTGAATGTTTAGTTTTGCTTTTCCAATATAGAAGGAAGTGCTTATATTTGCAGGGGGGTTGTTAGGAAACAGGAACGCGAGCAGCCTTATAGGAGGATGTGAGCATTTCAAGGCTGACCAAGCAAAACAATGAAAAAATGGTGAACTAAAAAGAGCAGGTGTGATGAGTGCCTTTGGAAAGCTGCTGTGTTGCATGGCACCCCAGATACACACTGTTAGTGATTGTGTGTAGTTCAGAGAATAATCAGCCTCTGTGCTGCTCCTAAAAACCAATGTCAGTTCTCCTGTTAAATCTGTCAGAATTTTAACCTGGGAACTCTAGTGTTATAATCCAAACCATATTTTCACTTGAGAGGACTTGTCCAAAATTGGATTGTTTTCATTTTATTTCAGCAGAGGAGGTCAAAGAGAATGTAGTAGGCAGAGCGAGGTAGTCATTAATTAGATACTTCTAAAGTTGGTCAGGACACCTTTAGCTCCTTAAACAGGTATGAGCTCAAGTTAAAAAGGAGAGGTCTCTTTGGTGCAGCACTTGAAAGTGTGCAGTGGATTTTGTGCATGCAACTTCGAGAGAATAAGCATATCTGCGGCTTGATCTTGGTTAACTGACAACAACTGTAGCTTATCTAATTTATTTGCTACCTATTGCATAATGTTTATATTGCTTAGCTAATTGTCAATTATGTCAACCAATTACATGAATAATACTATAATATTAAGTTTTTATCTTAACTTTTTTTTATAGGGTATTTGGTACTAGCATGGTTGAAGAGTATGAAGAAATAGCTGATTCTCAGTATCAGTCTGAACGCCAGGAACACTTTGATGAAGATTATGGTAAGCAAGTAATTTCTGCATTTTTAGCTGTTAAGGCAAGTCTTCTGCTAGCGGTGTGGCTCAGCATTTCCTCCATATGATAAATTATTTTACTGCTAAATTTACTGTTAGTCTTGTTGGCAACATTTTAGTATTTCTGGTCTTACCCAACAATTCTTTTAAGTTTTAAACAATACATAGTAGCTATTTGGAGGGGTGCTTTAAAATGCTGGTAATAACTCTGTTTTACTTGTCAGGCTAGGCAATAATATCTTCATGTGCTGAAAGTAGTGATGGGTAACTAAAATAATCAAAGCAGATCACATGAAGCAGCTTTGTTCTTAGTGTCCATAGCTCATTTCCTGAGATTGATTGTATGATTGATGCTGCACGCGATTGGGAAGGTGCTTATTTTGGCTTGTAGGTTTTGTGTTTAAATAAGAAATATGAAATGGCTTATCTCCCGCCCTCATGACAAGAAGGGATAAAAATACTGTATGGAGCAAAATGAGCAGTTTGCTGCATCTGTGTCATGAATCTGGGAAAACTGAACCTTGAACCCTGAATCTCTTTGGGTTTCTCACTGCTTGGAGCTTTATATTTCAGTATGTAATTTTTGACCTTTAACTTTATTTCTGCAGCTTTGTTTTAAAACTGCTAAAATTACATAGTTGAATGTTTTTGCTGTTTATTTTCTTTGCCTGTAACACATGTAATTTTGATAGTCACAAGTGTTCTTTATGCATAGATTATCTACTGGATTACAATGCAGGGGAAGAAAAATCTTCAAAAAATCTCCTTGGTTCTGCTACAAGTGAGTATGATTTATTAGAAAAGTCATTGCTGTGCTGAAGCAAAATGAGCTTATTGAAAGTAGAATGACATTTTGTTCTGCAGCAATTGTGATTTTCATATTTTTCTGCTGAAAAAATTTATTGTGATTCCTGAAGTCTTCAAAATCTGTCAGTAGTAGTAAAATGTCGCTCACCTTATGAACTTACACGTGTGATGTACAGATATATTTTGGTGGGGGACAAATAGGCAAACTTGAGCCAGTATTTACAATATGCAAAAGTTTTCCTTCCCCATTCCTCATCTTTTAAATAAGCCTGGCAATGATGTTTGCTTTCAGTACCAAGACCAAGGAGTTGACTGTATCTGATGTGTTTGCTGATATAGAGCAGATGCTCTCTGTGTTTACTTCTGTGACTTTTTTTTTTGGGGGGNGAAAGTTTAGTTGTTGAAAGTCCATAAAAGCAATCAAAAAAAGGTATTGAAAGCAGTATGTTGGGGTTTGTTTTTGTCTTTTTTTTTCTTTGTGGGTTTTTTTTTTTGGGGGGGGGGGGGGGACGGGGACGGGACGGACGGTTGAGGGGAAAAGGAGATGGGGGAGCTGTTCTACTCAACAGATCCTTAAAATACAGATATCTAAGCGAGGTCTGTGGATATTTGTTATGGTTTTCTTCCAGTTGCCGTGACTGATCTAGGTGACATCCAAGTAACAGATTTCAAAATAAGGTTTTCCTGCTTCAGTTCTTTAAAATATTTACAACTGCTGTTTTGCAGGAGTATCAGAGCTGAAAATAAGGTTTGGGGTCAAGGAGAGAAATGTGATGCAAAATGACAGTCCTGCTTAATTTGAGCAAACCTGTAGTTTTCTGTGGACATCCTGTGTTCAAAGGCAGAATTCTGTCTCATTCAATTAGCAAATGACACTGGGGCCCTTCTTTCAGTACCACGATGTCAAATGATCCAGCCTGGTTTTATTAGAGCTCCTCCATTTGAGTGTTCAAACTCTTAAATTTCTGGCTTAGGACCTCCCACAGTGGTTCACACATTCAGGTTAACAGAAAATTCCATGTGTAATTATTCTTCTGTTCGTCTTCATGTTCCTTGGTTTCAGTGGAGTAATGATCAGTGAGTTCTCTCAGTGGTGTTAGAAGGTGCAGCTGGTAAAGGTTAGTAACAGGTTTTCAAAAATAGCTTTCTAGCTTGTAAACTTTAAAAGCAATAGATGTGTCCAGTGTCATGGAATGACAGCAATGTTTTATGGCCTTATACTGTGATTTGTTTCAATCAAATGTTACAAAATCACAGATCGCTCAGTGGTGCTAATCTCTAGGGCCTTTTGAGAATGTCCTCTTTGAGTAGTTGTTTTCTCTTTCAGATGCAATCCTAAGTATGGTAAATATTGCTGCTAATATGCTTGGAGCCAAAACTGAAGAGTCATCTGAAGCTGAAGGTAGGGGTTTTGGTTTTGTGTTTGGGTTTTGGCTTTTTTTGTTTTGTTTTTGTTGGTTGGTTGCTTGTGAAAAGTGTTCTGAAAACTTAATCTCTCTTTTTGTTTAATCTTTGTGAGTTGTTGGATGTTGTATGTTTAAATGACTTTTTTCAACTTTTACAGCATACCTGATTAGTACCATAGCATTCTTGGCCTACTGATTCTGAAAAGTGGAACTAAGATGCTGAATTTGCAGAAAAGGGAACCAGTACAAAGAGAACATACATGTTTGCTCTGCTATATTTGGAGATCTTTACTGCCTGTATTAGAGTCATAGAATAGTTAGGGTTGGAAAGGAACTTAAAATTATCTAGTTCCAACCCCTCTGCCATAAGCAGGGACACTCACACTAAACCATGTCACCTAAGGCTTCATCCAACCTGGCCTTGAACACTGCCAGGGATGGAGCACTCAGTTGTAAAGTCTAACTTCATGCTTTTTTCTGGAAGTATTTTGAGACTGTCTGTAATGCTGTATACATAAGCTGTTAGTAGGAATTTCATTCAGGTGGCCTGAGTGACACCTGCAGTTAATTTGATAGTGCAGTTAGTGATCTTTAAGAAAAATAACAAAACCCCAAAACCAGCCAAACCAAACCACCCCTAAACTTAATCCACAGAACCCCAATGTTCACTGAAAATGGATGTGGTTCTTGAATTTTCATGTTCACGTTTTCCTCCTTCCTGCAGCAGGGAATACAAGTGTGTCTGAAAATGTCACTGCTACCCCTGAGACTTCAACAGCTGCACTGAGACTGCCTGAACCAACTCCTGTTCCTTCACCAGAGTAAGTGATTGGTGTGTTCCTAGCAGAGACTAACAGGCATTAGTCTGGAATCTTTGGTAGCAGAATGCTCAGATATGGCATGCTGCCTTAAGCAAGTGAAAAGGCAAGTATTTGGTCAAATCTGTAGTATGGTAGTATATTAACCAGGGAAATCTATCTCTTGATGAAAATATATTGGCAAAGATACGGAATTAGGTTGGGAGGGACAGGTGTATATAAATATTCTATGGGCTTTTTTTCAGTTGATTATAATTGTTCGGAATTGATTTGGCTATGTAGAGCTGAGACTAGCTCTTAAATGTTAAGACATAACTTGTGCTCTATTAAGTGGTTTCATGGTCTCGTAGCACTCTTGATTGTTGAGAGGTTAAGGAAAGTCAGTGAAAAGTTTGTTCTTGCTTTTGCATTTAAAGATTGCAGCAGAAGTGCAAGATGCTTGCTGTGTAGACTTCAGTGATACTTGAACTGGTGACTCTTTTCAGGGCTGAGGAAAAGGGCAATATCTGATAAAGCTTGCTCTTTCAGAAGCAAGGGTTGAAATAATTTTGTTTGCAAATTTGGACAGAAGAACACAAGAGAAAACACTAATAGAATTTATAATTGTATCCAGACTAACCTTTTGTCACAGGAATGAGTTTTGCTAGTTTTCTGAAAGTTCCTACTTTTGCAATCTTCCAGAGCAGGTATGTAAAACTCTTCGAGTAACATCCTGTCTTTAATTCTTGTTGTAGACTTGTTACTGCAGATATTCCACAGATGGATAAAGAGCAATTAATTGTGGATTTGACAAAGGAAAGTCCTATTGTTCAGCTAGTACAAGAGTATGAAGAAGACACAAGCCAGTCAACAGTAACGTTGCTGCCCAGTGATGATCAGGAAGAAGAAGCATCAGCATGGTTTGAACTTGAGACAGAAAAGTACTGCTATGACATGGCAACAGTATGTTGTGTTTCCACCTTTTCAGAATACATATTTAAATGGTGTTCAGTTGTAGTAGCCATGCACCGGCAGCATAGTAAAACTGAAGGTAAAAAAGGGCAAGATTATTCTGCTGATGTTCAGCAGCCACAGACAGTTTTGATTGAACCTATACGTACGTTAGTAGATGAGCCTTTGCCTGAGCAATTAGACAGCAAAGTTGAGAGTTCATCTGGAGCTACTGCTGCAGTTAATTTTAGCAGTGTGTTCCCTGAGGAGATGGGCAATGAGACCACAGATTCAGTTGAACTGGAGCCAAGCCATCCTCAGACAGTCTCTCAGGCCCTCCTCTTAGAAGTTGCTTCTGAAGTTAAGCCATTGCCAACAGCAGATGTGGCTTTGGAGCCTGAAAAAGATGATGCGAGCCAGGCAGCACCAGGGATTACACCTCAGGTGGATATACCTGAGATCAGTACAGAAACAAAAAAGGCTGAGAGCTCTGTTGCAGAAGAAAGCCCTGTAGCTTCTGAGACCAGTGTGGCTACTGAGGTAAAGGAGATGAGCATAAAAGAGACTATGGCTTCTTCAGTGGTTTCAAAGCCCACAGAGACTGTCCAACAGCCTGAGTATACAGTGGACATGCTAGCCAGTGAGGCTGGGGAAGTAAAGGAAAGCACTCCAGAAGTGCAGAAACCTGGTTTGCCTCCTGCTGAGTCTTCTGTATCTGCTGAAACGAAGGAGGATGATCAAGCAACAGAAGAAGCTTTAATGGCAATTCCGGTCTCTGGGGTACAACAGAGGACAGCTACAGATTTCTATGCTGAATTGCAGAATTCAACAGATCTAGGCTATGCTAACGGAAATCTTGTTCATGGATCTAATCAAAAGGAGTCTGTCTTCATGCGTCTTAATAATCGCATAAAAGCCCTAGAAGTAAACATGTCTCTCAGCAGCCGTTACTTAGAAGAACTTAGTCAGAGGTAAGTCTGAGTTAAGACTGGTCAGAGTCTACCAGTCTAGTACATGTAAACATGATTTTAGCCAGCTGTATGAAGGAACATACACATATGAAAAGTAGTACAGTCAAAGCTAAGTATAACATAAATCATAGCAAAAAGCTTTATGGAAAACTGAGAAAGTTAATAGTACCTAATCTTAGGTACCTACTGGAGACTAGATGTCTGCAGGTAGCAGGGGCTCCCTTTCTGTATTTCAGATACAATCACATTTATTTTTGTTTGAGGAGTAGTGATGTGATGTATTTTTAAAAGGATAAGGTATGTGAGAATGTAAGCATTAATTCTGCCCATAAGCCAGTCAGCAAAATGGCACATCCTCCTGCTGCTCTTAAACTGACACAGACTTATGATGCCTTGTTTACTGAATTGATTGTTTCTACTTAAACTACTGTGTTACTTATAATAACTCTTGTGGAAGAAGGGAGCTTGGTGAGAGAACCACGAACTTTCTGTGAGAGTTGCATGTATATTAGTGTGTATCTGTGGTACTCCTTAGTCATAGGAGAATCAGGAAATGTACCCATTTCAGAATTGGCTCCAAGGAGTGGGCTGTTCCTTATGCTGTTGTTTTATCTGTTTTGGCAGTTAGTGTTAGCAGACAGTTCTCCATAGTGAATTCCAGTAAATCGGTGCTAAGCTCTAAGGTGTTGAAATAGATTTGACTTTAACCCTGAAGAAAATATCAAAACCCCAAAACCAGAGAAACATCTGTTTTTATGTGAAACTGAAAAGGAAGTGCCACTTCATGTTCAAATAAAACATTTTTGGGTGAAGAGACGTTTTCTGGTGGCATAGTTGTATTTTCTGGAAATGCGTCTAGTGCTGAGTAGCTTCATGAACTGATGCTTCAGACCTTATACTCCTTCTTTTAGGTACCGAAAGCAAATGGAGGAAATGCAGAAGGCTTTTAATAAAACAATAATAAAACTTCAGAACACCTCAAGAATAGCAGAAGAGCAGGTATGGTTTGTTGAAGTACTTAAGCATTTTCCTCATTAAGAAAGTTCACTTTTAAGAGCTAGTTGTAAGGAGGTGCAGAAATTCTTTTTAATTTTTCTGCTTTTTGTTCGAATAGTAGCAAATGCTGGTCAGTCAGAGGTGCATCTCTTAGTTAACCTCCTTGACACTTTGCTCACCTTCCTTAATTTCTTGTAGGATTAAGAATCCTGTGAGATTTCTTCCTGGGAAAGAGATAATAGCTGCAAAAGCCTTGTTTCTGTCTGGCTTGGGCTCCTGTCAAGTGGCTGTCTACCTGATCCCAAAACTGAAGTTACGTGTTAACCCTTAGGCTTTAGCTGTACCTAGGCATCTGCATGTGTATTCTGTAACATGACAATACTGAGCTTCCCAATAGTCATTGCGTGGAGCTGGCTACTTAATCTGCCTTTCAGGAAGGTAGCAGAATTGACTGTAATGAAATATACTTGGCATATATTACAAAATGTTATTTGATAAATATAGTGCTGATGTTTCAAATGCTGTATGAAAGCTGAAAACAATACTGAAAGTTGAAAACAATACTGAATAGGTCATGTGGCTACAAAATGCCTGGCTGTATCAGATAGAACAATAACTTGGTATGTGTGAGCTTATTATCATAATGGGAACCTGACAACTGAATAGCATGGCCATGACTCTCTTTAATACAGGATCAGCGGCAAACAGAAGCAATCCAGCTGTTACAAGCACAGCTCACCAACATGACGCAGCTAGTTTCTAATCTGTCAACAACTGTAGCAGAATTAAAACGTGAGGTAATTATAATTCATCTTGAGAAACTCCAAGGAAATTGATGTATAAACATAACGCAGTTTGAAGAGGCCTGGAATCTTTAAATGAAGCTTTTCATTTAACTGTCTGTAGTGTTGCTTTCAACCTACTTTAACAGCTGGCTAAGGGGAGAGAAGGAAAGTTTGAATAGTCTGAGCTGTCCAGGGCACAGCAAGATCGGTGATAATTTCTACTACAGCTCTGGTAGCTCCATGATTGGAATCTGAACTATATAAATCTAAGACTTAGTTAGAATAACTTAATATCTGAACCTTCCTGTAGTGCACTGGAATTGATACAGTTCTGTGAAATGATTCTTAATGAAGTTAGAAAGCTAACTATTGATTTTGAAATGGCAGTAATGGGATGTGTTGCACATCTGGAGTGTTTGTGTGTCAGAGGGAATGGTAGAGTTCATGCTTCAGGAACACTTCCGGCACTTGCAGCATTATATAACCAGTTGTACTGCATGGCTTCGTTACACAACTTCAGTAAAATGGGATGCTTTGCAGTGTCCAGCACTCACATTGTTCACTGAAATATCAGCAAACTCATGCTGTAGGAAGTTTAGTGTGAAAATGTGTGCTAGTCACTCTTAGGATTGGGCTGTCATCATAAGATGAGTGTGTGGAGGGTTGTACTCTTAGCTACTGAATGGGAGGCTCATATGGCTACAGCCTCCTTTCCTGGCTTTTGTGATCTTTTCAGATTAGGGCAATCTTGGCAACAGTATTAGAAACATACTCTCAATGTTTACATTCTCCAGCCTGGAATTTCAAGCTGTACAATCTTTTTTTTAATGGTGCTGTTGCCAAAGGATATCTCTTTGAACTGTTTCCTAATAACACTTAGTGAGCCTCCTTCTTTGATGCTTGGCTGGCTAAGCTCCTGTTCATGGGTGCTGTGGTTTTAACCAGGATTTAACAGTGGTGATCCTCAGGGCACTTTAGCTGAGTATCCTGGAATTTTAACACATGGCTTTCCCTGAACTCAGCTCTAGTAACTTGTCTATTAGTCAGGTCTGGTCTATTTATCTGAGACATTTGCTTGTTATAAAATGGGAATTTGTGTTATCTTTTTCTAAAGTCTTTGTATGACTTCTAAGATGTGGTAGTGTGATTCAGATATTTTTTTTTTTAGGAAAATAACCATGCAATTCCTTTTCTAAACATTATCTATAAAATACCCCTGGATTTTAGCTTCCAGTTATTTCTAGTAAGCTTCATCTGCCAAGCTTCAGAGATAAACATACTTCAAAAAAGTCTTCTGCTAGGTTGTGAAATGGATGAGTAGTCAGAAAGATTAAAGCCATTGAATCAAGTGAATATAATGGTATTCTCTGAAGTTCTTCAGTGTCAGCTGATAAGCGTCACATAAAATTGAGGTAGTACTGCATCCATGTCAGCTATAAAACAGAAGCTCCTTTCTTAGTACATTTTCTTGTACAAAGTATATTACTTTCAGGTAGGTTTGAATGATATTTGCAAGTTGTGGCTGCTTCTCTAAGTTCTGGTAGTACTGTAGTCAGTGAAATCTTGTCCTGTGGTACCAGCTGGTGGTATTCAGACTTTATTCCTTGAATGCTGCATAGCCAATAGACTACATTAAATATCTGAAAAAATACTCAAATTTGAAGAAGTGTTTATCAAAATGGAAGCAAGGTGACTTGAAAATGTCAGTTGTGTTCTTTTAAAGATTTTAGTATTTACAACAAGAATAATATCACTATTTTTTGTCTAACATCTGTTTGAAATTCTTCCAGGTTTCTGATCGGCAGACTTATCTTGTGATTTCTCTGGTTCTCTGTGTCATTCTGGGCTTGGTACTTTGTGTGCAGCGGTGCAGAAGCTCTTCTCAGTTCTGTGAAGATTACCTCTCAAAAATTCCTAAAAGTAATCACTACCCTAGCCCCAAACGGTAATGTATTTATATTTGAAACTGAATTGTTCTTGCAGCTTTTAACAGCATTTTCTAAGTCTGCTTGGACTGTAGTATCTACGTTAATTCTGAGTCTTGTATCTACAAGCTCAAAATTGATAGTGAAGAGCTATTATAAGTCTGTAGGAAAGCTCTCCTGAAAGCATTTTGAGGCTACTACACTTAACATGCCTTGATAGCTTGTTACAAATACAGCACTGTGTCTTTTTGCCAGGGTTTCTTGGGCATCTCTGTATAATTCTGTCCTTCTGCAAAGGTGTTTCTCAATGAAAAATATGTATAATGAAGTACTGAGAAAAATGTTTTAAAAAGCTTTGTGGGTTTTGTTTCCTAGATGTTTTTCCTCTTATGATGATACGAATTTGAAAAGAAGAACTTCTCTTCCACTGGTCAGATCACAGTCTTTTCAGCTAGCTGGCAAAGAAGGTATTATTCACATACATTCATACATACATTCACACATACGTTCACACATTCATGCGTCTAGTCTCTCATGTTTCTCTTAGTGCTCTACAATGAGTCTGCTACTGCAAGTCTATGAAAATGGAATTGCAAGTTAATGCCAAAGCACACTGGATTATAGTATTTCATGACGGACAAGGTCATTCATAAACAAGTGATTGGATACTCGCAGAACTGTGCTAAATTATGCTAAAACATTAAATGTGGTGTGCTGTCATTTACAGCAGCAATCCATGCAGGTCTGCAAAGCTATGCAGCTTTGTCACTAGAAAGTGACATTTTATTCTTTTTTCCTTTTAACTTAATGCCAGATGTGGGAGTCTCAGTGCCTTCTCAGAAATTCTGATGGCCTGGTTTTGAAACTTGGCAGATATTTAGGATCCAAATTTGTCAACTGTAGTAAGAAAACTAAGACTACTTACCCTTAGATTGTGTATGAGGAATGATCTGGTGGTTTTGGTATTCATGATAGTCTTGGGAAAACTAAATACTTACTTTTAGGCCATCATCATCCTGCAAAACCAAAGGTGTTGCAGATTATCGTAACTAACAAGTATGCAGCTGACACTGTTTTTCTGGGTGCAGTGAACTTGCTTCGCAGATTTTTGTACTGTGACTAAATCTGCAGGAATACTCATGAGCTGAGTTGGGAATATCTTGCAATAAAAGACAGCAAAGGATTTTTTTTTTTTTTTTTTTTTTTTTT
>NDXB01012804.1:0-18549 GCA_002631895.1 Agapornis roseicollis | reverse complement strand
GTTTTTTTTTTTTTTTTTTTTTTTTTTTGCAAAACCATGCTTTTTCAGAATTCTCCCCTGCTTCAGCTTGGAAGAATGATTTACAAAGCACTGATGGAGGAATACCAGACTGGTCTAGTCAGTCTGAACATCCGTGTCCTTGATAGGTACACAGACTTGAGTATCTGTCCTATTACGGGTAGGCTGCACGTTAAACACATCATACTGCTAACAGCTTGTTTTTGTAGAAGCTAACTTTTGCTGACTGCTGCTCCTTTTCCCCAGAGGATGTTCTCTGCACCTCTCCTATGCCCTAATCTATCAGGAGGCAAGCGTTTTCAAGTGTATGTCACTGGCAGCTGCCATGACAGCTCTGTGTGTTGACTTCGCTGTCATTGTTCACGCATTGTGCCCCATTAGCTTGTAATGGGAGCAAAGATGTGTGAGATAAGTAATAGTGTGACTTAGAGTTGTGTTGCTTTAGAGCTGGCAGTGTCAAGACTGCTAAGTTTGTGTTCCCTCTCTTACAGTGGATCCAGAGGACCTGTACATTGTAGAACCCCTGAAGTTTTCTCCAGAGAAGAAGGTATAGTGGCTGTCAGAAGGGCAGGCTGGGCTGAGCCTGTTTCTGCTGACAGGTGGTGCCTGTATCAGCTGCTTTCCCCTCCAGTTGTTCTTAGGCTTGGGTTTTGTACTCCACTTACTTTCCAGAGCCTAACTCTTATCTCTTTTCACTTGTGATTTCAGAAAAAACGTTGTAAATACAAAAGTGAAAAAATAGAGACTATTCAGTCAGCAACAGAGCCTGTGCATCCAATAGCCAATGGGGAAATTAAAGGAAGGAAGCCGTTTACGAACCAGAGAGACTTCTCTAACATTGGGGAAGTTTATCACTCTTCATATAAGGGTCCTCCATCCGAAGGAAGCTCCGAAACGTCATCGCAGTCTGAGGAGTCCTATTTTTGTGGCATTTCAGCATGTACGAGTCTGTGCAATGGCCAGACCCAAAAGACAAAAACTGATAAGAGGGCTATAAAACGAAGACGGTCTAAAGTTTCAGACCAAGGGAAGCTTATAAAAACTCTAATACAGACTAAGTCAGGGTCAATGCCAAGTCTGCATGACATAATCAAAGGAAACAAAGATATAACAGTGGGAACACTTGGTGTCACGGCAGTTTCTGGACACATCTAAAACTAGCAGAACTCAACAGGAGAGTATTTGTTCGTTTGAGAACAGTCTGTGGTATTCTGTGGGAGGGTAGTGGGAGACAAAGAGCTTAACTAATTGGAACGTATTCAGAAATTTGGTTTCTGTCTTTTTAAATAGATGGGATTGTGTCAATCGTGGCTATAAGCTGCAGCTTTACAAGGCTGGTGATTTCCTATGAGAACAGCTTTGGGGGGAGGGAGGGCAGGGTTCATTTTATAAAGGTTTGTTTTTTTTGTTGGTTTTTTTTCCACAGTTCCTGGGGCAGAGATTTTTTGAAACCCAGTTTGTTGGGTGGAATAGGGATAAAAGCCTAATCCTCTTCCTTTAGCTTTGTTCCTATTTCTTGCACCTTCCCATATTTATGTGCCTTTTGTCTATTTATAATGCCACTGGAAGAGGGGAAATACAGTTGTTTGTCATTTGATTTATTTTGTAATTTCTCTAGCTTTTTTTGAAGATGCAACACTACAGTGCTGTAAAGGGACATGTGTTGGCCTTCAGCTGGACTCAGTAATGTGGACTGGATACTGTAAAAATCCTAATAGATGGACTTGCCTGATGAGAGTCTGGTTTTGCAAACTCAGTTGAGGAAAATATCTCAGTGGGGATGGTAATTCAGAACTGTAGTCTGATGTACTAAATGAATTACAGTGGCTCTTTAGAATGTCCTACGTATGATGGGAACTTGGGGTCCTGTATGCATTTGTTACCTGAATTGCCTGCAAAGGAAGTGGATGGGAACACTTGCCATTTCTGTGCTGAGAGTTCAGGAAAGGCTCAGCTGAAGAACATGAGGGCAAGCTAGTACAGCTGCAGGTGGGCCTCGTCCAAGCCAGCTCTGGATGCATTGAGTTTGCAAAGCCTTGGGGTCTGACCAGTCAGGCTGGTTCACAGTGGGTATTTCCATAATGTTTGCTTTTGTATTGGCTAACAAATGTGCAGTGTTTGTATGGTTGGTATTTTCATATCCAAGTGTTTTTTATTTTGACTGTGATTGTATATTTGGATACTATAGGATGTGTGATTGCTAAAATGTTGAGTGTGACTGTATATTTAGATACTATAGGATGTGTGATGGCAAAAATGTTGTGTGTGTATCTGAGAGAGTGGAACAAGAGGTTATTCCTTTTTGACAGGTGTTACAGGTTCACGTAAAAAATAAGTTAACTTATTGAGCACTTTTAGTGGTACCCTTTTTAACAGATCTAATGCCTTTCCTGGGTATTGTATGTAATGTGACTTATTTAAAGCCTTTGGTTTTTTTGCTGCTTTCTTGTTAGTTTATGAATACTTTAATGTGATGTACTTCTGGAGTTGATCTGCACAATTAGCCAGTCAGAGCACATGAACCAGATGTGTTGAACATGAATTCAGAAGGGTTTCAAACCTGGATGAGGAAAATACGTAACACCTGAGTGCGGCATACAATGTTGTGGAACAAGAGTATGTAACTACAGAGCTGTAGTGCCATTAGAAACTGTGAATTTCCAAATAAATCTGAACACTTTGTCTTTAATTTACTGGCATTTTTCCTTTGAAAATGAAACTTGTGGCTTAAATTATTTGAGGAGGACAAGTCTTTAAATTTTAGTCCAGGACTAGGACTAGGGTCCCTTAGGCCATAATAAGGAGTTCATAAACTTGTCAGCCTATATGTGTTTGTTTAAAAACAAAAAGGGGAATGGGTGAAGAGAAGCTGAAGGCCCCGTGGTGCTTTGTCTGAAAGCTCAGGAACCATGGCCATGAAAAACTGCTAAAATAGCTTCTAGCAGGTGTCAGTTCATGTTTTGACCCTGGGGGATCCTTGGAAGTGGTAGTTTCCTTTGAGAATGACTGCATGAAATTATCTCTTGGTACTTGGAGCTAAGGTTTTCAAAGAATATAAAAAAAACCATTAAAAGAGACTGTTAGATAGTTATCATTTCAAATTAGAGCAGTAAAGCTGGTCGCAGAATGAGCACATAGGAAACATGCCATGGAGATACTGCGTATCCTAAACGGGCAGAACAGAGCTCTGGTGAGAACGTGGCTTGAGGCCACATGGCTTCCAATTCATTCTGGCAATGTGACAGGTACTGTGTACCGGACACTCCTCACTCAGGCTTCCATGTTTTGGGACTGTTCTGAAAATGCCTCACAGCATCCCCACTTCTGAAAGCATACCCTGAAGTCAGTGTAAAGAATAAATGATATCATGGGCTGTGTAGGTTAACTTTCCTGAAAGCTATGTACTGTTCCTACGCAATGGTGCCTCTGGTCTCTGAGTCAATAGAAATTTGTGTGAATTCAGCTGGACTGATGGGTTTCAAAGGCACTCGTGCAGTGCAGCCTTTTCTAGTATTTTAGGTATTGGGATAGCAGAAACTCATGTCTTACGGTGAAAAATGTCAGCCTAGGGTTGTTTTTTTAATGCCAGGTCAACAGATGTCTGTTAACAGCAATGACCCCTGTGAATAATGCACAGCTATGGTAGGAGTCGCTGCCGGTGCATGTGACTTTCACATTCTTGTAAGTGCGTCACCAAACTGTCTAGCTCTAAACTTCCCAGTCAAAGCATAGGTTATGCTTCAGCTGTCAAGAAAGCCAACTGCAAACTCAAGAGTTTATTCTGTTGATAGACTGGAGATTGCACCACAGCTTCCACCTGCTGCTGTCTTGATGCTTTTAAGTATTTGTAACCACTCTTTAAAAAAAAAGGGGGGGGGGGAAGCTTTTCATGTCTAAGTTCTTGTTGTTTAATGTTATCCTTTCATGTGAGCTTGAGTCATTTTTTCCTTCCAGTTTAATTGACTAGCTTTCAGAACTTGATTCTTTGGTGAAATCAAGTCTATCTAATTGGTCATAGTCTTTATTAGAGACATAATAGTTTCCAACAATGACAACTTACAAACCTTGACAAATTCCTGTGATTGTGTGGATCATTAAAGGGAGGGCCTAGTCCATCTTGTGATACTATATAGTAAGGTTAAATAGTTGTTGGTGTAAGCCAGCATGCACATGCAGTAGTGGCCCTTGGGCATTTCTTGAGCCCAGGGTCAAAAAATACTTAAGCAGCACAAAGGTTTCTATGAGAGGATAGATAGCCACAACAAACCACGCTTTCATAAGTGAATTACCAGCCATGTTTGCCAAAATTGAGGTATTTGGGTTATATACAGTAAGTGTCAGAGTGGAAATCCAGTATTTTTAAAATACGCAAACTCTACCAGCAGTGTGGTGTTAGTAAGTAGAGAACTCCAATGCATGGTGTCTTTGTGTGGCCTCTGCTCTTGTCATGTTAGTGTGAGATGATGCAAGACGAAACAGCTTAGCATGCCTCATATAATTAGGTACAAACATGTTCCACTTCATTTGGAACAATACAAGTGTAGAGCCCTGACCACAGGGTGCTGCGGGTGGGCCACCAGTGTGTGTCTCATCTCCTGGAAAGCCTGAGTGTCAAACAGCACCAGGTGCTACTGAAGACGTAACTGGGGTTCGCAATAGCGCGGGAAGAATGAGTGTTCCCAGAGCTTGTTGAGATAAAAAGCTTCCTTAAAAAGGGTGGCAAAACTCATGAATCTTTCTTACATATCCCTTCTCTAATTTAAGAATAGTAATTTTAACAGAAGATACCAAGGAGCTTCCTGCTTTTTCATTAGAGTCACTAATTAAGTCACAGATTAGAGGTGAGGCTTTTGGTAGGGAATGGAGATGAAAGCAGTTTAAAGTAAAATCCTAGGGAAGTCAGATGAAGGTCCCTTGGTGTTTTGGGAAGTAAGTGGGTTGCTAGTGTCAGGGTGCTTGTGAAATGAGATAGGCACTCTTGTGTTGAGCACTCTGTGTACCAGACTGGTACCATAGGGCCTGAATTTGCTCAGTGACACAGAGCTATGTGTGATCCTGGTGGAACTCAGTAAGGATCTCAGGACAGATCCCAGGGGGTTTGTTGTTGATTTCTTGTTTGGGTGGGTGGGTTTGGTTTTGGGCTCTTTGTTTCAGGTTTTTTATGGTCTGGGAACAGCTGCTGCCAAGGAGGAATAAAATTGTCAAATGCCAGTGAGGCCACATTGGCCCTCAGAGCTAGCTGGTGCCCTCCAGAGCCAGGGCTGGCAGCATGGGTCCTGCTGTGATTGGTTTGTGAATGCAGTTCCCAACTGTCACTGGGCTGGACAGGAAATAAACATCTGCACATTCACTGTGGTTTTCCTTGCCACCTCTGACTGACCACAACACCTTGTTCTGTGACTAAGCTATTACATGTTTGAAATGACAGGCTTCTCTTTCTCGGATGTTTAAGCAATAGGTCCCATTATCTCATAACCACTGTATCTCATTTCTTCGCTTTCGTTACAGACACAAAAGAAGATCTTGCTCTGTTGCTTTAAGTTCTTCCTCGCAGCTGCTTTGGCTCCTTCCCTGCTTGTATTCTTTCCTGCCTCAGGTCAGAGGCCTGTACCACTTCTGCTGAACCCAGGGCTGCTGTCTGCTTGTTGGGGTTCATGGCAAGCAAGAGAACCAAGTTCACTGGAAGAGGACCATATTGAGCACCCCAATGCCTGGCCAGAGCTGTTAGATTTTGAAACCTGCTCCCGAGTGTGAATATGTGAATGTCTCCCTCATGAGCTGTTGGCACCAGCGTGTGGCTTTATGTGTGCCGCAAATGCTTTTAACAAAGAGAGGAAATGAAAAGCATCACCCTCATCTGGGAAACTGAGCTGTTAAAAAAAAACCCGCACGTAATAAAGAAATGACACTAAGATGTCAGTGCTAACTGCAAGGCTGGGTGAATTCCAGTGTCTTCCACGCCCCTTGGGAGTCTTCAGTGGATGGAGGTCCTGCTACCTTTGGAGGCAGTCCCCATAAGCCTCTGTTCCAATGTTCAGTCAAAGATCCATAGGTTTTTTCACGCAGGCTCCTTCAGCTTTGGCTGTCAGTTAGTGGCTCCCTGGAAGGGTTTTTTTCCTGAGACCCAAGAGCTCTCTGCTGCTGGAAATCATCCCCCTGTATTGACAGGGTTTTAGCACACTGTCCCTCCCTGCCCATCTGCTCTTGAATGGACTGAGATGAACATCTTTGCTGTCCAGCAGTTATTGCAACTTTTCCCTGAGCCTCTCTGAAGCTGAACACAAACATGTAATGTGGGTTCTGGGCTGTTTCTACTTGTCTAATGCTAAATGTGAGTTTGTGCCTATGGGAGCCCGTAGGCTTTCCCTGCTGGAAGCCTGTGTACAGCTGGGTAGCTGCTCTATCAGTTTCAGAACTGTGTTTTCTTTCCAGGGTGTTATTCTCCACCTGAAGTTTTATCTGTAGCCTTTGTTTCTAGACTTGTTTCCTTCTTATAAAATTCTCTGTCCTCATGGTTACTCAGGGTCTCTTACCACTTATTTTAATCTGCAAATATTGCTGGTGTAATATGCTGCTCAGTTTTCTCCAGATCTGTGGTAAAGGTGCTGAAGCATTGTGCTGAGGACAATCCTGATGGAAAATCAGAAGCTTTGTCCTACATGGTGCTCCGTTACTCTTTCCAGTGTACCAACCAGTGAACATCAGTTGGGTCCCATCTCTTCTGCCTGCTGTGGCTAATCCTCACTGGGTTTGCAGTGGCTGCCTCTCCTGGGTCTGATGGCACAGTTTAGTCTGGGACTGCAAAAGGTTGCCAAGTCTGTTAATGTCTCGGGTTAATGTATTGAATCCTGTTTTTTGAATGCAAATGATTCTCAACTTCTTCAGTTGTTCTTGGGTGCAATTTATGCAGCCCTATGGGTTTTTAACAGTTGCTTTTTAGCATTTCCACTAGTCACTGGTGTAATAGGAAATATTTATTAATCACTTTCAAACACATATCTGACTGTCCAGAAACCAATGAGAGTCTCTCACTTTACACTTCAGTTTTTTGATTGTTTATATTCTATTTTCTGTTGAGTATTAGATCCCCATCATTGTTCAAATCCTTTTCTTTGGTGTATTTCAAGCAGGTCATCCTTTTGTCCTTAAATCTGCAATAGAAACTTCTAGCTGCTGGCTGATTCTCTTTGCTGTCGGCATAAGCTTGGTGTTGATAACAGCTTCCACCTCTCTGGGGGTGAGATAGGGATGGTAGGAGTTCTTCTGAGCAAATCTTTTTTTTTTCGTCTTAACTGTTGCTTGTCTTTTGCTGTTCTTGGCAAAGGGGATCAATTCTCTAATAGGGGGTATGGAATGTTTGCACTTGGAAATATTCCCTCCTGTTCAAATGATGTAAGGCTGCTGAAAACTATGTGTGTATCTTGCAGGCTGAGTGAAGAGAGGATAGGGAGGCGCATAGACAAATCTGACCACCCCCTTTGTCCTTCTTGTGTCCTCCTTTCCTGCCCAGCTGTCCTTGCCCTGTGTTGTAGGAGAGGTCTTGTCTAAATTCTGTCTCTGGGCTTTCTAGCAAAATAGATTCATGTGACTTAAGTATCTACCTACAGCAAATTGTCTCACAATTATTTCAATAGCCTTGTTAATGCTGTGTGTGGCTTGAGCAATAGGAAGTCAGCAGAACCGAGCCTGTAGGCACTATGACACGATGCAAAGCCACAGCTCTGCCTGCCCTGTCTTCCAGCACGTATCATCTTGGTGATCTCTGAAGATAGTGACAGGGGTGACAGCAGGACCTGCACAATAGAGTGTGCTAGGAGGGGAGAGTTCTCTAAAAGTGTCAAGTGCACCAAAAAATGGTTGTTTGACGGTAATTAGTCCCAATCTTTGGCTTGCCACAGCATGTGGTATTAGCAGGCTATTGATCTACGCATCCAAAAGAGAGGATGCAGCAGATGTGGCTGAAATGGCTTTCATTGTTTTAGTCATCTCTGTCTTCTCGCCCACCCATCAGAAAAGGCATCTTTGTGAAAATAGGAAGCAGTGGGTGAGAAATAAGTGCTTTTCTGACATTTAAGGGGGGCTGCTATTGTATCCTCAATCCCACCAAGATAAGCTATCTGCATTAAACAGTCAGTGTCAGAAAGAACTTGACAGCAGAGCTTCTCCAAGCAAAGCGGTGTGGTCAATGACTTTTGGCATGCTTGTCAGCAATGCCTCCAGCTGACAAAGTCCCGAGCTTCAGTCCCTGCTCTCAGTCATCACTGTATTTTATGAGAGTTGAATGGGCCACAGAGGGCATTAAAGAAACAGGAACTCTGATGCCTATGCCCATGTTGCAAAGAGCCATGGGCACCTGGTGATCACTGCTCTGATAGCAAGGGAGTGCAGGCACTGCCCACTGAGTGAGGTGCTTCAGTGGCTGGTGAGTTTCCCCACATGTGGCTCAGGCAGTGGTGCTGAGGTGCTGCACAGGTAGGGTAGTGGAGAGTGTCCTGGCAGGAGATGCTTGCCCAACCATCCTGCTGTCTCCCTGGGCTCCCTGTGCCACCAAGGCATCTCTTTTTCCCCATGCACAGCACTGGGTAGCAGGCTGGGGTTCACCATGTGGCACGGGTGGTGCAGGGCTGAGCCCAGACCTTTTTGTGACCTTCTCTTGTCATGACTGTGGGAGTGGATGGGGATCTGTCCTCAGGCCATCTGGGGTGTGCTGTTCTGGAGTGCAGAATGAGGGTAGGCATGACTAGGATTGAACTGCTGGAGCTGGCGTTATGTTGCTTTTGTGTCTTTTATGTCAGAAACCTAGAAGTACAAGGATGAGCCAGGTGGATTGCTGAAACCTCTTGTGCTGCAGATCACTCTGCAACAAACAGCTGTGGTGAGCATCTTCAAAAAGCAGTGTGGTGTCTGGTGGTGCAGGCAAGGCTTTGAGGACATGTCTGACTTACTGGTGTGGTTGGAGGCAAAGCTGAGCCCCTGCTTTGGAGAAAAAAGCGTGTTTGTGTTGTTAAAGCATGCTGTTTTCAGACCACAGTTTTGATGTTCAAGATTAAAGCCTGTATATCCTTTTGCCACAGAGGAGACAAATCTCCAGGTTGTTCTTGTGGTATTTCTGTTTTTATGTGCTATCCCAAATACATACTTCAACATAGGTGCATGAATTGGAAGAGCAAACTGCTGCTTATAATGTGTGCACCTGTAATTCTGTGGGAAACCCTCATTGCTGCCCCTTAGAAGTCTGCAGCCAATAAGAAACGAAAATTGAGAAGCTGGAAATCAAGGAATGGAAATGTCCCTGTCTTGCTATGTCTCGTGATTTTGTAATGAGCTCTTGTAACTGCTGGTGCTTGCAGCATGGCTTGAATCCTCAATCTTTTCTTGGAAGGCAAAAGACATTCTATCAAGATAAGTAGCATAATGTCTACCCCAGGCTTTACTCTTAAGTTACTCAGCCAGGTTAGGTCCTGCTGCAATGCTCAACATTGAGATGAAGAGATGATAAAAAAGCCCTTCCCTATCTGAGGCTTCTTCAGGTTAGAAGAGGACTGTGGGATTTCAGATACTATTTACAAAGATAAGAGGGGCAGGAGAAGCTGCCAGAAGAGCCTGCTTGTGCCCTGAGACATGGTGTGTTTCCCCCATTACAGCACACCACTGTTTCAGGTTGGCCAGTGCTCTGCAGTGATTTGGTGTGGCTGAAGGCAGCCCTGAGCTTGCTCTAAGTGGGCTGTTAATGGGGCAGCTCTACTTGTGGTCCAGGACACTGTGGTGGAAAAACAGGTGTCTCTTCCCAAGTGGGTGGCTGGAAAAGGTGGTTGGCTGGTGGGTGTGCACTGTGCTGATTACTCAGCCCCAGTTAGCGTTGTGGCCCTTGTATGTGAGTGCATTTGCTTCCCGAGCATGGTATTGTGTGAGCATCTGCCACCAGGCTGGTGCTGCTGCCTCGCTGTGGGAGGAGCAGGCGGGTGCCCTGAACTTGCAGCCGAGGGCGGAAATGCTTTGGGGTTTGCTTATTGATGCTTGAGGCTTTCGTAGAGTTGCAGTATCTGAGCTGGGTGATCTCTGCTGGAGTGATGCAGGCATATAAAGGTAGATCTGGGTCTTCCCCCAGGGCTCAGTCTGGGACAGCTCCAGCAGTTTTTGGCTGCCACATGGAAGATCATGCCAAGCATGTCCAGTCCATCCCACTCCCGGCCGTGCAGCAGAACTTGAACTACGTGTATCCCCAGATCTTTTGGGTGGATGGCTGTCCCAGTGCAAATACTTCCTGCCCTCCGGCACCCCCCGTCGCTCCTTTCCCACCACCAGTACCTGACCGGAGCAGAAAGCCAAGGAACAACAGGGAAAGGAGGAGCACTGGCTTTCTGGTGATCTCCTTGCTGCTCCTGCTGGCGCTCACTGGAGTGGGGCTGAGCATGTTTCAGATTTTCCACCTGGAGAAAGAACTGGCTGAACTCAGAGAGGTGAGGTCTGCAGAGGCTTTGGGGAAAC
The DNA here is from genome assembly GCA_002631895.1 of Agapornis roseicollis. NCBI lineage: Eukaryota > Metazoa > Chordata > Aves > Psittaciformes > Psittacidae > Agapornis > Agapornis roseicollis. The sequence goes on along the minus strand of NDXB01012804.1, from coordinate 8,043 downwards.
AGGGAAAAAAAAACCTTAAAATTGGCTCTGAGGTGCTCAAGTGTTTCGAAGATCCCCAAGGGGCATTTATATGTTTGCCATGTAAGTGGGGGTGCTTATTACTGCAAGAGGACTACTTTATTGCTGATGGGTCTATTTGGATGTCTTTGTGCTTGAGTGCTGCAAGGTCTTTCATATGAGCACTAAGAATTAACCATTGTCAAAGAGTCCTTAGCTGCTTTAGATGGTGCCCCTGTGTTTTCACTCTGCTAAGACAGCTTGTGACTCTTCTCTTTTGACAGTCTGCCAGCAGTGAGCACATCCCTCCAGCTTTGGAAAAACTCATAGGTGAGTTAATGTACATAGAGGAGGAACTCCTCTGTGATTGCATGTGTGAATGATTGTGTTGAACTCTTCCCTCTTCTTGCCTGTGTCAAAGGCAGGGCCACAGCTTGATGCTATGAAAGTGCTGATTTCACTTGCTTGCCTGAAAAAAGACCTTTCTCTTTATGATGATGGGGATGTTGTCCTGTACCCTGCCTGCTGGAGTGCTTAGAGAGGTATCAGCAACAGCTTTCTGAGACAGTGTGCCTCTACCTTGGGACTCCCCAGGCCAGTGGGGCAGCGGTACTGGGGATATTCTGCTGTAGAAGTGGTTTCTGGCTGTCCTAACCTATAGCAACAACACGAATAGAAGGACAGCAGCGATGGGCTCTGCACATCTTAATTCTTTCTCTTTTTTAACATTTTTGGATGATGCAAAGGATTCAGTTTTCTTTGGGGTAGGGAATCCATTTTATTTTTTTTTTTTTTCTTCTAAATTCTCTTGGTACAAATTTTCACTGCAGCCACAGCTAATTGAGAAAAGCCTGATTATGTCTGGGGAGGTTTCGTTTAGAAATGTCATTTTCAGTGAAATAGGAACTTCTCACAAGCAACTGCCAATTTTTCTAAATTTAATTTAGAATCACAGAATCATAGAATAGGTTGGAAAGGACCTTGAGGTCATCGAGTTCCAACCCCCCCAGCTATGGGCAGGGATGCCTCGCGCTAGACCATGCTGCCCAAGATGGCCATCCGAAGGCCACTTGCCAGGGATGGAGCATTTACCACTTCTCTGGGCAACCTGTGCAAAAGCCTCACCATCCTCACAGTAATAGAACTTCCTTGTGTCTAACCTGAACTTCCCTTGTTTAAGTGTAACCCATTATCTCTTGTCCTGTTGCTATAGTCCCTAATAGTCCATTACCAGCATTGTTATAGGCCCCCTTCGGATACTGGAAGGCTGCTGTGAGGTTTCCACGCAGCCTTCTCTTCTCCAGGCTGAACAGCCCCAACTTTCTCAGCCTGTCTTCATACAGGAGGTGCTCCAGTTCCCTGATCATCCTCGTGGCCCTCCTCTGGACTTGTTCCAACATCTCCATGTCCTTTTTATGTTGAGGACACCAGAACTGCACACAATACGGCAAGTGAGGTCTCATGAGAGCAGAGTAGAGGGGTAGGATCACCTCCTTCGACCTGCTGGTCATGCTCCTTTTGATGCAGCCCAGGATACTGTTGGCTTTCTGGACCGCAAGCACACACTGAAACCGGCTCATGTTCAGTTTTGCATCAATCACTACCTGCAAGTCCTTCTCCGCAGGGCTGCTCTGAATCTCTTCTTTGCCCACCCTGTAGCTGTGCCTGGGATTGCTCTGACCCAGCTGTAGGACCTTGCACTTGTCATGGTTAAACTTCATGAGGTTGGCATCAGCCCACCTCACAAGCATGTCAAGGTCCCTCTGGATGGCATTCCTTCCCTCCAGTGTATCCACTGAACCACACAGCTTGGTGTCATCGGCAAACTCTCTGAGGGTGCACTCAATCCCACTGTCCATGTCAGCGACAGAGATGTTGAACAAGACCGGTCCCAACACCAATCCCTGAGGGACACCACTCGTTACTGGTCTCCAGCTGGACACTGAGCCATTGGCCACAACCCTTTGCATGAGGCCATCCAACCAGTTCTTTATCCACTGAGTGGTCCACCTGTCAAATTGATGTCTCTCCAATTTAGAGACAAGTAAAAAAAAAAAAACCAAGGACTTTGAATCTGAAAGGAAAAATTTAAAAATAATATTTTGAACTTCAAAACTATTATTTTATTTTAACTTTGCTGTTAATGTTAGCAGAGAGGATATCACTTTTTTGAAAATGGCCAATTGTAAAGGAAATTCTCATCTCTCTTGACAGTTTTTGCTACATCTGGAAAGGTGATTTGTTTGGGGTTTTTTTCCCCCTTCATTTTTGGTTAGGAGGAAAGTCAGTATTTTTTCAAGTATGTTCTGATACTGCATTAAAGCAATTTTGGAAATAGCAAAATTCTCTGGAAAGGGCAGTTCTGGTTCCCGTCAACTCCATATCCATGAATTTTGTAATCTATTGCTTAGGAGAAGGGAAGATGTCATTTTAACTGGATGTTCAATGGTCTGACCATAGGCTACTTTAGCAGTAGCCGAACATAAGCTATAAATAGTAACCCTGAATTTCTTGAAGGGGATGGATAAATAAATAAAGCTAGACAACTGGTCTAAAGGAGGAGATGTTGAGAAAGGAAGGATGGAGTGGGCATGGGATCCAAATACCAGGTCACTCTCCAAGTCCATCTGTCTAAGGGAAGGCAGAATTTTCCCAGCTGTACTCTGTCTCTCTGAAGAAAAGGTCTGCCTGGCCAGTGGAATGGTTTGCAGGATGTCTCGAGTTCTAGTTGTGAGGAGGGTTGGTACTCAGCAAACAGGAGTCCATTGCCATGAGTACATCTGCCCTTGGTAGTGCTGGACTAGAGGGGGGGCATTAAAGCAGGCTCATCTATTATAGAAAATGAGCAGTCACCTTGCATGGCCCAGAGATGCTGGATAAAGGGGCAGCATTGTCCCTCTCCTACATCCTGCATGACAGGCCTCTGCTTGAGCTCACCAACTGAGCCATTCTAAGGTGAAAGCTCCCCTTCCTCTTTCCCTTTGTTTTTGATCACATCTGGGCTCTCTGCTGCAACTATTCCTTTTAAATTTCTCTTGCCCTGTAGTGCTCGCTCAAGCACTGCTCTGCCTTCCTGTGCTAAGCCATGGTGCTTATGTTCCCTGTACTGCTTTGAATCTGCCCTGCTTTAGCTTCTTGGTTGTCTCCATTCTTCTCTCTAGACTGGTTTCTCCATGGAGCACGCAGCTAACCTCTTCCCTATTTTTGTGCAGGGCAGAAGGAACAGTCAATGAAAAATGAAGCAAGGAAAGCAGCACACTTAACAGGTATGTGCTAAGGGGTCAGCAAAATCTGGGAGCAGGGAATAGGGCAGACATGGCTGAGGTGAGAGGGTGACATAGTCATAGTTGTGAGGAGCACACCTCACTCAGGCTTTCCTGCTTTGCTTTGGTAAGATGCACTCTGACAGTGGGAAGCTACTCCATAGCTAAAATTTTGCCCTTGTTTAGGCTTTTCAGTGAGGGCTCTGTTGTTTGGTTTGCATCTGGGGTGTGCAAGGCAGAAGTCTGTCACAAGTAGCTGAGGGAGGTGAAGGTAAGAACTTCCACCAGCCTGAAGTGAGGGCAGGCTTTCCGTGCTGCAGAAAAGGGCTTGGAGAACAGCTGACTTGTTGTGACTTGGGGTGTCACTTGGGGGAATAGCGCACAACTGCTTGTACTTACTGCACTTTTTATCTTGTTCTGGCTCCCAGGAAACCCGAACCAGCAAGACCTCCCTCTGGATTGGGAGCCCATCTCTGGCCATGCCTTCACCAATGGCATTCAGTACCGTGACCAGGGCCTTGTTATCAATGAGACCGGTCTGTACTTTGTATATTCCAATGTGCTCTTCCGAGGCAGTGTCTGCACCAGCCAGGTGTTGACCCACATCGTCTACAAAAAAAACCCAGCCTTGCTTGGCAGCCATGTGCTGATGGAGGACAAGGGCATCAACTACTGTTCAGGTCAGAAAACATGGGCCCGGAAAAGCTACCTGGGGGCTTTATTCAAGCTCAGGAAGATGGACAGTTTGCATGTCAATGTCTCCAAAATCTCCCTGATTAATTTTGAAGAATCCAAGACATTCTTTGGCTTATTTAAGCTTTGAATGGGGCTGTTGGAGCATGGCCAGCAGCCCACGATACACTCAAATATGCGTGAGGGGTGAGTGCTGCCTGAGTGGCAGTGGCGAAGCCAGGGTCTTGCTCCATGAAGTTCACCAAGAAACCATGTTTTGGTCTTCAGCATGAGAAGCCTCAAGCAACTGGTAAAGGCTTGAAAGTAGATCTCTCAGAAGCACCAGTGCTGTGCTGCACCAGCCTGAAGAGAATCATGTGTTTTCCCCTCTGGAAAAAAAACCTGAAACTGAAACTAGTTACTTGCTACCTGAGAAGATGCTGGTGCCAGCAGCCCCGCATGGTGTCATGGTCTTGGTGAGCTTGAGCAGCAGGCAGGCAGCAAGGAGGCCCCTAAAGCTTTGTCTGCAGGTGCTTGGGCTGTGCCATGGCACTCTGCAGGTGGTGGTGTGAGAAGAAGTAGTGCAGAGGTCTTGTCTATCTGTCTCAAGCTATGACTGAGCACCCTGCCTGGACACTCAGCACTGTGACTGGTGTACAACAGGCACCTGCCTGCTAGCCAGCTACTTTGGTGCCAGAAGTACATTTTATGTTGTCGACTGTGCCCATCTCAGAAAATGTCCCCCAACCCCTTTATTTAACTCGTGTGCCCACTGCTTTACAAGGAATGTGCCAGAAGCAGCAGGGCCATGAGGGGGGATCCCAACCCTGGAGAGAAAATATGACTGTGCTGTAATGAAGGGGCTGGTGGGGAGGCCACATGCTCCACTGGCAGAACCTAAACAACACAGTGGTGGAGAGCGATGGGGCCTGAGATGAAAGCAGCACCTCCAGTCCCCTTCCTGTCTTTTCAAAGCATCAGGGTCCCCCATGGAAAACTGGTTCTGTCACCCTCTGTATGGTGCAGGTAAGGTGGCATACTGGCCACCATGAACAGCATGGCTATGGCTGGCCCCCTTGTCAGGCAGTATTCTCTCCTGAACAAAACACAGCTGGTAAATAAAGTATATTTTTCTAGTAAATGACACTCTTCTCTCCTCATTTGGGGAAGCAGGCTTCTTCAGTGACCAAAGCCCTGAAGGCCTCTGTGGTCAACAGCGATCTGGGAGCCTGATCCCAGTTTGCTACCTGCTTCTCAGGACACAGTGTCCCTTCTGTGGAGCTTTGGGGTTGGGCATTGAAACATTGGAATTTGGGAACCAGGGAGGTATGATGTGGGTAGCACAGACCAGAGAGCCCAAGCCCAGTTTAGCCATCAGGAAGGTGACTGACCTCACAACACAGGCTTCAGCTTGAGTAGAACCAGACACTTGTTGCTGAGCAGAATATCTGACATCCCCAAAAGTATCATGCTCCTCCATGTGCCTCCTGGCCCTAGCACATGGCCCTTCTGATGTGAAAGTCTGAAAGACAAGGAAAAGGTGTTTTGGTGTTAAAAGCCCCTTATTTGCTCACTCTGGTTTCTGATTCATTAAGCTCTTCCCCTGCATGTGCTAACCCCAAGGCTATCTGCCACCCGTCCACCAGGCAGTACAAAAAGACTGTGGTGCATCATCATCTTTGTGGTCCAAAGTTCTTGAAATTCTGATGTTGGTCACAGTGCACAGTGGCTCTTCAGCAGTCTTTATTTCCTTTTCCACGGTGCTGCTCTCAGCTCAGTGATGTGTGTGCTGTGGTTTGCTGTTTCTTGCTTCAGGGGAATCTATTTCTTTGAAACTTGGAAGTAGATTGGCCACTAGTGTGGCCAGTGTGAAGTGAACACTGCATCTCTCTGCTCACGCAGCTGTTGCTGCACTCAGATATTTCCACTGCATTTCTCAGGATCGAAAATCCCTCAGAAAGTCAAAGTTTAGGGACCTTTTTTCTTGACTGATGCTTTCCTGTTGTTCACACCCCTTCTAGTATCAGGGGGGCAAATCACATAGTGCAGGGACAGAGGCTTGGATCTAGATCCTGCCAGGAAAGGCTGGAAGTTGCTATCCTCTTCTGATTGCTGTTCGTACTGTGTTGCTTTTTTAGTGACTGGGCATCCAAGTGAGGAGTGAGCATCTGTACATTCATGTGCCCTCAAGCTTGCAGCTGTTTCTGTAGCAAAACTAGCCAAGTATATTGCATGCTTCCTTTCCTTGCTGGTGAGCCGCTTAGAGGGAGACAGTGTGCAGTGCTCAGGGGAATCTCATACAGACGGTACTGCCTCTGCTGGTACAATATTGGTGTGGGGCTGGAAAGGCCCCAAAGGTTTGTATAAATTGGCACACAGTAGCTCATCTAGACTGTGAATGTAGTTAGCTCTGGGGCAGGATGCATCAGTTGCTATTGCTGCACATCTGAAAGGGGTAAGGATCTGTTAGACTTTTTATCTGAGATACTAAAGGCAATGCAAACCTGCATGTCTCAGGGACAGTGACACAGTGCCACTCAAGTTATATATAGTGCTGGGATCTTGTAAGGTGGGCAGAGCTGGCTTATCCTGGCAGGAGCTAGGTGCTGCTAGGCTTGCTCATAAGTGAGAGAGCATCTGTGACTCTGTTGGAACAACAGCATGGCTGCCAGTAAGACACACTGTTACCTTTTTGTGACCCCTTCCACAAAGGTAGCTCTGAACTGCCCAGAGCAAATCCACTACTTAGCCTGTGGTCTCCAGCTAAAGACTCAAACTAAGGCTTGACAAGATTCTGCAATTGCAAACTGTATACAGTTAATTCACAGACTGCTTGTGCCTCAGTGGCTTTATTAAAGACATCTGTTTAGCTAATGAACTGTAGTGATGTACTTACTGTTAATATTAATACTTAATTGCTATTTAATGCTGCCATTGATAATAGCTCTTGGACTATATGTGGTATAGTAACCAAGGTGGCAGAGGGGACTGCTTTATAAGAAAGGAACGTGTGAATAGGGTCATTGCTACTTCTGCAGCAAAAGCACAGTGGAAGCAAAGGGATGCTCAGTGGGCCCTGAGAGAGAATCAGCAGAGAGTGAGGCAGGACAAGCAATGGGCAGGGCTGTTGTGACAGTGGGTACTGCTGTGTGGTGGGTACCATTTCTCACAGAGCTGTTTGACGTATCTGTTGAGATAGAAGGTGGTGTGCTGGCAAACAGCCCTGTGAGAGCCTGCTACAGCTTTGCTTTCCCAGGGAAGAATTCCTGGTCAGAGAGGAAGAAATGTGCCCTGACAGTTATGGCTAGCATCCCTCATACCAATACTGCATCCATGTGTCCTGATTCTTTACCAGTTCTTGGTCACTCCTGATGGGGAGGAAGGTGACTGGTACACAGCAAGGGCTTGAAGAGCACCCGTAATGTAAAAGCAGAAGAAACAGTTGCTGGTCTCCAGCTCATTCTCTGCATGTGCTGAGGCATTAGGGTGTCAGAGACAAGAAATGGAACCAAAGCATGGACTGGCTGTCAGCAGGCTTGCTCAGTTGCGTATCTTGGCTCAGAAACCTCACAGCTTGTTGTAGTTAGCTGGAACTCACACTGTTGAGGGGTGTTATGTGTGACAGTTTTTGTAGCCCTCTCCAGGAGAAGAGACAGCATGAGTAAGAATGAAAGAATTGGTCTGTTTGAAGCCACTCAGATCCTGTGAGTTCAGGCAACAACCTTCTATTTGATCTGACAAGTTTCACTGTTGCTTTGGGGTTTTTTTGTGGTTGATTTCCTTTCCTTTCCTTTCCTTTCCTTTCCTTTCCTTTCCTTTCCTTTCCTTTCCTTTCCTTTCCTTTCCTCCTTCTTTTCTCCTTTCCTTTCCTTCTTCCTTCCTTTCTTTCCTTTCTTCCNTTTCCTTTCCTTTCCTTTCCTTTCCTTTCCTTTCCTTTCCTTTCCTTTCCTTTCCTTTCCTCCTTCCTTTCTCCTTTCCTTTCCTTCTTCCTTCCTTTCTTTCCTTTCTTCCTTCCTTTCTTTCCTTTCTTTCTTCCTTTCTTTCCTTTCTTCCTTCCTTCCTTTCCTTCCTTTCCTTCCTTTCCTTCCTTTCCTTCCTTTCCTTCCTTTCC
>NDXB01012803.1:48834-66433 GCA_002631895.1 Agapornis roseicollis | reverse complement strand
GAATTGCAACACTATAATGGAAAAAAAGTTGCCTAGAAAAATATATGTGTTTTTGCAAATGCTGTATAAACAGGAAAATTTTAGCAATACTTACATTTTATTGATACTTTTGGTTTCTATGCCTTTTTAATGTCATGTGAGAATGCTTAGAGCCCAAAGCACATATTATCATGTCTGCACCAGTACTTAACCTGAGATGTTTTATGTCACTGTGCATCATACTAAAAAAAAACCAACTTCCTGTTGATTCTGTGGCTGTGACAGNAGAGCCCAAAGCACATATTATCATGTCTGCACCAGTACTTAACCTGAGATGTTTTATGTCACTGTGCATCATACTAAAAAAAAACCAACTTCCTGTTGATTCTGTGGCTGTGACAGGGGTTTTTGAGAGGAGGGGCCTTAGGTGAATTGTGAGATTTTCATTTCTTGGTTTACAGGGGGTGCTTTTTATTTTTTTACTGCGTACATGACAGTGCTGTTTCATGGTTGTAAGCCAGAATAGTTGAAGGAGTGTCACTGATGAAAACAAATACATCTGAAACAAGTAGGGATAGAATCTCCAAAGATGCCAAGTGGGTACTTAGACCAGTCCCAAGAAACGTCCTACAGCTCCCATGCAGCAGCTGGGATGATTGGTGAAGGCATCTATACTTTTTCCTTATGTCAGTAGCAGACTGCACTAGGGCTTTATCAATGAGGCTGAATACAGCTTTGCAAGAAAATGTGCTTTGTGGACTCTTCACCTTTCACCTCTGTGTAAAATTGTAACATGGTTCTTGACATTATGCCAGGCAGGAGCCTATCTGAAAACTGTGTCTAGAAGGAACAATGTGTTTTTGCAGTCTCAGCTTTGATTTGGGTTGGCTGCTGATTACATCACTCTTGGCAAATTCCAGGAGGTATAACAGAGCTCTGGAGTCCTGAAGCAGGAACAGAGGAAGAGCCATCAGCAAGTTAACATGATGATCTTTTTTTCTTGTTTAATTAGTAAAGTTCTTGCTAAGCTCCCTGTAGGAAATTCAGAGGTGCAGGAAAAGAAAGATTTTCTTACTCAGAGCTCAGTAATTAAGACACTATTTTCAGATTTGCTTGTCTAAGCCTCAAGGATGCAGTACTATGAGATTCTATGAGATGAGGACTCATTTGGGAAGCCAGAAAGGTCCAGGGGCTTGGGCATTAATGGAAGAGTCAGAAAATTTGAATTTTGCTCCCTGACTTCATAAATGATTTTCCCTCAGCAAGTCACCTCATATCTCTGTTTTCTCACATTAACGTGTTAGAGCTGGGCATTCATCCCACTGTTTGCTGAGTGTCTACAACAGGATCCTGCTATTTTTAAAGGACAGTGGGTTCTGCTACAATGCATACAAAATAAATGAACAAATACAGAATCAGGCCCAGCTTTTGGATTCCAAAGTGTAAAGTCAGATTTTTTGAGCTCCTGTGTGCACATTCTTAGGAATTAGGTTTCAAGCTGAACAAATCTATTAATCTGTCATAGACCTTTAGACACTACTTACCTATGGAACTTTCCAGTATCCAGTGAGACTTGCAGGATGTTGTTGATTAAGATGAAATACTTTTTTTGTGAATACTTCTACATGCAGCGTATGTTTTTCAGTGCATGCTAAATATTGCTATGGTTAACTTGATATGAGGAACAGGCATGCTGCACCATGTTCTTATTTGCTGTGAAGGGAATTAGCAAATGTTTGAACAGCTGTTGCTTAGTAAATTCTGTTAATGTAAGTGGTGGAATCATGAGAGCTGGTGTTTTGGTTGTTTACAGTGGAAAAGGATCAATCAAATAATTTTCGGCTTGCATAAAGGACTCTATATAAAGGTAACAGAGTTAATGTAATTTATGATAAAATCTGTCAAATCCAACTTTGCATGTGTGAGTGGGTTTATCAAGCATGCACATTTCTGGACTTTGACAAAAGGTTTTGGCTACTCCAGCAGTCCAGACAGGAGAAAAGTCAGGAGAGGTGCTGATCTTTACAGTTCTTAATGAAATTCTTTCAGTTCCAGAAATGAGCAGCCTTTCCACCATAATTCTAGGTGGACCAACAAAGCTACCGCCACACAGATTGATCGTTTGTAGCAGAAAACCTCCACATTTGACATGGTACTCTGCACTAATGTTAGCTTGCCAATATGTTTTAGTATCAATGTGGTAGGGGGAAGGAATATGGTCTATATATAGAAATGTGTGGTATTAAATGAACAGAAAGTATTCCTTGCATACCACAAACTCACCAAACAGGAGAAGAAAGTTAGGGTTGAATATTTTAATGGGTTTTACTCCTAAAAATGGAAACCAGATACCCAGATCCCAAAGATCCTACTTGAACTTTCTGCTTGTGGTTTGACTTCTGGTAAGAACTAATTTGTAAGGACAGATTTGACAATGGGCAGCCAAATAAAGGCCCTACATATAAGCACAGTGATTAAGTTTTTTGGAAGCCTGAATGCTGATGTTGGTGCCTGAGTTAATCCTGTCTGAATATCTGATTGCCAGGATTCAGGATTGAAAGAGAAGACTCAAAAGGCTTAGTGGTGAGAAGCAAGGTGAGCTGTTTGTAAGAACTGCGTGTTTGTGATCAACAAACCAGAAAGTCCTGGAGTTGTGTAGGGACAGTGGTAATGAAATGAATCAATCCTCATCCCTTCAGTATGTTACTTTGTACTGCTTTCAGCAAGAAATGCAAGTGTTGAAGAGTCTTCAGGAATGAATTGCTTTCTGATGGGCTTCATGGAAAGGAGAGCTGAGGTGTGATGACAGGGAGCTGCTAGTGTTCATGCTGTACTTCTTTGAATGGTAAAAGAATTTAATGTCTGTAATGAAACAGGTTTAAATTTTTTTTCCTCTTTGTTTTTATCCCTTCTCCTGTTCCTTCTTGCACTGCAGTGTGTTGCATTGCCCTGGCCTCTGTGTGGTTACTCCCATGTTTTATAAAGAAGAAAACACGTAGTGGGACATGAAATGGACTTTCTTACACTAAGGAAAATGACATACTGAGCTATACTTATTGCCAGACTGATATTACAAGGAAGTAATCCTTTCCAGAAGAGTAAAGAGTAACTGAGATGCCTTTATTGTGGGGAATGCTATGTAACAATAAAACATTCAGTAAAATTTATATTGCTGCTACCATAATTGAGACATGATATTTAAATAAAATAGCACTGCTTTTATGAGTGCACTCTGTGATATAAGTTATCAATCAAAAAGAGGAGTTTAACTAGATTTTATTTCTTCTGAAGTATAAAATCTGCCAGACTGCATATTGATATCTGCAAGGGTATTCCAGGTAGAGATTAAAATGAAGCAGTGGCTGTGGGTGTGGAGGTATTGTGATGCCCTCCACTAGTGATATGAAATGTCTCTATATAGTAACTCTGCTTTGGAGGACAAGTCCTAAAATTTTCATGATTTGAATTGTGTTTTTCTTGGAAACCTAGAAAGAGACACAGCCAAGGTATTCCATGCATATTGCCATGAAGGCAAGGCCATGATGGATGTCAAGGTGGACTTGAACACAGTCAGTGAGAAAACTTGTCCTGTAAATCTCTTATTGTTATCCCACTTGGCTGGCTTAAAAATGTCTGTGTGTGCTCTTTTGTTCTTATTTTTTTGTACTATAAGTGAATTGCAATCTTTTTTATGGCTGTATTTGAGTTGTTCTAATTAAGACCTGGTCTTTCTAATGAGCCACAGAACTGATCACCTAGACAGTCAGTGGAGAAATCAGCAATATTAAGGTAAGTGTTGAGGCACATGTCTTGATGAACTTCAATGGCACCGGTTTCAATAATCCTTTCACTGATAGATAAAAGCTGAGCTGCAGATAATGAACCTGCCTTCAGGAAAAGCTGAGCTATAATGGACTAGAAAGAGCAGTTGTGTTAATTATGGTAGTTTGGGCAGTAAACAATATGAGACTTGCACTTTATATATTTAAAATTTTGGCTAACTATGGGCATTAAGGAAGATGAGACATCTCAGAGATACAGATTCAATCCAGCATTTCATGTAGGAAATGAGAAGAAATTTTCTGAGAAAAACAGCAGTATGAAGGAATGAAAAGTTGGAGAAAATGAGCTTTAGATTTACCTCCCTCACAAACATATAGTGTCTTAACGAGGGCAAGAAGTATTTGTAGGTAAAGCACTGAAACTCATCTATATAGAGTAGCTGAGGACCTGACTCATAAGCCCACTAAAGACCGTATCTTCCAGCGGTTCCAGGTTCTAAACCACATGTCTAAGCTGCTATCCTATCAAGTGGTGTGAATCAGAGACTTACTGTACTGAATCTCCCTGGCAAGATTAGGGCAACCTCAAGGCTATTTCCTCTAAAATCAATTTATGAACAGACCTTTCTTTGCAGTGAAATGTCAAGACTTTATGAATTCAGAAAGAAGAAAGTCATAGTTCTGTGTGACACTGTATACCCAGATATACCTAAGTATCCTGGAAATTACTGGGTTTTCCTGCTCCATAGATAGTCATGATATTTGCTCAGCTATTTTTTCCCCTAAACTTCATTCTCAAAAGCAAAAGAATCTTCACATTCACATTTCTTTCCTGCATAATAAATATTTAACTGTAATGTATAAACTCATTGGATACTTGACTGATTAAACATAGCCAATTCCATCCAGAAATCTTTATTTCCTCAGTGAAAATACAGCCTTATTCTGTAGTTATAAAATAGACTTAAAATGCATGTAGATGTGGTGCTTAGGAGTGTGGTATAGTGGTGGACTTGGTAGCATTAGGTTAGCAGCTGGACTCAATGATCTTAAGTCTTTTCCAATCTAAATGCTTCTATGATTCTTTGATAGGTAATAATGCCTTAGAGAAGCATATTCATAATCTCCTCCAGAACAAAAGCAGTTAACTGTGTGCACAGTCTCTAGCTCCCCAGGGTGAGAACTGCACTGTGGTTGCATTTCTGCTGCTCACTGAAACCCCAATCACTACTCACTGGCTTTTTTAAAAAGTTGTTTTGTGTTTGTTGTTATGTTGGGTTTCGTTTGTTTGTTTGTTTATTTAAATTTTATTTCCTTTTTTACCTCAGCAAAGGTCTTGCAAGCATCAACATCAAGTAAGTTCCTTTCTGCATATGTCATTAAAAGATGGTACTAGTTAGTTTATTACAGAAGGTAGGTAGTGCTTTAGTCCTACTAGTACAGGAGTTGGGGCCTGTGAAGAAACGAGGCCTGTGGCTATTGAAGGGCGAAACCCAATTACCAGTGTTCCAGCTAGGACATTCCTGACCTGTTTCATTTTGGATGCCTTGGCTGTGAGTTTCTTGTTAGACACCAAAGACAAGCAAAAGACAGTTGAATTTTGTAAGCAAGGGTGCAGTATATTCTGACCCTTGAGAAAAGAGTGCATTGTGTTTGCAATGCACTATGCATAAAAAGAAAATAAGTTTAAAATCACTTTGCTTTTCCAGCCTTGTCAGGTGCACCAAGGAATTCACTCAGATTTTTTAAACTGCAGGGGAAACGTGAGTGCTGGGCTATTTTAACAACAATGGTCCAGAAGGGGGGTGGGGGGAGGGGAAATGTGCCAGAATTATCTAAGATGCTTTCAATAGCTGTCTTGGTAAGGACAATGAAAACATTGAATCTGTGGCTGAATTAGCAGGAACTTATTTCTAGATATTTTGGTATTTGATAGTGCCTTAGTCAAAAACATCAGGTAAGGAAAGAAAAGAGGAAATGTATAACATCATTTGTTACTTAAAGACTGCAGTCTGAAACTGTAGCTCTTATAAGATCATTGACTGTAGCTTTGTAAAGTTTAAGTAAGTAAAGTAAGCAAAAAGTATGAATTGGAAATTGTTGGAAAAGACCCTGCTTCATCTGTCTTTTAATTGCTAACTAGATGGCCACTGCACCACCAATCCAGTTGAGTATTTCAGAATCATTATCCTCTCAGCATTCCTGTACAATACAATCTAAGTTTGCAAATGATGAACTAAGGATGTGACTTACATGACCAAAGCCACAAAATAAATCTAAGTTTAAGCCGGTGATTGATCAGGTATTGTGAGATCATGTCCTACCAGCATGAGCTGCTGGAACAGGGCATGCCCTGTACTTGCAGTGTCATTAGCACCCACACTTCCAGTTAGGCTGGGTCACCTCTTCAGTGAAAAGGTAGCTTGAGACCTGCTCTGCCTTTCCAGTGTCTTGCCTGGAAATGTATTTCATGCTGCTCTTTTTTTTGGAGACAATTGGTTTGGATCAAGCTGTTTCCACAGGGGAGACAAGAGGGATTACATGCTGGAATTTGTGCGGAGTTTTCTAGCTATCTCTGAAGTAGCTAATTCTAACACTATGAGCAATATGGATTGCCAAGCATCTAGAGACTGCTTTCAAATACACTACTAGTAGTGCCTGTGTTAATTTGGACTCACCTAGACAAGCTGCAGTTACTATGGTATGTATGCCTTCACAAAAAACTTTAAAGGAGGAAGCTGAAACTACAACAAATGAAGCCCAGATGCATGATCAGTTGTGCTAGAAAGCAGTAAGGAAGGTTTGTGCAGTGACTGAGCAGCTGCACAGCTCTAATAGTAGCAGAGGATGTCATTAATTTAATTTTCTACCCAAACAACAACCTTCAGCTACCACATCAAGATCAGTGCTGCTTTATATCTCACTGCACCACCTGCTGCCTGATTCTTTGGCACATTCTTCCTGGAGTAAAAGCCCTGCAGTTCCCCTCTGAGGGCTTCTCCATCACAGCTGGCTGCTATCTATCTTAGTCTCTAATCTGTGCTATAAAGCAGGCCCATTTTCCAGGCAGTGTTTACTGAAAACACAGGAGCGTGCCTGGCTCCCTTAGCCATGCCTCCTCCTTCCCTCCCACTCCCTGGCAGCAGCATGGCTGTGGAGGTCAGGCTGCAGGACTCTACCTTTGAGTGAGTGTGGAGTGAAATCACCAGCCTGTAAGGCCATTAACCCTGACAGGTTTACAGTTGCTCCTTCTGAAATTCAGAAAGCTCATTCTGCTTTCAGCTTGTCAAAGTGGCTGACCATAAAGCAAACAGTAACATGATTGAAATCTTTATTAAAGAGAAAACTGGGACACTAAAGCAAAGATCTGGGACAAGAGAACATAGTGCAAGATCAAGGCTTTCAGTGACATCAGTAATTTAAAAATGAAATAAGCATTATTCATTATTTCTTCTCTAAAAAAAAAATTACCAGACAAAACAGAGAAAAGCTAATGACAATGGTCAAAACCAAATAATAAGGGGTAATTATGAGGTTGATGTCACTCACATATGGCACTGGAGAGCTGAAAAGAAGAAACTGTATCTTGCTATAATACTTAGTTCTAGGAGGTTTATCTGCCAGAGCCTAACTAGCTTGGACAGTGGTCCTCATCACGCTTGTAGTAAGCATGGGTAGGCCCTTCCCAAATCTTTGTTCATGAAGCCAAGCCATCAATCAACTACTAGGAAATGTTTAAATAATGGAAAAGCATGCTTGGAATTGTAACTTCCTTGCATTTGCTGCTGTAGACTAACCATGCGAAGTCCCATATATTCTGTCATTACATTTCTGTTTCTGGAAGGATTCACTACAGATGTTTTGGGAAGTAGAAACCATCTGGAGCTGCCTTCAGCAGCATTTTTGTCCTTATTTTCTGACAACTGGAATTATGGAAATCTAATTAGGTACTTTGCTTGAATAAAATATTTCTAGATTCCTTAGCAGCTTGTTCTGAACTAATCTACTCATTCCTACCCATCTTGACAGGTGACCTGTCTTATTCTAAAGGTGAGAAGAGCTATAGCCTTTCTTTTCCTTATTGCTTGATCAGACTATATCAAATGGTCTGACATGTCCCAAATGGCAGCCAGCATCAGCATATGTCATACTGACTGCACTTGGATATGTTTAGGTTTTTTTACCTGGGACTTAAAGGGAGTAGAAAGGAAGTGGGCTGTATGATTTTTGTCCTGATAGCAGCTCTCTTTCTTGTCTGGTGTCACTAAAGCTCCAGAGGCTGTTGAAACAGTGTTGTAATGGGGCTCTCTTCAGCCTGTGAAATGTTTTACAAGAGAGATTTTAAGGACCCTAAACACTCTTGTTAAAGCCAGTGGCCATCCCTGCTTGCCAGTGGACGTGAGATAAGATTTCAAGTCACATCTTGTATGTTTTCCCGTGTGTCTGGAAATTTCAGTTATCTCCACTCATGGCTAGATTATGACGGCTGTTTGAATTTTTAGTCAAATAAGACAAATGGACCTCAATTCTCTCTAGTTATGTATTTATTCAGTAATCAACACAACTTAACATTCACAAACTTGTTCTTTGTTTCTTTAAATCTTTGATGTAGAGGTTAGGACAGTGATCTCCAATGAAAAGCCACGAGAGGGGTCAGTCTGACAGCCAGAATGGGCAGGAGCCACTCCACATTCCACAGGAATGCCAAGGCTGTTTTCTTCTACAGCCCTGTCTGCTGTTTTAATGTCCATCAGCACTAGCAGGATATTTTGCATGTGGTAGTGTGTATTTTCTAGCCAGTGCTTCTGGTAACAAATGAAGACACAACATATTTTCTGCTTAGAATTTTGTTTTCTTGTCAGCAGTTTAGCTCAAGGGTGAGTACTTATTCCATAAAAAAACCCAACCAACCAAACCCCCCCCCCAGAAAAACCCTAAAATGTGTTCAAATGTGGCCTGTCACAACTTTATTTCTCTGTGTTGTGCTTCTTAGGCTGCAGCGTCAATTCAGATTAGTGTCATGTCTAGGTTTTAGCTCTAGATTGCCCCAGTTAGAGAGCATCACAGCTTTCAGGTTCATCTCCAGCAACAAGGGAAAGAAACCCCACTGCCCTTCTGCATGACTAAAGGAAAAATCTGATAATCTGTTTTGATTTGCTGTAAATGTTAACAGAAGGCTCAGAGGAATCTGAATGACAGCCCCAGTGAAAGCTGGCATGAAACACCAGAATGTAGGCACTTTTAGTTTAGAGTAGCTAAAATAATTAAATATTGATTAAAATTCATAGCACAAGAACTATGAAGACTGGTTTTATTACAGATCTATTTTAAAGGAGACCTTTAGAAGCAATATTGAGGAAAAAGTATAATTTTAAAATGTAATTACCTACAAAACAAGATCACCCATCTGGAAACAAACTAGTTGAACTTGGCTAGAAAGCAGTTGCCAAGAGTTTTATTCCATGAATTATCTTTCTGCATTCTCTATTGGAACCTTATGCAATATAGCTGAACAGTTTGTTCTTTTCTTGACAGGAGTTATGATAATGAGTGCCAAGGGTTAGATGTGTAGGGTTTTTATCCTCCCTAGGGGGTCTTTCAGAATTAAGAAATGTTGGCAATTATTCTTTCCTTTCTGTTTGAAGAATCTTTAGAAAAATGAAATGGTAGCATTCCACTTAAAGAACAAAATGTCTAGAATTTATTTCACTCCTGTTACTGAAATGATTGAATCTTGAAGAGATTGTTAGGGGTAAACTCATTTAACATTCCTGTTAACCTTGATAATGTTTGCTTCTCCTGCTGGTCTCTTCTGTTTCTTCTTTCTTTGCTTTATAGGGTAATGAACTGATAGAGTCAGAACTAAACGTTACTTCTGACAGAAAGAACTTGCAGCTGGGCTAGTCGTGAACTCCCCACAGCTCTGAAAACTGATTAAACGGTTCAGTATTTGGTATTTTGATTTGGTATATTTGAGCATTTGCCTGTAATATCTGTGAAAGTCTTGGAGAAAAAAACTCACACATTAAGATTACATTGTTTCTATCCAATTTACTGTTTCTGAAATAGGAAGAAAAGCCATTTTGTGGTTTGTGTTTCTGATCCATTCAGCTTCAGGAGTAGATATGGACTCACTGTGCTTTTTTCAGAAAATTAATCATGAAAATACTCTTTATTCAAAATGAAATCACAGGAACTGTGCCAAGACAGGAAATTATCTTCCACTTAATACTCAGTGTTTTTCATTCAAACGGAGCAGGAATTATAGGGTTTACCCTTGCTGTAGGTAGCTGAAAATACAGCAAACTGCTGACAGAACTTGAAAGCAGTTTGTGAAATGGTTCAAATTTTTATGTGGCAGTGGAAGCGTGTTTTGCTTTTAGGGATCACTACATGTTCTAAAACTTTTCTGACACACTAGGGTCTGTGGACCACTGTGAAGTCCATCAAGACTAATCTAATGCTCTGACCACACCACCCAAGTCTTGGAAGGCAGACCCAAGGACTGTGAGAATGAAGACCGTAGGCCAACTGTAGGAGATGATCTGGTTTGAGACCATCTTTGTTGGGCAGAGAAGACATCCAGAGAAGCCCTGTGGAGAAGAACTTAGGGGTGGTGGTTGATGAGAACATGAACATGAGCTGGCTTCAGTGGCCACTTGCAGCCCAGAAAGCAACCGTATCCTGGGCTGCATCCAAAGGAGCGTGACCAGCAGGTCGAAGGAGCTGACCCTGCCCCTCTACTCTGCTCTGGTGAGACCTCACCTGGAGCATTGTGTGCAGTTCTGGTGTCCTCAACATCAAAAGGACATGGAGCTGTTGGAACAAGCCCAGAGGAGGCCATGAGGATGATCAGGGACTGGAGCATCTCCCATATGAAGACAGGATGAGAGAGTTGGGGCTGTTCAGCCTGGGGAAGAGAAGGCTGCGTGGAGACCTCATAGCAGCCTTCCAGTATCTGAAAGGAGGTTGTAGGTGTGCTGGGAATGAACCCTTCATTAGGGACTGCAGTGACAGGACAAGGGGTAACGGGTTCAAACTTAGGGGAGGTTTAGATTGGGTATAAGGAAGAAATTTTTTCCTGTTAGGATGGTGAGGCACTGGAACCCAGGGAGGTTGTGAATGCTCCATCCCTGGCAGTGCACAAGGCCAGGTTGGATGAAGCTTTGGGTGACATGGGAGGTGTCCCTGCTTATGGCAGGGGGGTTGGAACTGGATGATCTTAAGGTCCTTTCCAACCCGAACTATTCTATGATTCTGTGATTCTAAGATTGTACTTACAGCCCTGGCTGCTTGCTCACTGCAGATCTGGTGCAATAGCAAGCTATGGGTGGAGCCTTCTCTGAAATCTGTTCTTATGTAGGAACAGAAACATTATGCATATGTTGGGGCACCTGAAGCAAAGTTGCATGTTACGCTGATATTGATGCATTTATTAGTGTGTGTAGGCAAGGAAGAGTTAGAAGATCTTTCCTTTCAATTTCTTTGAACAGTGCATTAGAGTGAGGATGCTTTTACCTATGCATTTTATTGTATAATTTTATTTTCTCCTGACGTAGCATTATTTCAATTTCAAAAGTTCTGATAAGCTCTAAGGAGAGAGTGTGATTATTTTAGAGGAGTGAAAAAGACAGATGAATTTGATTTATTTTCTTTTTGCTGTCTAAAATGGTACTTAAAATAATCAAACTGCGAAAAATGCTGATAATACTCTCTCTGCTACGTTATTCAGGGGTAAAAGGTAAAAGGTAAGCCTGTTGTCAACTAGAAACCTATTTCAGCAGCTTCTGAAGTGTGCCACAGACAAGTCTGCAAAGACATTTCGTAATATCACTGATAAAGATCGTGTAGTATTGAACATGCAAACATGCCAACACAGACTAAACTTGTGAGTGGTATTGTGCATATGGGTTCACCTACATTTGTGAGCAAGTGGAACGGCAACTTCTCAGGAATTTTCTAGTAAAGTAGAAGAAGTTTATTGCTCTGTTTTCCAGTTAGTCTTTCTTTTTTATTCTGTTTATCACTTTTGGTGCATGAAAAGGAATGAGATACTCACAAAAATGTTTCTGACTCACTGATACAGCCATTACATGACAGAGTAGTAGATAACTTTTTCAGCTTTAAGGGCTAAGACTGTATGAAAGGTAAGAGTACAAAAGATGGTACAATTATGCTTGACTTTCTTTTACACTGTAAGTGCTGCCTTCTAGAATCCATACGTTGTTCCTGGCTGCTGGTTAACTTATTCAGTGGTTATCTGAAAGTCAACAAGCAAGGATTTTCTCTGAATCTAAAAGCAGTTGTCAGTATCATAGGAGTGAATAGGATGGTAATGGGAGATGGTTTCTCCATTCAAACAGTAGCTCCAGTCTCCCAGAGCTCACATTTAGCCCTCCTTAACGTTTTTAAGTTTTAAGGCACTAAAGCCTGTGCCATCATCACCATGAATTTGGGCTAGTTTCTATTGAATATTTGTGGCATGTAATAAAATACAGGATAGTTGGGATGGTGTTTTTTGGGCACAATTGGGTAAATCTAACAACACCAAATTAAGCTTTGTACAGGAGTGTAAGTGCTGTTGCATGCCTGTGATGGTGCTGTGATTATGGAAAGAGGAACCCTGGTATGGGAGGAGCATCTTGGTTGCTGCCTCTATTGTGAACTCAGAAGCAGGGATGGTTTATAGGGGCTTAAGGAAAGGAAATCTTTTCCAGCATCTTGCATATGTCCTGTATGTGTCTTCAGCCCTGGCACTAAATTCAACTGCCTGGTCTTCTTTCACAAAAGATTAATGGAACCAATAAGAGCTGAGTGTGCCTCTTGAAGTCAGGTCTGAGATGTTAAATATGTCTGTTAGAATTTTCCTGGAAGAATGGAAATTTACAGTAAATGCAGCACTGAAAGCAGAAGTATTGTTCTCTAATACATTTCTGCACAGGTCAGCAGAGAAAGCAGATACATTATGCAAACCTGGCAGCAGAGATAGTCTGTCTCAGAGGCATTTCATCAATTTTCCAGGAATATAAATCAAGGTGACTTCATGTTGAATAAAGAGTAAGATATTTTTGCTATCATTTCCAGCCTCTCAATAACCATGAAGTACAGTAAAAGGACTGTAAGGGAATTAGCTTTTTGACCCAGCATTTGCCCACAGTACATTCTGCTAACAGTGGGAATGTTCTTAATGAGCAGTTTGCAAGGGAAAGATTTCTGTATTTTCATTAGAGGCAGATTTTATGAGGTTTTAACTTTCTGCTGTAAATGGAAGGTTTGAGCTTGTTACTATGAAAATAGTAAGGCTGACTATGGTACATGAGGAGATAAAATGCCTTAGAAAAACTGAGATGTAATTTTCCAGGTCTTGGTGTTGAGTTTAATCTGGATGGCATGTCATCATGCACTTGCATGCGTTTCAAGGGGTTCCTTCTCCATCTGGAATATTAGCAGAGATGAGCAATAGCCTCTCAGACTCGAAACAGAAGGTAGATGTAAATGCAAATGATCATATATATTCAACACGTTCCAGCTTCTCTTCATATTTCCACAGTTCCAGACTGCTGAGCCTGCACACATTTGCTGTACAATGGTTTGATTTTTTTTTTATCTTGGTTTGGGTGGCAGCCAGCACTAATCTCTTTAGCTTGACCCTGGATCTGTCTTTGCATAGGAAAAAGAGGAAGGAGGAAACAATATGCTGTTGCTCTGATGGAGTGTACCTCATACAGGGTCCTAATGGCAAAGGACAAAAGACAAGAACATCAAGGAACTTTAAGCTAACGAGAAATGCTTGGCAGTCCTCCTCCATCAGGAACCAAATGTTTGCATATAGCTGTCTCAAGATTTAGCACATAGGTATACCTCCTCTGCATAACCTTATCACATGGCCAGTCCTTAACTGGGTGAAAATATCCCATTCTGGAAAAGAGTTAGTTTTTCTGTTCTACCTCAGCTACTCGTTGTGGGTAGTGGGAGGAATGACAGAGATCATTTACAATTACAAATATTGTAAGAATGCTATGCAACATCTGCAGGGACAGGAAGGACAGGAGCTGGAACCCCATTTGATTCTTCAAAGGCTGGTGCATCACTGGACAGTGTGAAGCAGTTCTGCTACTGAGCACTCAAAGATGCAGTGCTGTATCTAAGAAGGTATAAGGCTTCTTAGTAATCCAAAACTTTAGCTAA
The DNA here is from genome assembly GCA_002631895.1 of Agapornis roseicollis. Taxonomy (NCBI): domain Eukaryota; kingdom Metazoa; phylum Chordata; class Aves; order Psittaciformes; family Psittacidae; genus Agapornis; species Agapornis roseicollis. Next base: position 52,484 of record NDXB01012803.1, on the reverse strand, counting down.
GAAAGGGTTGAAATCAGAAAGGATGAAGGTATGAAATATTATTAGTTCTTGTGTGGTACTGTTGTTATATTTGCTGAGAGTAAAATTTTCTTTGGATATGCCATTCAAGTTCAAAAGAATTTGCTGTAGCTTCAAAATGAAGATGACTCCTATGTCTTTTTTTGTTTTCATTCTGTTTTTTCATAACCCTTAACAAGTCTGTAGTTATTTATTGCATACCATCTCTCATCAAGAAGGGCTCATTTTAACAATGAGAATCCCCCAGAGCTCTTCCTCTGAAAAAAACCCCACCCTTTCTGTATTAAGTGGAGGTAAGATAAGGAGGCAAAAAGTAAAACCAGTTGATGGTGCTCAGCTCTTAAAAAAAATCAAAACCTGTTATCATATTCTATAGGTGTTTAGGAGTAAATCCTTGCTTTCATTCAAGGTGTTTCAGTCTGAAACTTGGCTTTCTGCAGCATTTAGTATAGTGGCATGACACTGGAAGGCTGCTATGAAGATCATCTATTTCCAACCCCCCTGCAGGGACACCTCACACTAAGCCATGTCATCCAAGGCTTTGTCTAACCTGGCCTTGAATACTGCCAGGGATGGAGCATTCACAACTTCCTTGGGCAACTGATTCCAGTGCCTCAGCACCCTAACAATAAAGAATTTCTCCTATTTAGGTTTGAACCCATCATCCCTTGTCCTGTCACTACAGTCCCTAATGAAGGGTCCATTCCCAGCATGCCTACAGCCTCCTTTCAGATACTGGAAGGCTGCTATGAGGTCTCCACGCAGCCTTCTCTTCCCCAGGCTGAACAGCCCCAACTTTCTCAGCCTGTCTTCATATGGGAGATGCTCCAGTCCCTGATCTTCCTTGTGGCCTTCTCCGGGCTTGTTCCAACAGCTCCATGTCCTTTTGATGTTGAGGACACCAGAACTGCACACAATGCTCCAGGTGAGGTCTCACCAGAGCAGAGTAGAGGGGCAGGGTCAGCTCCTTCAACCTGCTGGTCACGCTCCTTTTGAGCCTCCTGTAGCCCAGGCTGCAAGTGCAGTTGTATGAGGCTATGGAACTGGATATGGCAATCTCAAGGTGAGCTTTGTAAAGAGTGTATTGTATGTATGTTCCGGGAAGATGATCTGCATCTGCTTTACCGGATGGGAAATTAAAAATGTGGGACTTTCTCCTGAGACTTACCACAGTGCATTTGGCTTTCTGAATTTGCAGCAAATCCATACTGCAAGAAAAAACACAAGGATTGACTGGAACAGAATCAGTCACTTAAACCAACATTCTTCTTTCATGTTAGTGCGAAACAGTGTTGCAGCCTGTGTTATAATACATCGCTGACTACTAAGGCCAGGACTAAGTCATCTCTTTTTGTCTAATTCCCATTCAGCTTCCCCAGCTATAAAACACTTATTAAAGAAGGTTTAGCAGCTGTACTGTCCTATGAGGCATGAAAAATCATGATTAAGGTCACTATACTGGAGTCAATGAAGCTTAAACCTTGATACACTGGGACACAGAGAGGGGCCAAACTAGCTTTATACTTGACTGTGTCCTGCTGACCAATCCACAGAGGACTGTTTGTTTTGGCCTTTAAAAAGCAGCCTGCCAAACCTCCTGCCTATAAGATAAGCATCATTTTATCTGTGTCTATCTGCAAGGTTAAAAGCAGGAAGCAAAAAGCTGTGGTCACAGAGGAAAAGAGCTGGAGCGTTTAAACAACTCTCAAGGCTAAACTGGCATTCCTGCTTTTGGCAAAGAAGAATTTGTCTGTTTAGGGAGAAAGGATCACCTTTAAGGTTTTTAGACTTCAGGTACTGGATTTGAGAAATACATGTTTCAGCTGCCTATTACAGTTGCCATAATAGCTCTAGGGAAAGCTGTGCTTCACAGTATTATTTAAAGCACCATTTACAATATACTTGAGTGTAACTTAAGTAAAGTATGGATGCGAAATGATCAGTGACTGATACAAGGTGATCGTTTGATAAGTCAAGCTCTATTCTGAAACATACTGGTAAAAATCTTAATAATTTAAGACCAGACACAGTCGGGTCTTTAACTTATGTAACAGGACAAAGCTTCACTTACATGATCCTTTCTCTAGTTGTTACAGAAATGATTGTTGAGCTCACTGTACAGACAAGTCACTGTTATAAGCACTAATCAGTTTAGCCTAGTTTTAATATTAGGATTCTAGGGCTGTTTGTTACAATGTTTCTCATTAGGCCTTGAATCTAAATTCTTATCTACAGCTTTTCTAATCAAGAAGGCAGGTTTCGAAGACTAAGTGTCTGCTTTTCCTGGAACAGATTCTGTACTCATCTACACAACACAACTCCAGGGGCAAGAAAAAGTGGGAACGAAACAAGTGGGGTTATACTTATTTATATAACTGCTGGCAGTGTACCACTGACTTTGTGGTGTTCTCCATGCAGTTCATTGCCTCTGCTCCAAGTTGCCTGATCATATTATACCAACCTGCTTCCATCATGGATAGCAGAGCTGAAGAATTTGACCCTCTGTAGTGCACAAAAAACTTCCCTGCCCTTTCAGAGAGGATGTTTCTTCCAGCTGTCATGGGTGTCACTGGCTTTAAAGACTTTTCCAAGATGCTGAAAGGAAGTAATTCAGCTGTGTGGAGTTTCTGCTGCCAGTCACCTTCAGCAGCTCTCTTGAGGTCTACGCTTTCCTGGGACTAAAGCCTCTTCTGTTGTCCGAGTGGGAAGCATGAGGCCAGTCAAGAAAGATCTGACATACTCTTAGAATTATTCCTTTCATTTGGGTTTCCTTTAAGGCTGATTATATCATTGTACCTGCCTCAATTAATGCATTTGTGTCTAGAATGAATAATAAATAAAGACACACGGTATTTTACTGGTTAAATTAAGAATTTTTTCATCCTGAAACCTAAGAAATTACCAGTTATGTCACCTGCTAGGATAGATCTTGTGTGACTGTTAAGCATTATATTCATAGATACCACTGCAAGGGCATTGCAAGGACAAGATGTAGACGAAGGTAAAAATGGCATCCAGAGCATTGAACACAATTATTTCCATGCAGACTGTTAGTCTGTGCAGGTTTTACTCCTGGCTTTGTCTTTCATTACTCTCATATGCGTTCCTTTCCATTTTTTTTTTTGCGTCTCTCCTGTATTGATTCAATTGTAGATAGAGAGGTTTGAACAGTACGATGTAACTGAAAGGAATAATACCTAGCACAAAGCAGGAATGCTAGTTGATGCAGATACAGTGCTGTTGCAGTCCCAGGATTAACTGAGGTTTGATTCATGCTTTTTTTTATATGAAGATTTGTTTCCATTTGTTCCATTAATTCCTTTATTGGATTTGATGTCCAGGACTTTGAATTAGATCTAAAAAACTGAGGAAAAGCTTCATCTAGAGTTTGATTTTTGCTTTTGCTCAGTTTTTTTGGTCAGTCCTTGCAAGGAATGAAATATACGTAATTGCGTTTCCATTTGTTTTCATTTTATACTTACCCTGGCAAGGATTAGAAATTACCTTCCCACAGGTAAGTAACTGCTGTAAGCATTCTGATAAAAAGTATGTGAAATACTTTTTGATTTCTTCATTGATTAATCTCTAATTATAAAACTTAAAATTAACACCCACTCCCCCCTCCCCCCCCC
>NDXB01012803.1:15163-48765 GCA_002631895.1 Agapornis roseicollis | reverse complement strand
GTTAAAAAAACACCCGCCCCCCCCCCCCCCCCCCCCCCAAAACATAGAGATTAACCTGGAAGAGATTTCATTTGCAGTATAAAACTAGAACCTTTTTTTGTAACTCCCACCCATTAACTGCTATTGCAAAACATCTTAGCAAGGAAAGAAGGGATAGTAGCTGGACTGAGGCCACCTGAGGAAAACCCTGATTGGGAGACTGTAGTTATAGAATCAAATATTTTTTTATGATTAATGGAGATTGGCTAATGTGTAACTCACAAAGAACAGTTCATACCTCTCTATTGTGGTTATTTAGATGTAATTGGCTTTAGTGAAATCACATGGCTATTGTGTTTTATTTGTATAACCTTGTCTGATTTGCAAAAAATCACTTGAAGTTTTTTACAAGTTTGTTTCTTTTTTTATGAAAGCAGAAAGTCTGACTCATGGTTCGTAATCCACCTGTACACAGCCAGCCTCTGATGTGCATGCCAGCATTCATATTTAGAGAGAGGGTCACAAAGAATTAGACTGTAAGTTTCTGTGAGTGTAAATGGCAGCAAATACAGAGCTTTGGTGTCATGCTATGCGTAACACCTTTTTCTGACCTGTGTTCTAATTGTAAATTGACTGGTGTTTCATGTATGGTCTTGGGGTTATGGTATAAAAAGTTTGAGGCAGTACTGGTTTTATATGTCACTCAGTGTGTTCCTTGATAGCTTTTGTGGAAGCGGTCTCCAACAAAAGCAAATGCTTGTAACAGTTAGCTAGGTAACTTTTATCCTGGCCATTCCTTAACTATTTTTATCTATTGTTTTGTTGGGGATATCTATTTGGTGATTTGCTGTTTAGACACATACAACTCCAGCAGGTCATCTTACTTGCAGAAGTCATCAGTAGTTAGAGATCATGATAACCATAAGGCATGTAGTCATGTTTTCATGTAGGTACTGATGGAGTTTCCCAGCTGTATCTATCTGCATTGAAGCAAGAGCTAAAAAAGAAAGGAAAAAAAAGTTAACCAATTCTACCATAAAAAGATCAGGCACTTCAGTTACGAAGTGATTTTTGAATGCACATTGCAATAATTAAAGACACAATGCTTAAAAATACAATACAGAAGAGCTTAAAAACAATGAGTTTTGGTTTATTTCCTGGAAGAGAAAGCTAACATTCTAAGCTGGTTTGGTGGACCTATGAATTTCCTACTGTAACTTCCCTAACCTCTTTCTCTTCTTCCCCTTCTCCAAAACATTAGAGGACTTAAGTTATTTCCAAGGACTCCAAACTGTCTGCTGTAAAACAATAGACTTGTTTTTTGCTTTTGTAACTTTGTTATCAGTATATTTTATAAACAAATCAGTATAGTTACATTGGTCTGCTGGAGAAATCAGATGTAATTTGACTCCCAAGTAAAGTCTAACACGAATAGATATTAATAGCCAGTTCTTATAGCACAAACATACACTGGTTTATACTATGGATAAATTCTATTTGCTAGAATGGACTTAAATTTGCCCTGTACATAAAATGTAGCCTCTGTGTTCATAGGCCTATGGCATGTGAGCATGTATTGTGGCAGGTCATAAAATGGATCATGGATCATCTTATTTTCCTTTTTCTTATCCATTTTATTTCCTTGTAGTTTGCTGTCCTTTCTTGCTATACTGTTTGTTCAATGTCTTGCACATCGTCAGATGTGAAACATTTACATTGCAAAGTACTGTCACACTATTGCTCCCATACAAGAAGATAGTAATATTAAATATGACTGGTAATAGACAAGTAGAATTGGAAATGTAAGCTGCTGTGTTAAAGTGTTGTGAAGTAAGGATAAAGTCTGCATAAAAAGTCATCTTTTTCTGTTGTGATAGACTGGAAAGTTTCTGAAGAGCCTCACGTCGCCTTCTGTAGTGTGTAATCTCCCAAGTAGCTGGAGCAGCAGGAGAGCTAATGTTGTGAGAAAAATACTGAAGCCAGGACTTTCAATACTGAAACATACCTTGTTTAAGATACTTAGGGGTAATTGATGTTTCCAATGATCACACTCTATAAAACATGTTAAACTGTGCAGCCAAACTCTTTAAGCATGCAGAATAATCAAGTATTTTTAAAGTTTTACTACTTGATGTAAACTGATACTAGCTAGCATCCGCAGCAATAGATTTACCTTACACAAGCAAGAAGAGGCTACAGCAGGCACAATGATGTAATTGCCTTAGGTCTTTGAAATGCTGTTGTTAGTGTAAAATCTAATTCACTGAGCCTTGATATTTATGCTTTTTTGGTAACGATTCAGATTTTTTGTGATCTGATGAAGGGATTCCTTCGGCACTGAGTGCAGTAAAACAGGAACAGTCTGGTTTCAGTGGGAAATGTGGTAAAAATAGTTTGAAAATGTTAAGGAGTCACATTCTAATCTCTCCCAACTATTTGTGCTAGAGATCATAGGAGCTAGAAGGAGAACCAATATTCTAACATTTGTATTCATCTGGGATAATTTGTTTGCACTCTTACAGATCTTAAACCTTTGTGTACAAAAAACTAACAACATCAAACATTTATCATTCTAGGAGCTGCAGCTGTCCCTGTCTTCCATTTAATAAATGCTGTTCACAATAAACTTACACCCCTAGGGTGAGCATGCAGGACAGAGAAAAGCTAAAAATGTATCTTAAGGAATAACAAACTTGTACATGAATTCCTGTAAACAGGAAAAGCTGGACTAGTCTAGTTCTTATTAGAAAAGGCCTGTTTCAGGCTGGAGAATACAGTATCTACTGGAAAAATATGAACTTAACTACCAAGCAGGAACAATTAACGTGTCCTGCATTTTCCATCTCTCTGGATGCCTATTGCCAAGATGTCTAAAATGAGAACCTGCAATTTGTGCTTAGTATAAGTGCCTTGAGAACTGCAGAGTGAGCACCTGCTAGCCTTGTTCTGATAATGCCCCATCCCACTGTGGCTTTTCAGCCCAGGGTATTCTCTGCTACAGTGTGAATAAAACTGGATTTAGCTAAGAGACCTGCTCTCAAGTAGATCAGAGTAAAATTAGTTTATCTCGTGTATTTATAATGTGCCCTGAATTCATTACAGACACTAATGAAGACATGTGCATTTAAATGTTTCTCCTAGGGCTGATTAAGAAAGCAATTTGAAAGATAGGCCTAGAGATTAAAAAAACCCAACTTGTGCCTAATTCAGTATGGTACATTTTTCTGTAATATAGAGATTCCCGTGGTAGTTTGGTTTTTTGTATACTGAAATGTGCAGACCTCTGCCAAGGACTGTTTGTCACCTCCTTTGTTATACTGCACTCTTAGAACAATTTTCCATAGTTGTGCAGCACAAATGGCCATCAGACAGGTACATCCTTCAGTGTAACCTGGAGTATGCAGTAACAGAGATAAGAAGAGGATTACATTCATCACTGGAGTTTCCACTGAGTTTAATATATTGACCTCAAGGATTTTTTTTCCAATGCAGGAGATAAAGAAACTATATATGAATAGCAGGTTATTTGATCAGGAAAATGCTTTTGAAGTATCTTGTACTTGAATGCTTCTTTGGCCTTGGATTGGTACCTTTACAGCTGCATGAACTGCATTTCTCTGCTTTACTCTTTTTCCTCAGAGATATGGTCAAAACCTTAAATGTGGGGATATGAGAATGTAAAAGTTATGATTATCATCTGCAGCTTTGCTGAGGAGAGTAGGTCATATTTGTTATCACTACTTTAAGACCCATTACCTCACCTAAACAGTGCTATCCTACCTTCTGGAGTAGGCCCTAGGTAGCGTGCTGTAATTGTGCTGCATGGCACAAATCAGCACTAAGTGCAATGAACCTAAATGTTTGCAGCTCTTAGGCACAGTTTTGAGCTTCTGTTGGAGCAGTGTGTGCAGGGACTTGCTTTCAAGAGAGAAGACTGTCTCACGAGAGCCATTTATTACTAACTTACACACTAGGAGTGGGGGGAAGAAAAGGCCCTTTTAAGGGCTAAGTAGATCTTTAATAGGTTGTGCACTTACACACCCTTCATGTTACCTTGTAACAAGATGAGCAAGTAGATGTGCTAAACATTTATGAAGAGTATATATGGCACGTGCGCATGGATTTCCCAAATGCCTTACAGGCATACAGCACATACTGTTGTGAGTGACAGGAATCAGTAGGGTTAAGCTGTTGATGTTCTTCCTAGTATTTGTTGAAAATTAGCAATTGGATCAAGATTGCATTCTTATTTCTCAAAAGCATCCGAGCATCTGCCACACGCTGTTTGTACTTATTGCCACAAGTTGTATTTTGAATCAGAAGCTGGAGGGATGGCTTCAGATCTTACTTGCATCCACACTAGGCATCCAGTCTTACAGCAGAAACACACTATTGCACAGAAAGCCAGTGCCTGAAGGGATTTTGCATTATGTACATGGTTAACAGGAAAGCAGCAGGCCTTATTTACGTGTAGTACAGGAGTTGCCAGAGCAGCAGAAATGCTGTTTTCTTTCAATGATTAATGTGCTCAATAAAAGTGTAGCATCTGCTGCCAGCTTTCATTAACAAATAAATGAAAAACAAACCCCGTGGTAGGCAGTGTGTCTGGGGACAGCTTAAACAGGACTGAGCTGCTTTAGATTTCAGCTATTTTCTTTATCACAACAGTGTGGAGCACTTTCTTGTTTATAGGATAAATACAGGGGATTGAAGTGATCTGTGTAGCACACAGGAGCAGTTGCCAACCCATAACATTCTGCAGGATGCAAAAATTCCATAGCTGCTCCTTTGGGAGTCATAGCCTACAATCTTCTTGCATGTTGGTTTCAGTGTAAATAACAGTTAAATCATCAGAACAGACAAACTGCCAGTAAAACTTTGAATAAAATACTAGTTAGTTCATGTTCTTGCTTCATAATACAAGCTCAGCAGACTCAGAGCTCAGTCCTTGTATTGGTTCAGGAGATGTGGTATTCACACCACATTAGTACAAGTAGTGCATCAATTTAAGCTTAATTTAATTAAGCATAATTTCAGCTTTTTTGGCTTCTTTGCACAAATCAGACTGACATACAATAGGTAACTTTATTTTTAGTCTTATTTTCTATGGTGGCTTTCTCTTCTACCTTTTGTCTTTATAGCTTCTGTACCACATTGGCTAGTTCCACGCTATTTTGACAGGAAGAAAAAGGGAAGAAGGGCTTACGTATAGCATTGTCTCAACACAGGGAAGGTTTCAATGTCTACTTAAAGACACCACAGTATCCACACACAGCAGAGAAAGAATCACTGTGAGTATGCCATCCTCATGGAAGCTTTGACTAACAATTGCCAACTGAAGTGAGTCCATGAAATGGTAAGAAGCCAATGTTTCTCAGCTCTGGTACTGCTGAAACTTCTTCTGTTAGTGGAAGTTTGAGAGTGATGGGCCAAGGAGATCTCAGGCTAGATGTGACTTTGCATCTGTGACAAGAACTTTGTTGAATCAGTCTCAGGATATGTAGAGACTGGAGTATTGCTTTCAGCATTTCCAGTTGCTTCAGGCTTTTTTGCATAGAAATTAAGTTGTTTTAAACAAACAAGCAGCAACTATTAACAGCAATAATGTGGCTGTCCTTCAGATTACGCCAATTTAGCAATCCTGAGAGCCATCTGTCTGCATATTTGCAAAATACAACAATTCATAGTGGAAACACATCACAGAATGGCAAAAAAAACCCGGTACTGAAAATAAAAGATAAAAAGCCATCATGATCTGAGGCAGGTAATAGAGCAATCCCTCCAGGTTATATGGTGAGGACAGCTTTGGGATTCTAAGATATTTGTTCTAAACCCTGATGAATACACCAAGCTTAATGGCAGTACAGAGTAACTAGCCGTACCTTCAGCTATACCCGAGAGCTGTGCTGAAACAAAGGAAACCTTCCCTATAAATGTGAGATAGGAGAGCAATTCATCTGCACTGCTGTGCCCATGAAACCAGCCTCTCCCAATTATCGCCTCTGCAAAGAGCAAATTATCTTCGGATAGTAGAGAATAAGCAGATCTCAGCAATCATGAAGGCTAAGCCAGCACACATCGAAAAACATGTACATATCAAGAAAATGGGGTTAGATTACCCTTTTTCTGTACATGACTTTGGTGCTTGGTACAAACTTGGTACATGTGGAGCTTGTACAGTCACACACTGAAGTGGATTTCAGGGTTCTGAGAACAGAACCTGGTCCTGAGTCATGGTGTATTCTAATCATCAGAACCATGTAAATGTGATTATTTGCTAATGAACAGACATCTCCATATTTCATTGCATCACACTTTTCAATCTTATATTCTTTTTGTGGTGATTATGTTCCCTGTCTGGCATGACTCATCAAACTCTTCAGGTATGTACAGTGTGTGCTATGCAGAGTGATGCATTGAGCAGGTGTGGCAAAGGACAGGGCAGTTCGACTAAAAGGAAATCGAAACGTATTTTCAAAGAGAATGTACAAATACCTTAGTGTTTGATTTCCAGGGTGGTGATTAATTACAGACTGTAAGATAAGGACATACAGGACAAATAAGAGCAATAGCCGTTTGTTATATCATGTAGTAGATTCACCTCTGGTTTAAGCTGGCTTTTGGTGGTATGAACCAGAAAGCAGGGACTCTGGCAGTGTGGGGAGAAGCAAAAGCCTGAATTCCCTCTCTCTGGTAAATACTTGGAGCTGGCAGGCTGCACACAGGGGACACTTATCTCAGCAGTATGAGTGGGCTGAGATTTTCTGGGTCTCTGAGGCCATAAAAATGTTACTCCTATCACGTATGATGGTGAAAATTAAAACATGGCTTGCCCACATGAGTGTGCAGATCATACCCATGCTAACATTGATCATACTTTTTTACTTGTACTTGCTTGTGCTAAAGAACTGATCTTGGCTTGCACTTGCATTCTAAGTTCAGGGAATATAAAGTGACTGTATTTAAACCCTGAACTCAAATGCATGCTCAGGAGGTACAGGGTGTCACCATACTTTGTCCACCTTATACTTGAGCTAGTCTAAAAAGCAAAAGAAATTTGGTGTTTTCACTTCTTTCCCTTGTAGTTATAAAACCACTGTATGCTTTGGTACAACCTGCAGTTACAGCTAAAAGCTGTAAAAGTTGCTGTGTTCCAGGTCATAAATTGGGGTGAGATGGCAGTGCAGTGTGATGAGGCTTGCACAATACCCATGCAGCTTATATCTGACTCAAGGCTTTGCTATTAATTTACTTTCATGAACACAAAATCCACATCCTGTTCTTTTTCCACTCTCTGAAGAACACTTCCTATCAAATGCCACAAGCAGAAATCTCTTTCTAGACAGTACAAAATTCCTTGAGATGTAATGCAGTAAAGTAAGATCATCTCTAAAATAAGGTTATGCATTTCCCCATTATACAGTGCCTCACACCACTGGAAAATGAAATGAGTTCCTGGCCTGAGCGTTCCTGCTGTTATCTAACTTTTAATGTACTTCATGTCAATTATTAACATCAGCAATGATAGAAATCTCAATACATGTTAAGAAACAGGACTCCTACATAATTTGTGTTAATCTGTATTATTTTACCCTATGATTTTATTTTAGGAGCCCAACTTTCTCCATCTCCTTTTCCACTGTGCTCTCATAATTGGAATGTTTTGGGCTGATATATTGCTTTCAGTCATTAGAGGAGAGGGTACAAAAGCTGTTAACTGTCTCTTTCACCCTCTAGCCAAACATGTTGTTCATCATATATAAACTTTCTGTTTATAAGTTAATTTTGCCCAATAGCACCACAAAGACTTTAACAGAAGACAGTAGAAACCACTAAATGACTTAGTTGAACTCTCAGATCATAACATATTTATATATATTAAGGAAATCACAGAATGTTTGCCTGAAGTGTGACAAGGCTTTTTGCTGTTGGCTCACTACATGTTTTTTTCAATGAATTTCAGACCCAGTAATGGTCCCTTTTATTTTTCTTTTTCTCAAGGTAATAAATAATGCAGTTTAAAACCTGCTAACTGCTGGCAAAGCCAGCGCTCCAATTGTGTAAAACTTGGGGTTGGGAATGGAGGGGTGCGGGTGGATGTACAGTCCAGGCACTTTGAATGAGGCATGAATACAAGGGACTGATTTGGCTTTGCAAGGTTGAAACAGTACATGCTAACCACAAAGTGCTTGGGATTCTCCAGCTGGGAAAGCTCAATGTGTATCCAGTCCCCAGGAAACACTAATTTTGGTACAGCACGTGTGTTGGGGATGGAGGAAAACGTGTCTAGAGACATGTCTTTCCGCTGTTCAGAGGATACAGTTTTAAGCTTTGCCATCTGGCAAGTGTCACAGCAGATTTCCATCTCCTTTAACCTCTTCCAGGTTTGGGTCTTAGGGAAGAGACTCAAGGAGTTACAGCTTTTCTCTTGACAGCCTTGCTATTCCTGCCTTTGTCCAACAGAACATGGTTACATCCTGAATCTGGCTTTTCCAGCTGAAGTTTCTCCAGCTTCATGCAGCTGTATCAGAAGAGCTGTTCTAGTATTGCAGGGGTGATCTAGGGATTTATTTTGAAGAGTAGCAGTCTGTTAATTTTCCTCTTTTCCTTTCTCAACCAGAAAAAAACTGGTGGGACTAATCTGTAGAGGTGAGTGTACTCATCCTTCTCTGCAGGAAACTGATCTCTGCATCAGAATGCTGAGGAAAGTCAGCTAGATGTCAACAGGGCTGGAAGTTGCCATCCTGCTACAATGCCAGTACAAGGCATCAATAGAGGCTGTGCATTACAAGAAGCAGTAGTGTTAAACAGTACCAGAATGAATCAGTGATTCAGGCATGTAGAAGTCCTGCTTTCAGATTCCTAGGAATTATGTAATTGTAGAGGCCGCGTGGATTAGACAGCAATATAGGTCAGTCATGAACATATAGCTCCTTATCATTGATCTGTTTTATCTTTCATGCTGTAAGGCGATTCAGTCTGGACGCTTTTGTTTGCTTTATTTCACATCAGATCACTTATTAAGTATGTAGAAACCTTCTAAAATCAAGAACATCTAATGGAATTTTTATTTTAAGTGCAGAAGTCTTAGAACAGATTTCCTGAGTGAACTTCAGGAGAGCAGGACAAATTCCTACTTGGAAAGAGAAGGGACAAAATGAGCTTGCAAGCCATATGTTGAACAAAGAACACCAGAAGAGTAACTTGCTATTACCTTTTCTCTTGTGTTAATTGTGGCTAGCTGCTGAACTACATAGCATGCAGGACAGAAAATATCTGCTAGCACTTCCTTGAACCCTTTTTTGAATTCTATGGTTTAAGGAGCTCTCTGTGTTTCAGCATGACTGGAATTTGTATCTAGCTTCTAGTCCTAGACAAAGGACTGAATGAAACTTCCTCTGTTTAAGATGCTGTGCAGTGCCAAATACCCTGGATATTGTGTTGTTTCATGGTGTGTTATTTCATTTTTGTAGAGGGAAAATTGATTGCTAGATGTGAGCATAAGGTAGATCTTCTCCCCCTGTAGCACTGCTTATTTCTACCCAAGTCACAAACACCAAGTTGTCTGTAATAGAATTGTGGCTGAATATGTCTCATCCAGAGATACACATATATATGACTAGCACCCCGGCATCTAGGAGAGCTTTAGCACTCACTCAAGTCCTGCCAGTGTAAGTTCAGCACGTTTTGATGCTATCTCAATGGCCCCCATTAGGATTGGCATAGCTCAGCCATAGATAATTTGGTGCAGGATCAAAACACAGTGCTAAGCACAAATCCTTTTGGAAGAATTGATACATTTGTGATGGATATCAAGTATGAGATCCTGTTTATATGAGAAAAGTTGCTGGTTGCCCAGGGAAGTTGTGAGTGCTCCATCCCTGGCAGTGTTCAAGGCCAGGTTGGACGGAACCTTGGGTGACACCTCATGTTTAGTGAGGTGTCCCTGCCCAAGGCAGGGGGTTGGAACTAGATAATCTTAAAGTCCTTTCCAACCCTAACTATTCTATGATTCTATGATTACTCCTTTTTGCAGTCACTGGACACTTTCCTGTTGCCCGGAGCAGTCCTTTACTGTTTCAGGTAAAATGCTTTCTTAACAAAAATATAACCTGCAAAGAAATCAGAAAGAAACAAGTTTTTATTTTGCAATGTAGTACAACTTGGAGAAATGAAGATGTAGAGAAGCAGCTTTCATAGAAGTGCTTTGTGAAATTTTCTCCTTAGTCCACAGGATTTATGATGAAACTAATCACACCGACTTCAAGGATAATTCCAGAAGAAATTCTCCTGGAATGAGACAGGTTTGCTTTTAGAAAATTCAACTGAAAAAAGGAATCATCATCATATGTATCACTGCATAACTTACAGTAGTTCACATCAGTATCAAAGCTCTTAGCTGACCTTGGGCAGATCACTGTGAGAATTACAGTAGATACACTGCATTAGTGGGTTCAAAAGTATACTAGAGACACATAAGGTTTGTATTAGATTTCTATATAATCTTGTAGTTGTGGTACCAGTTATCTAGTAACATGGGTGGATCTTATTGCCATTCTAAAATGCGACACTTGAGATACAGTTTTGTAGCTGTAGCTAACTCTAAGTGTACTCTTCCTCCAGGTCTTTAGAATATATATTAAGGTTGCCATCCCTAACTCAGCAGTGCTGTAAAGGGGACATGTGGTGACATGTTAAATTTCCAACCTGCTTGAAGAAGTATTAAGGCCAGTAATTATTCATCTGGAATAAAGTTATCATCTATCATCTGTGCTCAAGGAAGCAGATAAAAATTGGAATAGGCAGAGAGAATTGTTACTAAAATGATCAAGGAATTGGAAGGTTTCATCATAACACAAAAATAGAAACATAATTAAAAAAAGGTAGTGTAGGGGCTAACAGATAATGTTGACACAAGAACCAAAAGATACAAGTTGGATAAGTATAAATGTGGAATGGAATTTTTATATGAAATAATCTTCCAAGAGAAGTAGTGAGAGGGAAAAATAATCTAATTTTAGGATGAAACATAATACTTGTATCATAAAAGGTAACTGTACTTGGTTATGCAGGTCACCTTCTAGTCAGTGCTCCTATAGTGTCTATGTACCATCTGAAAGCATTGAGCAGAACTATTGCCACTTGCAGGCAAGAATTGCATTATCACAGAACTGAGCTGCTCCTTGCCCTAGACACGGTGCTATCGCATGCAGTTGGTCATACTAAGTATTGGCTAAGAATGAACTGGCACTGAAGGATACACCAATGCAGCTGCTACAGCACATACGACATATCTCTAAGAGCCGCAGTCCTGCATCATCTGCTACTACCAGCATCACATCGCCAGCAGCATCACAGGTGAGCTAATGATATTGCTATGGACTTACCTTACCCTTTTTGCCCTTCTATTACAATTAATATTTACAACAGCCTCTATGTTATGTTGCCGTAAGAGCCTACTGTTACCCTAAGGCATTACTAACTTTCTGAAAGGTGATTCCTGAAATGCCATGCTGCCCTCTTGAGGTTGCATAATATATGTTTTGAGGTTAGGTCTTTTTTAGACAGTTACTGGAAAGAAGAAAACATTTTAATGACAATTTGTTATTTGAAATAAGCAGATTAGACATCAGCATTCTAAAGCCTTCTCTGTAGTTTGGATGTTCCAAAAGGAATTGGGCATGCAAGTCCTTGCAAATGTCTGTCTTAATTTCTCCACCTCAACTCTTCAAAAGATCTAGAAGATCATCTATAGAAATGCCAATGGCTGGGAGTAGAGATAGGGTTGTTTGGGTTACAAACATTGTTCCGTGTAGATCTGGACACAGAAATGATTTGCAGTAATGGGAAGAACCATGTTTCTAGTATTCTGCATTGACCAACAGTCTTGCATGAGTTTGGTCCTGCTGCAACAGTAGTAATGCATACAGTGACTGATACATGCTCTCCTGCAGAGAACTGTCTGCCTGATAGTTTCTTCCAACTGCGGTGCCTCATCTGAAATGGTTGCTTAAGAGAACTAAATGTGTCTATGTTGGCAAAACGAGAAAGGCAAGTCGTTAGAACAAGTGCTGGGAAGCACATGCAAAGTATAAGCACAGAGGAGGAAAACAGCGTGACAGAAATTGCCTCTGACGGTTTGGGGGTTTTTAACATTAAAAAAATGAAAGTTACTGGAGTGAGTCTGTGTAATAGTCTCTCTTAAATGAATTGTTTAACATGAGACCAGATGGACAATGGTGGGAATACAGTTAGGTGAAGTAGGTCGCCTAATTGCTCAGGTTTTATTCATTGCTCTGGGAATCAACTTATAGTACAATGTGTTCATCAGAGACAAACAGACTGGAACAAAAGAGGAAGGAGCTGGTTAGGTCCCATGTGTTTCTGTGCCACTGTAAGCCTTGGATTTGACAGGGTATGAGAAGATGTTTTGGCCATCTGTCTTCTCCCCTTGTGCTCCACAGTGCCTGTGATATTCCAAGGGCTTCTTAGAGAAGATGAATGATAACAAACAGCTAGTAGCAGAGTTATGCTGGGAGTGATTTCTGGTGGCAGAAAGTTTGGCAGAGCTTCTACTGCCATGACTAGAGCCAAAGGTTTTCATTTGTCTATCTAGTTTTACAATATTTGCTGCTTTTTCCTTTCAAGCCACAGCTGTGTTAACATGAGTGGGCCTCAGAGCCAGGGCAATACTTGGTGAAGCTCTTTTCACACTGGCTGCCATGGCTGGCAGACAACACTTTTTTGGCAGTAAAGATGGGAGTGACTGGCAGTTGTAAATGCAGTGCCAAGACGAATGCTAGCTTTTGCACTATAAATTTCCTTTCCAGTTGCTCAAACAGTAATCTTGGGTCCCTGTAGTACATCTTCAGTGGGCCTGCCTTGACTAAATACTAGTAATTGTACTTCACTGAGCAAATACCCATGGAATGTGTAGTACCAATCAACCTCAAAACTATCCAACACCAGGGGTTAGTGTTAGAAAGTACAGGAGAATTATGTGTTCTACATATCACGTAAAAGGAAAGCCGGTATCTTCTAAAATCTTCTGGTATCTTCTAAAATTCCTGAAAAATAGACAATAGCCTGTGTATCTATTTCTTCAAAAGTATATATAAATGTGCCTCATTCTGCCTGTTTGTAGGATTTCTCATCCCCCACTACTGTACTTCCTCATACTTGTATTGAAGTATTCTTGTATTCTCTGTGTATTCTTGTATTCTTCCTGCAATGATTGGCACATATAGTGAGTGAACACCACTACAAAAAAGCAAAAAGCCAAGTGAAAAATGAACCAGAAGTGTTTATAGCTGGCTATGAAGGAGAACTTCCTTTTTTCCACAGCTTGCCTCGTTGAAAAACATTTGCTTTTAATTGATAAAGCATTTATTTGCAAATCAGAACATGCCTGATGAGCCCCCCTTCCATTCCCTCCCCCCCAAAAAAAAAACAAACCAAACCAAACCAAACCAAAAGCTTGATGGAGTTTTATTTCAAGTATGAAATAGTGTATTTAGAAAAAATTTAAAAGCAGGACTGCTGATGCAATAAACATGTTTCTTCTTGAGATTTAATCCTATTTACTGACACTGTTATATTTTACAAACAAAACATTTTTATGTGGAGAGAGCTTCAGTGAGTACAATCTCCTTTCCCTAATGCAGAATAGGTATGCCTGGTTACTGCAGGCAATGTGCCTCCTCAGCAGCTCTCCTGCCCAGTATAGCATTGTCTTTTCACTTGTGTGGTTCCTCAGTTCTAGAGACTTGCAAATTGAAAATATTGACATATGTCCTCATGCCCTAGATACTAGTGCATAAGTGCAGCAAAATACTGTTCAGCTGCCTCCCATCTCTCTTGTGATATTCTTGTATGCCCTCTTTTTAAAAGTCTGTTGACTGGAGCAGGAAGTAATAAATACAAATAATTATATGATCATAGAATCATTTGGGTTGGAAAAGACCTTTAATATCATTGAGTCAAGTCATTAATCCAGCACTGCCAAGGCCACCACTAAACCATGTCCCTCAGTGCCACATCTTTCAAATACCTCAAGGGATGGCGACTCCCCCACTGCCCTATGCAGCCTGTGTCAGTGCTTGACAGCCCTTTTGGTGAAGACACTTTTCCCAGTATCCAGTCTAAACCTCCTCTGGCACAACTTGAGGCCATTGCCTCTTGTCCTATCACTTGTTACTTCAAAGAGATCAACCCCAACCTCACTGCCTCCTTTCAGGTAGTTGTAGAGAGTGATAAGGTCCCCCCCTGAGTCTCCTTTTCTCCAGGCCAAGTGTAATNTTCCCAGTATCCAGTCTAAACCTCCTCTGGCACAACTTGAGACCATTGCCTCTTGTCCTATCACTTGTTACTTCAAAGAGACCAACCCCAACCTCACTGCCTCCTTTCAGGTAGTTGTAGAGAGTGATAAGGTCCCCCCCGAGCCTCCTTTTCTCCAGGCCAAGTGTAATGTTGATGATGTTATGCCTATAACCTCTAGAGCAGTGCTTTTCAGGTTTTCAGTGAACCTCAGGATAATCCAAGTGAAAACTTGTTTAGACATTTCACATACAAAAGCTTCTGTGGGGCTGTTGTTGAGATTCACGTGCTTTTAATACTTGCTTTATTGCTTTATGATTTTCATGGAAATTTCTGTTGTAAAGTTCCTAGTTTTCCTTTCATTCTTACAAATTAACATCAAATAGGGGTATTGCTCATGTATGCTTAGTTTTAGTATTTGCTGTTATCCTGGGAAAACATGTCTGACATGAAACCTAGGTGCACAGTTAGTAGGAGCTGAAAAATATCTGCATTTTTATATGCTACATTTAATCTATTTTACTCTGCTAGCCTTCATCTGTATCTTATTTCCCCTAGCTAGTGTGTTACAGCTTTAACACAGAGAAACTCAAGCTTTTGTATGCAGTAGAAATATGCATCAGTAAACAAAAGCAGCAGCTGTGAACTCAGCATCCATAGACTGTGCTCTTTTATATAGTGCTCTTCTTTTTAAACTGGAGTTACACATAACGTTCTGCTTAATGACTAGGCCCAGTTCATTTTGCCTGAAGCCTGAAGCCATATGACCCTGAACTCCAATGCTGATTTCAGGCTAAACAAGGTTGGTCTGGAAGGAAATAACCTTTCAGTAATAACATTCACTGCTTGCTCAGAGAGGACATGATCCCTCAGAAAGGACACCCTTTTTCCTATATTGGTACTGAGCAAGGTAGGAGGCAAAGTGTTGTTATTAAAAATGCTGGCCAAGTACAATGGTGTCAAAAACTTACACATTCACTTGTGTCCTAAATTATAGATCAGATCTCTCTCTCTATCCTTGCATTTTTATAACCAAACTAGAAAAATACATCAAAGCCACATATGAAACAAATTGCATGGAAAGTACTGTTAAATTGGGACAAACTGATTTTGGCTTGGAATTTGAGGAGAAATTTGATCTTGACAGAATCAGATATGATTTTTGATGAAATCCAGTGGGATCTTATGAAAGCAAAATTCTTTCAGCACAAGTTCCTATAAAAGCATACATCTGTAATGATGTATGAAGCTAAAAAGAAAATGTAATTTGGCTTCAGCAGATAATCTGGCCTTGTCACCTGTTTTGGAGGTCTTATTAGGAGAAGTGTCTGTAGATATTGTAGGCTTTAAAGCAGCCAGTATTGCATTGCTAGAATTTCTTATGCAACTGTTTTTATGGCTTTGTGTAAGACAAAGTGTTTTACACTGCTATTGTCATCCTTAAATAAGTGTAATTAATAGTAGTAAATTATACAATTTACCATCTCAGATTCTGTTTCTTGGCAATTGAGCATTTTGTTTTGCTTGGTTTCATTCTGCTACTTTGTACACATTGCTTCTGAAGTGGTGTAACTTAGCTCTTTCAGATATCCAGACACAGAGTTAAGC
Source organism: Agapornis roseicollis (assembly GCA_002631895.1). Classification (NCBI taxonomy): domain Eukaryota; kingdom Metazoa; phylum Chordata; class Aves; order Psittaciformes; family Psittacidae; genus Agapornis; species Agapornis roseicollis. The sequence continues at coordinate 32,862 of NDXB01012803.1, read as the reverse complement.
TCTGTTTTCTACGTAGATCTGGAATCCCTGATTTTCAGACAGCCAATACAAAAATGACAAAAGATAATGTCCATAGAGAATAGAAAGTATTGTATGTTCTCCCTTAAGTTGTCATGGGCATCTTCCTAGTGAAGAAATGAAGTTACTGAGGTCCTTAACCATAAGCAAAAGGAAGGAAGAAGCAAAAGACATTTGCACAATTGAAAAAAATCTGGCTTGGTGAAAAGTTTCTGTCTCTGGAGGTAATTAAAGAAGTTGGTGAGAAGAATAGAGAACTTGCCCTATGGCTTCTTACTCATTTCTGCTGCACTGCGGCGTGAGAGAAGTAGGTGTGAATTTCCATATAAGTACTCTATAATACAGAAAAATTTGAAGTGTTGCTTTACTCCAAAAATCATTACAAATTGTAATTCATTATAGATAAGATCTTCATGAAGTGCATACTCAGTTGTAACTTCTTACTTTAGATGAAGAAAAAGGATTAAAGAAACACTTCTGAAACATAGTCCTGCTAACCCAACTCAGCTAAGAATTAGGGTGCTGGGTTCATTTTCCATTGTATCAACAGCATTTCTTGTGAGGTTCTAGGTGGTGACAACTAAGCAGAGACCCTCTCTGGAATCACTGCAGCCTGCAAATCACTGCTCGTGGTGTTGGTAGCTGCAGGATTAGAAAGAGCTCATTTGAACTGATAGTCCACAAGACTGGAAATTAAAGGGAAAAGAGCATGTGACATGATCATAGTAACAATTTAAGCACTTTACAGATACAATTTGAAACAGTGGATGTGTTGAATGTAAAAAGAGTACTAACAAACTTCATGCCTTTTCAGACTCTTAAAGGAACACTTTATACAGACTGCATATGTTTTGCTCTTTTCTCTATTCTTTCTCTTTCCTTCTAATTGACTCTCCACACGATTTTCCTTCTGTGATTATGAGTCAGCCTTGGCTCAAGTGTCCTGGAGGACATAGAGTGGTCCTTGACTATACAAATGCAGATGGCCATCTAGCCATAATTTTAAGCAAGCATTTGCAGTTTTATAGATAATCCACCATGCAACTGGACATATTTGTTATTTGGATATAATGGAACCTTTTTACATTGTCAGTTAAAAACTTTCCACAGTATAAAGTTAAGCTTCATTATAAGTAAGAATTAAAATTTGAAATTCAATTATTTTGAAAGCATGAGGGATTTTGTTTCAAATATTAGATTATGATGAGACATCATCTGGATGTGACCTTCTGAAGGTTATGATAAAGAAAAAACTTTTAGGTTGTTTTGGTAACAAGTGTATCACCAGCAATGGCAAACAGGACAGACTGAACTTATAAACATTACATCAGAGCTGTTACTAGAGATAACATGTTTGCTAAACTTCTCAAAATGAGCTGATACCACGAGTCATCTCATTGTGATCAGCACTAGGACTATTTCCTGCTAAGACTGGCTAGCAGACTGGTATATTGTTGCTTGCCCAAAATACTAAACTTATGAAGTCAAGCTATCTTTATTTTGTGTAAATAAGCACAAACGTGCTCTCCTGAAAGGACAAAAAGGTTGCTAGCAAAAGCAAATAAAGGAAAAGACCAGTGTGCTAGTCATAAAGACATTTGAAGTTAATCTACCTTTAAGGAAATCTTAGTACATTGATAAGTGCCAAATTTATACCTTTTAGTCTTTTCAAAACATATCATATTTTGAACTCAGCAAAATTGGGCTTTGATATATAAATAGGTTCTTTTAGTGTGCTACAGGATGTATCTAGAATCTGGGAGGTTCAAAGCACACTAGACTTAGTACTGCATGAAATAGAATAGACAGTTTTTCAGATTTTGCTGTGTGCTGTTCAGTGTCTTCTCAGAGTTCACTTCAAGTTTTGGAAGTTTTCTAAAACTAGGGAGAACAGAGCACAGCCCACTTCATGAGGAAGGATGGGATAAAAACAAAGTGGAGACATAAATGCATGAAGCTAGGTCAGAGCACGTTCCCGTGTTTCTTGAAGGACATCAGTTGAACGGGTTAATGTGTTTTTGTAAAAATGTATAAGTATTAAAAATAGTCTGTAGCTATTCTGGTTAATTTTTGGTGGACTTTAGAGTCAGATTGGACTGTAATGACCCCTTATGAACTAGTAATGAGTCGGTGGGAACTAACAGACCAATATCTTGTCCAATAAAACAGCAGTCACGTTGTGAAGGTTGTTCCAGTTGCTGAACAGAAAAAGATTACTTTTGTTTTGTATGAAGAAATGTGTCCCTGTTCCTTGCACTGAAAACCCACTGAGGCAGTAAAGACTCATTTATTTTGCTGAGAAACAAGATAAAATTAGCTTTGCTCTCTGTGCTCTGCAGCTAGATTCTACCCACTCCCTCAGACACCACTATGTTAACACAAGTGACACTTCCAATGTGCCTTTCGCTTGGTTTTGTGTCGTAACTTGGAAGCGTTCTTAGCAAAGCAGAATGTTATTTGTTGTCTAACAAGCAAAAGCCCCATGTTTCACATATTTCTGATGTACAAAGGTGCTACTGAACAAAATTACAAGCTAGACATTAAAGTCTGCACTGCTTCTACTGAAATGTATGTCATCCCTCTTTCTGCTGCAGTGCACAGCCGCGCTCAGGGTGACAGCAGAACTCGTGCTGTTGTGCAGCAGAGCAAATGAATGCAGATGGGTGCTTGTGTGCAGAAGCTCTTCTGTTATGTGGTCAGGCAGCACTATGGTAGATAAGTGGAAACCTGAACACATGCTCATATTTATTTGCAGATTTTGGTTGGTACCCTTTTGAAATCATTTGGTTTTAAGATCAGCCTTATGCTACAAGAGAACCTGATATATGCAGAGAGCAGATGAACTTTCCTAGTAGCATATGCTGAATATGCTGAAGGTTTGAACTAATTTCAAACAAAGAAATAGGTCATAATCTTTATCTGCAACAGAAAAATTCTAATGACTTTGAAAGAGAATTAAGCTTTTGTCCAATTCTGTATTACCTGATCTTTGCTACATATCAGTATTCTGTTTGTTTGTCCTATGGGCTTCAAATTTCACCAAAATGACAGATAAGTAACTTTGAAAAAGAGTTGAGCTGAGAACAATATAACTGTTTTTATATCCCAGAGCAGAACTCCTGAGTACTTTTGGGAATGTCAGTGGTAACCAGGGAATTGTTGTAAGGGATGTATTGTAAGCAAAATCTTGCCTTCCCTAGGATTTCATAAGTTGGTATTGATTTTCATATCTATTTCTGCTTGTGAAGAATCATTAAAGAAAATATATTGGCCAGAATTGCTTAGAAGGAACATGGGCTAAATTCAGAGAGTTGAATTTGCACTTAAATTCAAATCTGTTTCCTTTTGACTTTAAATTGGAGGAAAGCAGAATTTAGCCATGACCTGCTGTTATGTATTCTCAATAGTTTGAGCAACTGCATTTTTATCTCCAATCGTCATGAGACTGTAACAAATGGAAGCATGTGCTGAATGTATGCAACCAAAGCCAACTGAAGTCTGCCTGCTGTTACTCCTCTTCATCTTCAATGACAAAAAGTAGATTAATACAGGAGAAATATTTTGCTACATGTTCTCTTACTTGTTGCTTGAAATGGTTACTTTAAGGAAAGTGTGGCCTTATAATGATCATATGAAACATTACAATGCCAAAATCTTGTCTGGCAAAAGCTGTCAAGTTGTTTGCCATAATGGAAATAGGATGCTTTTATCCTCATGGGTACATTTTCCATATTTATGGGATTTATGTACCTGCAATGAAATGACACCACAATGGTCTTCTATGTTGCTAAACAGCAAACAATCATTTGAATTCCCTTGACTATGTACAAAGTATTGTTTTCCCCCCTCAAAAAAACCCTTTTCCTGTTAAAAGAGTAGGGAAATAGCACCATAATTTTTTATCACTGCACCTAAGAATAATTACGGAGCAGAAATTGAGGCACACTGCCCTGGGTTTACAGCCTTTGTGTATTACTCTGAGTTACATCTTAGCCATAAATCTTTGCAGTTGTACCATACTGATATTGCATATATGCGATAATTAAGATCTCACTTATCTGGCTGCTGATATGATTTGAAACCTCTTCTTCTTCCATTTCAGAATTCAAAGAAGTAATACAGTAGTCTTGCAGTAAATCCACTGATTAGAAAGGCTTTACTATTTCAGCCACAAATAAGTTAAACATTGTTATACTAAAAACCCTATTGCTGGCCCTGCAAAAAGGGCATCCTTCTTCTAAGGTTCCTCCATTTGACTATTTGTCCAACAATTGAACAAAAATGTTTACAAAGGCAGTGGTACATTACCTCCAAAAGCACCACTGTTCAGTCTTCATGTTGTTCTCAAGGTGCACACATTTTGTTAGTCACTTACATATACAAATGGTACTTTGAATTTGTCCGTCCTCACAAGTATGCTTCCTGTATTTAGTTAAACTTCATATGCAGAAAAGACACAGTGTTTGCTTTTCAAATCTTAACATACTACTTAATCCATTTTCTGGTGCTAGATTTGCATTTAATTCAGGATTTCAATTATGCTCAACATAATTGTTCCAAGTAATTGAGTTTATTCGGATAGATACACAGGATACTCCAGATCATGAAAATGATAGAAACAGAAAGCTAAATTGCAAAGCCAGCAGTGGAGGAGAAAAGACCAGCAATTTGGAGTGACTCCATTTTGGAAAGCCAAGGTGTTTCGAAGGCCTTGCTTTCAAAAAGTGACCCTGCAATTTCTCACAGTGCTGAGATGATCTGTCAGAATTTTTTTACTAATCAGACTGAGTCTGAAAAACACACTCTGTACATTTACAGAACTGGTGTCAGACTCCTTAAGTCATTGAAAAGAAAATTAAAATCTTCTATTCTGCCTTTCTTTTCATATTTCCTACACTAAGGTAAGACAGACTGTCCTAGAATTTATGTTCAGTGCTTTCAGGGAACTCCTCTCACATTAATACAATTCTGGTGAACTTTATGAGACTACCTTTTCAGTTGCTCATGGGTATGATAAATTTTTGCCATTTGTGTTGAAAATAAGCTTCATAAAGTAAGAAGAGGAAGAGGAACATCTTTAAAAATTATCTAGAAATTGATTCTTTCATTTAGTGAAAAATGAGACTAAAAAATGAAGTTAATGAGCTTTTAAAGTATTCTTAAACAGGAGGATGTCTTTTTAGAGAACAAATTGAATAACCAGCAGACATGGATCAATATTCCTGTAAATAAAAAGTAACTTCTTGTTTCTAGGTACGTGGCTTAAGATTGATGAGAATTTCCAGCTGTCTTATGCATCACTAAAATATAAAAGTAAGTAAAATGAACCTAATTACATACATATCTTCATACATTAGAAAACATGTATTATCTAGAGCACCAGCTTCTATAACTCTTCCTTAAAAATAAATGTTTGCCAGTCATTTCTTACTCTGTCCCCCCAGTGCCACAGTAGCTTTGTTAAAGCCCAGAATTCAAACTAGTAATACAATTATTTCCTTGCCTCCCTCCTTTCCCATCCTTTCCATGGTAGATTTAAAGTACTAATTAGACTAAAATAGCTTAAGACTACTTTGCATTAGGAATTGTCACCCTTGAAAATTATTTGAATGAAATAATTCAACTAAAAAAATCGCTTAAAAATAGCCTTCCTGACTTGCACTCCAAACTTACAGCAACAGTTCTTACTGAAATAACTTTCCCATAGATTCAGCCAGTAAACGATATTGAAGCGCCATATGATCACCTGTGTCACTGCATGGTGCTATCCCAAGAAACGGGGCTTTCTCAAAGTGAGCTTAGTGGATCTCTGCTCTGGGATTTATACAATGCAATAAAAAATGCCAAAAAAACACAAATGCAAGTATATTTAAAAATATAATATTAGCATTGTCAACATGGCAGACTTTATTTACTGCACAGAAAAGAAAATATGCAGAATAGTGTAATTTGTTTCGGGGAATGCACAAAAAAGTTTCAACAACTAACACACAGTGTTTCTTTGCAAAATAGCCCTTTGCATGATGCTGAAGCTGAAATGGTTTTGCCCAATGGTATCTACATTCTTGTAAAAGAAGGTCATTAGCCTGTATTGTGACTACTCCTTTTGGATTACCTGTCTTTATCTTTACAGACGTCAAACAATAAATAAAGGTAGCCTGTTAATATAGATTAGAGGTTAAACTGTTATTTATTGTCATATTTTATGGAGAGATTCTGTAGAGACTGTTATTGAACTTCTGTGCCTACAAAATAAGAGTAATTTATTTATCCCAGGCAATCCATTTGTAGTGAAAAACACATTATAGTCTTCCTGAAAACGTACAGGCATGCATGCAGGAGCTGAGATGCTGTGTAAACCCTCATGAGGAACAGTTGCTAGTTAAAGTGCATCACAAATTCAAATCATGCTGTGTCTCTGAGCATATTAAATAAAGAAATGGTTGAAAAGCAATAGATTTCCTCCTGCAATTTTTGAAGTCTTCTTTCAAACATTGGAATTTGGATAGAGCTGAGCATGCGAAAGTATAGAGCACATTTTCATTCCTTTGACCTTATGTAGTAAAAAGCTATAAAAGTAAACTAAAAAAAAAAGGAACTTTCTTTTTCATGTGTAACTTACTGTATCTTAATTATAGTAACAGCATGCCCTTACACTGGCTTGTGACAGTCCTTCTGCAGCATACCCTAAATCTGAACGCGCTTCAGAAACAGCTCTTGTAAGGGTTGCTATAACCTTGAAACCATGAAAGAATTCCTGACTGCATCACTGCATCTAGTATGGAAGCTTCTTCTTGGAATCAAAAAAAACCAAAACAAAACAACCCAAACAAACAAACAAAAAAACCCCTCTTTATCTGAACATCCTAAATTGTGAAGATGTCTGAAATCCAGACTAAGACTTCCATAATGCTAAAATTAGAAAGGAGATAAAGAAAGAGAAGACCCAATAAAAAAGCAATTTTCTCTTGTACAAAGTAGCCACAGCCTTCTGCTTCCTCACCCAGTTTGTCTTTCAGGCCCAGACCTGACCAAATTTTGACCATTTGAAAAGCTTTAAAAGCTGCTTCCTTCTGTAGCCCTTCCAGGCTGCCTAGTTGTCACTTCACCTGTGACCACACCATGGGATTACAGACAGAAGTAACTAAACCATAATGTCTCTTTGCACAAGAAATTATATCCATCCAAGACATGGCCTTCTATTCTGGCCTGACTTGGCAAATTGTGTAAAAACACGCTTGGAGGAGGTAGCAAAGCGGACTTATAGGCAGGGAGATAACTAGTGGTAGTATAGCTCCACATCACAGCAAAAGCAGGGCAGGGAAGGGAGTGCTCTACAGCCTAGTATGAAGTACGTTACAAGTGGTGACAAAGAAACTGTCTAGCATTACTTCTGCACTATGTCTTTGCAAAGGGTTGTATGACTGCACCACTCCCTTGTCCAGAATTAAAAAACCGGTAGGACACTGTGGCTGCTGAAACTGCAGAGGTAAGAGGACAGCCATTTTGCTTACTTCATCTTCCTTGTTTCAAAAGTGATATACTTAGATTAAAATATTTCAAATGCTGAGGAAGTAAGGTCATGCTTCTTTTCCCAGCTGATGTCTGGGCAAGTATTTGGAAGTTTGCAGCATTTGCCTACTGGAGAAGCACTCTGAACAGTTTAACATAAAATCATGGAGAGGTTTGAGTTGGAAAGGACCTTAAGATCATATAGTTCCAAACCCTGCCATGGGCAGGGACACTTCACACTAAACCATGCCACCCAGTGTTTCATCCAACCTGACCTTGAACTCTGCCAGGGATGGAGCACTCACAACCTCCCTGGCCAACCCATTCCAGTGCCTCACCACCCTAACAGGAAACAATTTCTTCCTTATATCCAATCTAAACCTCCCCTGTTTCAGTTTGAACCCGTTACCCCTTGTCCTGTCACTACAGTCCCTAATGAAGAGCCCCTCCCCAGCATCCCTATAGGCCCCCTTCAGATATTCTTCAGAGTAAACCCCAAATTCTCAAATTCATTAAACAAGACACACAGATAAGTCCTTATCTAATGCTTTACTACAAATATCATTAGAAAAATGTACATAAAAAGCAGACAGGAAAAATCATAAAGAAAGGAAGATATTGTAGTATAAAAGAAACTGCTGAGGTTCTCAAGAAGATGTTTGTCTGGAAAAAACGATTGCTGTAAAGGTTAGATCTGAGTGTACTAGCCACAACCCTGGAGGTAATGCAAGGTAAGAAAAATGTAAGACTTCAGCTCCTCAAAAGCAAGTGGTGTGCTCTTGCTAACAGCCTTATTCTGCCTGAAAGTTTCTTGTGTTCAGTTGTGCTGCCCTTCTTGCAGCAGGTACTCTCATTTGGAAAGAATGTCTGCACGTTGGCAAGGTTTCAGTACTCACGTATTTTTGAGACAAAACATGCCAAACCTAGCTTTTTGCACACAGATTGTTTGAAATATGTGTTGCTCTTCGTTTTTATAATTGCCTTCTTGGAAAAAACTGGCATTAATAAAGGCACATTTTTTCTTCTTGGAAAAGTCTTGGAAAAGACCAAAACCTCCAAAGGAATTCTTTCCCTGATAGCACACTCGTTCATATTTGTGCTTACTCTTGTTTTTAGACTCCCCAAAGCAGGAATGTCTCCTAATTTTGTTTTTGTTTAATATACAGAAGATTTCTTACTTCCTTGCAATAAACATCCTTTAAATTGAATCCTGTCTCCAAACACTTCCCAATGTCCGCCACAAATTTGATGCCAGTTTATCCTTTATATATTTAATCCTTGATCTATCCACCTCTGTTTCTCTCTGAAGTATCCAAACATTTGTAAATAAGGTAATTGCATCCCATTTTTCAAAACTCTATCTTAATTTAGCCCTGTATCTGCCAGGACTTTGACTGAGGGATACAGTAAGCAGAAATGATTTAATGAGAGTGATTATCTTCACCTAAAAGTGACAAAAGGCTCAACATCTTTGTGAGATGCATGTGATTCTACGCTTCATGTTAAATGCATAACTTGCACGGTAACTTTTTAAGTGGAAAATGGGCGGTAAGGGACACATAGCAAAACAGTGCCCCTTGCTGGGAGTTCGTGTTATTGTTCCTGACTAGGCTGGCTTTGAAAGCTCATGTGGAGGTCAGCTTCTCATTATAATATGCTCATTCCTGATGGAATATGAAATACATTATTGCTTACAATAAGCACCACCTTGTTTATGCCACTGAATTATTTTAGTACTGGGTATAGGAAGAGGTGGCTAAGGCTGGGAATGGAAGGACTGTGGCATTTTGATATCTCTCATTCACAAGCATATGCAGTAGATCTGTCAAGGTGTGCATTTGTAAAACTGAGTCTCAAATGGCAGTATAGGTAAATTTAAATTAGATACAGGGAAGAAGCTCTTCCCTGTGAGGATGCTGAGGAGCTGGCACAGGGTGCCCAGAGAAGCTGTGGCTGCCCCATCCCTGGCAGTGCTCAAGGGCAGGTTGGATGGGGCTTGGAGCAAGCAGCTCTAGTGGAAGGGGTCCCTGCCTGTCCAGGGGTTGCAACTGGATGAGCTTTGAGGTCCCGTCCAACCCAGACAAGTTTGGGATTCTGCAATGCTATGGGCTGCTGCCCTGACTGTGCCACAAGGATCCAGGCTGCTTGTCTCACCAGCTTCCAAACAAGCCCATTTTATGCCTCTGAATCTTGAGATTCACAGCTACTGTGAGTTCTTTTCAGCTTGCAAATCATAAACGATAAAGACACCACAGTACAAATGTTTTCTTGAAATAATTATTCCCATCAGTGATGCACAAGCTGGCACAGATTCCAGTTTACATGCTGGTTTGGCAGGGAACAAAAACCAGGAAAAAATCTATGTTAATGAACAGAGCTGACATGATGCTAAGTTTCAGCAAGGAGCAATTTGTTGAGTGAGGAAGTATGCTCTTTATATAGCTCATTTCAGATGTTAGCCTTGCTTTAAAGGAGTTTCATTTTGTCTTAGCTTGGATGCACTTATGTAAGGAGATTTAAAAAGTATAATTAATTGACTTCCCTGCTGTCACAAAAGACAATACCTATCTTTCATTCTTTCTTACTTCCTTTATTGTGAACATGCTTTGAAAAATGCAGAATACTGGAATAAATGGATGGCCTTTCTTACATAGCAACACGATCCCTGAAAACTCTAACATTTCCCCTGAAATATCTGAAAAAGTTTAATTCCATAAATCAAATTAACCCCTTTTCTTTCCTGGGTGTGAGTCACAGCGAGCAGACTGCTATATGTGCTGTTTCTGGTCCCATGTCTCACTGCTGGCATTAGCTATCCACATCATAGTATTAGGGTGAGTAGTTTCTGATGCAGTCAAATTAACATCTAAACAATTCAGTTCTAAGTGCTTCCATTTAGTGGTCACGCTATTAAGGCTTAGACAAATGAATAGGAACAGTAGAATTGCTAACTGTTAATACATCATCTGCCCTGACACATGTATTCCTGAGTAACGTGCATCATACTTTAGGTACACCTACATACACAATGAAATCTCTATTTTTCAAACCCAGCAAGATAATTTGAAATACGACCTTAAGACTCACATGTTTTGCTGACCGTATTACATCCATATCAGAGTTAAATATGGGGTTTTTTTCCTCAAATAATTTCATCATTCAGTTATTTCTAATGCAGATCAGCCTTTCTTTGACCACAAATAGAGAGGCATATTTTACTGGCAGGTTACTGCTGCTACTACAGTTATTCAGTTTCATCCCTTCTGAAAACTAATGAGTTGTTACTAGGCATATTAATCAGGTTACAATTCACATCAGGAAATGTTTGCACTGTCCAAGAATTTTCAGCCACCCCACAGGTGTAGAAAGATTTACTTGAAGTGACTGTCTGTCACTTGCCCAGGTACTGTATCCCATAGCCACTAGGTTACTAGTGCCAGACCTGCTAGGCTCACTAGCTCTCTGCAGGCAAGGTATGAATGCATTGACTCGTGCTCTTACTTCACAATCAAGCTTCACCTTAGACTAAAGTATATTGGTAAGTGGAAGTTTAATTTTCTTCTGCATCAGCTGTAATATTTTATTTGCTCATTTTCAGGTTGCTGATTTGCAGCCAAGTAAAATCAAATTTACGGACCTTTTTAAACCAAGATTTGAAGTTAATATATTCCGAGAGCTCTAGAGCTGTACTATGCAGAATGTTAAAGATGCTTCATTGCTGCCAATTCTGCTTTCCAGCATCAAGGAAGGAGGGATTTAATCAGATGAGAGTGCCTGGGCAAAGTAGTAAATCATGCACCACTTTCCCACAGTGGGCAATGCCAGTCTGATTAGGCACAGTGGACTCTACATCCAAAGCATTTAAAAGCCCTAACACACATATATCTTATTGCATATCAGCAGTTACCAACAAATCCTTGTTAATGGGATCAAAATTTTAATGAACAAAGGCATGAAAGTTGCTTCTTGCAGCTTTTTCAAGAAGTGGCCAAGGCCATGCTACCATGCTGGTTATATAGTACCATTCACCTGCTGATAGACCTTTGTGTCAGAGGAACTTTCAAGTAAGAGGCAATAAAACAACCTTGCATGAATCGTCTTTGCAAAGTAAGTTGTCCTTATTCTGGAATGACTACGTACTTGTAATTTTAGGGCAGTTTTTGTCTTTTTTTCTTACTGGTACAGTTATCAAAACCAAATGTATGCCAGTTAGAAAATGGACTTCTTGAGAATAAAACCAACCAGTAAGTAATAAAACATTAGTATCGGAGAACTGATGGCTTTTTGCCTCACTGAAGGCTGATTTAATAGAGGGTCTAGGGTTTGTTATATGTGCACCATGCTCTGGTGAGATATGGTGATCAAAATAAGTCATTGTGGGATTTTGCTTCTCAAAATTCCTCTCTTAACTGTTCTTATACTTTCCTTAAGCATTTACAATGAAAGTTCTGTTAAAGGAAACAGCTATAAGAAGCAGTCTCTGAAGCAATATAATCTCTTGTTATAAAATGCTTGGGCAGTAAAATGTCATCATTTTTCTCCAGAAAAGGACTGCTGTCATGTCTTTCAGGGGAGTCATATTGCTTCCTTTAAATAATAAGGTGGAGCCAGGAGAGCATGTGGCTAGTGACAGAAGATAAAAATGGAATGAGCACAGTGACACTGAAATGACTCTAAAAGCTTAGTGACCAGCTGTTGGTAACAGCTATGCCAAGGTAGCCAAGAGCACAATTTAGGATCATATGATAAGGCATAAAAATTACTGTGTAAATTACTGAGGGATAGGTACCATACTAAGATAATTATCTAAACAGAGGCCTTTTATGCTATACTACTTATTCTTCCTAATTTCTTTTTGATTTTAGAGACATAAGGCAGATTATAACTGTTCAGCTACTGCAATGACACAGTACTTAAGCCCCTAAATCCAAACTTATGTTGTATTCAAATCTTCTCTAGCACAAAGGTAAAAAGAAAAATCTTGTACTTCTTTTTGTATACCATTTTTTTGCTCTCACAGATTTAGTTGCAGTTCTTCTACTCTTCAGCAGACCCTGAATTCTGAGACAGCTCCTCAGGGATCTCTCTTTTTATAGGTAAAGCCCAGGCTGGAGTCTGGGTGCTGCTTGTTCCAGGCCTCCTCTTTGAGATTTCAACTACTTTCCATAACTTTCCAAGTCCAAAGATTTTGTGGCTTATTGGACCATTTCCTAATTCAACCGCTGGCTTTTCTGGCCCCTCACCTGTGCCAGAACAAAATAGATTTGTTAACAGTACAGCTGGGCTTGGGTCACTCTTAAAAGCATCAGTTCATGTGGCTAAAGATAATGTTAAAGTGTGGTATTTGCTTGGCTGTTACGTCTCCTGCTTCTGCTCTGTGCTCTCTCTCTCTTCTTCCTCAGACCCAGAAATGGACAGAAGTTAACAGAGCAAGATTTCTGTTCAGTCACATTCATTCACTATCTGTAGTCTTTATGGGATTCTGATTAGAAAAGGAAAATGCAAACACACCCCCTGGAATCTCTAGTCTTGCTTCCTGAAGAGAGGAAAGTTGCTGGGCGGGAAGTGAATGTCATTGACAGTGAAGAACTGTCACAACACATGAAGGAAATAAATGTATGTCACAACCTTGATTTCTCAAGTTTGTGAAGAAAAAATCTGGTCTAAATAGGGCAAAATTCAAAACCTTAACAAAAAAAAAAAAATTATTTGACAAATCATGACCAAAAAAGAAGTGAAAACCTTTCTTTACTTGTGATACTTTAAAGATGGCATTGAGGATGCCTTTTGAAATTCAGCTCCATAGGTGTTGATTCACTTTTATGAGCATCTTGTATTTGAGTCTGTGCTTTTTAACAGAATGAGTAGGAGGATAAACCAATTCTTGACTAGCTGCTCTGCTTACCTGAGAAGAGGGGTGGCTGGATCCCTTTACAGCATTTGTTAACTTGCTGTAATGATTTTCATTCTATTGTGATGTTTTAGAAACAAACCTGCTATTTGTAAATGTGCTTTTGGTTTATCTACTGCTATGTATGTGTCCCATCACACATAGCCTGCTTACCAGTAGCTGGCTGTGGGCAAAGGTAGCACAGAGATACCCTCAAAAGGTATTCTGGGAAAGCTTTGCATATGCAGGATGCAGAGCATGCAGAATGGAGGATATTGCAGACTACACTCGAAAAAGGATTGCTTGGGAAATCTAGGATAAGCCTGGGCACAAAACTGGCAAAATGCCTAAAAGGGCATGATGGCACTATCAGGGAGCTACAAAATCTAACCTGAGGCACAGTCACCTCCGCAGTTCTGTAGCAAAACCTGCAGATTCACTACAACTGTGAACAAGGCACCTGAGCAGCAGTGAACAGTTTATTCTATAGTTGGCCTTTTTTATATATAATCTCCATTGCAAGAGTTTAAATCCACAAGAAAATATCTTTGGGCAATACTAATTGGGATGAAAATTACAGGAGGGGTTATGTGAATAAAATACTGAGATAAGTTTGCAGAAAAGTAAATATTTAAACAGGTAAAGAAGATTTTAATTTCATAGTTATTTATTTAGAGTTTGCTCTTCTAATGATCAGCCACAAAACCCCTGCCGTGTTATGTATAAATCAGCAATTCATGTCAGAATATTCTTATCATTTCTGTTTTACTTAATTTCAGTATGCTTCATTTATCTTTATACAGAAATTCATAGTGATATATGTGTCCCAGAGGTGCCGAAAGAGACATTAAGCAATATTAGGCATAAAAATAATTGTGCTTTATTGTTATTCCATCTGTGGACTGTGCAGAGGAGTACTGTGAGTGGATTAGGAACCTGTTGTAATACCTGTCAAGTAATGTTCTGTGTGAACATCTATGAACTCTCAAAAGTTAAATTATTTTATACTAACTTCCTCAAGTGCTTGGGGAATAAAGGAACAAAAAGAACCTACTGTCAGATCAGCTTGTAAGGATCCACTTCCAGATGGCCATTTTTATTTTCTCAGTGCATAAAGAGCCTAATTCCATGTTTTGTAAACATGTTTCTGGCTGAACCTCTAGTTCTTTGCTGCAAGGACCTTGCTACATCTTCAGGGAGAGCCAAGCATAAAAGGGGGGAGCTTTGTAATTTAAGTCTTTGCCATCATAGGAGAGTGCATGGATCTGCAAATATTTTGGGGTACACAACTCCAGTGGCACTCCCACTATATGTGGCATGCTTCCTGCAGGCCTGGATGACTACCCCTATTCAAGCATGTAGTTGGGAGACGTTGCTCTTACTGTTGATGGTTGTAAACTGAGTAAGCTAATTTTGGGAAGCAAGTGTTGTCTGAATGTAATATACATATAGCAAACAGAGCACCAGTTTGTGTAAATATTATGACCCTTCCAGAAGGTAAAACAGGGATGTCAGGGGAGAAAGCCTTACAGTGTAACTTTATGAAGGTTCAGGAAATGGACTTTGTTTGGTCTGGAGTAGGATACTTTGATTGCAAGCATTCATATAATAGGAAGTTCTGCAGAGGATCCAGGCAGGCATTGTGGATTTTAAGGTATCTGTGATGAGGCTGGAAGATACTGTGTATAGGTATGAATTAGGTCTGGATTTATTAAAACCCAGAAAGAGCTGTTATTGGTCCTGTTATCAATGTCAGCTGTATAGTGACACCAGCTGGAAATATTCTTTGTGAGTCTTCTGGAGTGACCACACAGCTGCCGTAGTTACAGAAAGCACAGAGGTAGTTGGTACGGCTAACATGCCACAACTTATACCCCATGGTGACTGGAATCTGTTTCTTACCCTTCTGGAATGACACACAGGTCCATCATGGGCACAGAAAGGCTCTGAAAGGATGCCTGGATTCACAGGACAAGTATATTGTCACCTGTTAATAACTCTTGACAGCCTTATTTCACCTTCCATTTTGTTAAATTTATATATGGTGGTATTTCTTGTCCAAATAATTTGGAGATGTTAGGACTGACTTTCTTTATTTAGAACTAAAGCCTGCACCTGCAATACTGGTGGGAACTGGAAGCAACAACTATTTCTTTGTGTGTGTCTGTACTGTCCATTGATCTGGTAACTAAATTAACACGAATCCTTTTATGATCTATCTAGCGTCCAAACGTCTTGAGAAATGAGCATAATAAGAAAAGCATTGTGAAACATTGCTGTGGTTAAATGTCAGTGCTAATATATCAGAAAGCACAGAAATGGGTGCTATGTGTAACTATGGACATTTTGCTGCTTTTAACTGTGCCTAATTTGTCATAAAATAATTTCTTTGTGGTTTCAAAGAAATCCAGTAATGTGACAAGAGTCTTCACCCATTTCGAATTTACAGGAGAAATTATCAACTCAGGCTGGTTCCTGGAGCACAACTCGAGACTGTTTCCTCTTGTTCTTTCTGCTTGTTACTTGTGAGAAGAAACCGACCCCTCCTCACTACAACCTCCTGTCAGGTAGGTGTAGGGAGCCATTAAGTTCTCCCTGAAATTTCTCCTCTCCAGACTGAACCCCCCAGGTCCCTCAGCTGTGCCTCATCACACTTGGGCTCCAGGCCCTGCACCAGCTCCATTGCCCTTCTCTGGCCTCGCTCCAGCACCTCAATGTCTCTCTTGTAGTGAGGGGCCCAGAGCTGAACACAGGATTTGAGGTGTGGCCTCACCAGTGCCCAGGGCAGGGGGATGATGGCTGCCTTGGCCCTGCTGACAACACTAGTGCTGATAAAGGCCAGGACGCTGTTGGCTTCTTGGCCACCTGGGCACATGCTGGCTCATGTTCAGCAGCTGTCAGTCAGCACCCCCAGATCCCTTTCCACTGGCAGTTGTTCACTTTACACTTTAATTTGTGTAGGAACCTTAAGAGAGACCTTAACTTCGCCAGGTAGAAACATTTGTTGAACACTCTGTGCCTATTAAGCTCATCAGTGGAGTCTGAAATACCAGGAGGATGATATTATCATAACTTAATTGGCCTGTGAGCAAGACAAACTTCTGAGATGTTAATGAGTCCATTTATCCTTTGCAGGGAGTTGAAGCTTGATAAGACTTTAAAAGATCTCTTTTGTGTCTTATTTCAACTGTTTTTCACGTTGATATCCTTATAAAACTAAACAATAATATGGCATACTTCATTGTTCCTGATCCCTCCAGCAGACAAAACAAAACAGTTTTCCATCTTTGATCCCATCTAGACCTGCCAGGCCTTGTACAATATGCGTGAAGTTCATTCAGCTGGGTCTGCAGCTCAGTAACATCAATCAAGCAGCAGCACAGCTGTCTTGCTTGATGAGCTCAGATGCTAAATGCAGGAGAGAGACAGAGGCCATTGTGGTTATTTCTTTTCCACTCTCCCTGCTCAGCTAAATAACGTACCCCCCAGTATGGCCCCCATGGCGTGGGGTTCAGCTCATGTGCTTTCAGATGCTGGGTCAGAAAACTGTCGAGAGTTGAACCTACTGAATTTTACAGGTAAGCTACATTTACTTCTCAACTTGTCACCTATCCAGTTCCTCTTTCTCTCACCAAAAGTATTTTTAACGTAAATATTGACTTTCATTTCTGTTAACAAGTTGTATTTTGTGCTCTATTTTGTATATTTGTTTTCAAGGTAACACTCGCATTTGCACCTGACCTAACGCATTTAATACAATGTGGCCATTGTCATACTGTGAGAAATCCAAGCCAGGACATGCAAATATGAGAAGATGAGGTCTTGGTCTTTGGTGCTAAGTAGTTGCCACAAAATGATCACAGCTAATAACTTGTTAACTTATGACATAGCTATTTCAGAGCAGTCATGTTCGTATTTGAAAGACTGTTAAACTCCAGCTGAAGTAACTGATTTCAGGCATTTTCCTGATAAAAGAATCTGACTAAAATGCCAGTATTTCAGTTCACTTGTTTCAAGAAGATAAGGCAAATTTTTGTCCATGTCTGCATGTTCAATATGGCAGCTCATCCAGGTAGACACATGATGATTTTTGAGCAAACACAGACACAGCCATGAGATGTAGAGAAGAGATTTTCCACAAGAAAAAGGTAAAGGCCAGAGTCAAAGACTACCAACTCAGTGTTTGTTGGCTAGCAGTCCTCTAAACTGGATTCTGTTTCCTGACTTCAATAACAAAAACAACCTGGATAACAGATCTATTTTTTTTGGGGGGGGGGGG
>NDXB01012803.1:0-15041 GCA_002631895.1 Agapornis roseicollis | reverse complement strand
GGGGGGGGGGGGGGGGGGGGGGGGGGAAGTTTTTCACTGTAACCACACATAGGGCACAGCCAAGCACATTTGTATGTGACATGAGACCTGGAAGAGTTGTTTGTGGGAAGGCTGCTTCGGTAAGGGTCTCTCAAAATGCCACACTAGTCAACAGAAAGGAAAGGTTTCCTTTTGTGTTACTTGAATAAGCCTGAATTTCCTGCTGAGGATGGCACATTGAGAGATAATCACTGTGACAGTACGGAGGGAGCCTTGTGTGAGGAGCTTTTGTGAGTCTTCCTCTTGCTACATCCCTTCCCCTGTGATTACAATATCACTGAGTGGGCAGCTAATACAATATGCTATTACAGCAGTGGCATTAATTATCTAACATCTATTACAAACTTGTCATATCCACATTTGGACTAAATTCCCAGTCTTTTCAGCCAAGAAGGCTGCTGCCTGCAGTTTACTTTTGCCTAATGCATTCTAGTTGTGGGAAGGAGGGCCTCTAATGGTTTCTCTATTGTTCCTCTCTAGTTCTAGCGTTCCTATTTTCAGAGGTTGCAATACTTCCTGAGAGTGCATTAAGTGGATTTTGTGAGGCAATCATCCAAACATCATTGGAAAATTAAAGTCTTTTTTGTTTGGTTTTTTTTTGTGTTTGTTGTTTTTTGTATTGTTTTGTTTTTTTTCTTATTCTACACAGCCAACTTATGAACAGCCTTAGCTACAGGGAAATGCCCCAGTCCAACAGCTGAGGCGGGATGAGTCATAGACTTACAGAATGGTTTGGGTCAGAAGGAACCTTAAGGATCATCCAGTTCCAGTTGTTTCAGGATCTATTGTTGTGCCTCCTACTAGTTATTTAAATGAGTTAATAAAAATGAAGTCTCTGGTAAAGCAACAAAAGTAATCAAGCCTGTAATTTCAAAACAATAACAGAATTTCCCTGAGCACATTGGTATCTTTTTGTTCTCATTTCTATACTTGTAAAGCTTATAGGGTATTTCATGTATAATGTATGCAAATGAAAAATAATGTAGATAATTACACTAGAAACAGCTAATAGAAGCTGTAATGTCTCCATTGTGTCTCTAACCATTATAGTTTATAGTATTCAATGAATTTAATTGAAGATGGGATGATTTGCAGTGTAGCAAATGATAAACCTGACTTACTGGTATGCTGTTACTGCTGTGAAAACCTAGGAAGATAAAAGAGCAGATAAAAATCTGTAAAAACTGAGCTATTAAGCCGCAGATTAAAAAAAGCTGTAAAACTTGAGCTGTTAAGCAGTGCCATCTCAATTAAAAAGGCTCAGTGTTTTCCAAAAGGGAATCTGGAATCAGTGGTTTCTTAGGATCTGAAGACATTTTCGTAATTCCTTGCTTTATATATTTACTTTCTCCTTGTGGATGAGGAAAATATTGCTGAATGGCATTTGGTATGTGAAATGTGGAGAGAAGTGTATGTGAGCATATGTGAGAACTAGAAGCAGCTACAGTTGTATAGCTCTGGGCAGCTGCTTGCTAACAGAAAGGGTTCCCAGCTGCTGTGAAGTCCTGTGTCATGTTAGTGCTTTTATTATGAAGAGGGAAAATATATGAAAACATCAGAAATAATTTTTATTGCAAAATTCAAAAAATGTGAGGGATTTCTGCATGTTTCTTGCAAGTCTTTCACCCAACTCCTGGCTTTATCTGCATTCACTTTAAAAAGCCCTGCCAGGTGAGTTGTGCTTCCAAATTCCACTGGTTCGGACTTCATGTCAAGCAGGCCTTCTGTTTTCATGAGTGGTTCTCCCTTTTCATGATATAAGGACCATGAAGAAAGCCAAAATACGTCTGAATCTTCTAAAGTTTCATTAATCATGACTTCTAATTTCCTAAACTATCCCACCAGAAACTAATGGATATTTACTGTTTATCTCTTAAAAAATTCACCACCTAATCAGAATTCTTTACTAAAAAACTGAACAGCAGAAATGTTCTCTATGAAGGAGCTGCCAGAAATATGCCTTTATTTTTACACAAAAGTTATTCATTCCAACTAAGTAGTTTCCACAGATGATTCCATCTGTGTTAGCAGTATACATGCACTTGTCTTCAGTCATTGAGTATTCACATCTTTAGCATCCCATATAATACTACATTTAAGAACTACTTAAAATCTATTGTTTAAAACCTATTACCATGTAAAAGAACTTTCCATATCACTAAGTGGAGACCTTCCAAAGTATAAGCTTATGCTGTTTGTTGTTATTTGAAAATAGTTTTCAGGAATATATTTCAGAGCAGTAGGAAGCACCTCGTAGGTTTAATGTTAGAACTGAAAATGTCTATGCAAACAAACAGAAGACATGAACATCTGAGATCTTAAATGATGTGCTGTGAGCTTGAAAAACATAGCACTGACAGGAAAAGTACATCCTGGTCAAGCAGCAGAAGGAAACAGAGCTCTGTGCAGTGTACAGTGGTGCCACTGTGGGTTTTGTTAGCTCTTTGCTCACTGAAGGGAAGGCATTATAGTAAATGCTTAGGCAGGCACCCTCATGTGTTGCTTTCTATAATCCATGTTGTTCAAGGTCTCCTTAAATAAAAATTAGTATCTAAAATACAATGCAATGATGTGTGCCTTGAAGTCTGATAATGTGCAAACAGCAAGCAGCAAACTGAAGTATGTGGACAAGCACAAGATGAAGTGCATGGCTTTGCATGGTCTGAACAGTTGTCTGATTTTGTTACATGTATGCAGTTAATGCAATCAGTTTCTTAGAAAATACTAGACTTTGGTAGGTGGCTGCTGTGGGTGGGTTTTGGTCTGCAGGTGGAACCCTTCAAGTTTTAATGTTTTCCTTAATCAGGTTTATTAACACCTTCTCAAGAAGGTGTTTAATGTGTTAAATAACTTTTTGAAGTTTTCTGGCTGATAACTCTCTAAGCAAAGGAGTTTCACAAGCCAGTATTCTACATCACAAGTGTAGATGTGTTTTAGCTTGGTGTTTACTCCTCCCCGTTCGCAAGCATGTATTAAGGCCAGTCGGTTCATTTAGCAGTCTTTCCTACCTGGCACTGTTTGCCTCAGCTTTTCAAGGCAAAGTCTGGCTTGTGCTTTCCTGTTTTGTATTGTGATCTGGTCAGGCTTTTTTTGAGCCTTCAGCATTTACCAGTTTTCACCAGGCTTGTGCTCTAAAGCTCATGGAAGACATTGTTTCATCAAAAATAACTGTTGTATTTCGAGGTTTGGTGATTTTGTATGTGAGTTGGTTTGGTTTCTATTTGACTTCCCTTGTAATCTGGATTGGCATTTTTCATACTTAGGCAGCGATAAAAAGGCAGTTCCTCTTTTGTTTGCGCTTTTCAGGTGAAAGTTTAGTAAAATGCATTGAAACTTCAAAGTCTCCTATTAGACCCACTGGGAATTGCTATGAAAGCTAATGTTTTCAAACAGGAAATAGTTGAATTGTCAGAAAAATTTCCTTGTCTCTTACCTCTTATGTATTGCAGTGCTTGTAGGTAGCATTTCCTTGAAAGATGCTAAAAAATAAGCTATTCACTAAAATATTGTCTTTAAAGTGAATAGATTTTCTCTACTTCCCATTAGAACAATTGCTTTGAAATATCATTGTAACTGTGAGCTCCAACATGAGATCAGTCTCTCTCAAACAGTTGTGGATTTAATTGTTTTATTTTTGCCTGAAGTTACATTCAAACTGATTTTACTACAGAGGTGTGGAAGGCAATTTGTAAAGGGGTCTGCATTGATTTAGTTACCTGCAGTGCTGGCTGATTCACATCGTGAGCCTAAATTTATGACCTGAAATATATCTGTAGCTTTCCTGATCGTTTCTCTTCCTTAGAGAGCTGGTTTGGTAGTAATTGTGCCTTTATCTGGGATTCACAAAGGTGGCTGAACAGCTTCACCTTCCATAACTGAGTGTGTTCTCAGGGAGTATTGAGGGAGCTGGCTGTTCCTTGTTTAGCACAGCTCAACTAGGTCAGGCCCTGAGGAAAAAGAGTTAAATCCACTTCACCTGAGTGTATCTTTGCATAGAAACTTGAAGGTTTCTCAGAGGCACAGCTGAAACTGCAGCTCCTAAACTGATATGCTGATAGGAGATTGTTAGCAACCTCAGACTGAAGAGAAATTTAGTAATTTAGATTACTAATTTCAGGGGTTTGGTTTGAAATATTACTTTATCAAGAAATCCAATAAGTATTTTCATTACCAGTAAATCTGATTGTAGAGATTAGATCTCTCATACTCTCTTTTTTTAATTCTTAAAGGAAAATTCCTTGTACAATCAACTTCCTATGCTGTTGGTGTTCTTGCTGGTTACTAGCGCAGATTATTGAAGAGTATTTTTAGACAGGCCTTGCCTTTATGACCTGTGCTACTTGGTTTGCGGATTCGTCTGGCAACTCAGTTCGCTGTAGATATTTTGAATATAGATTTTCCTGTGATTTTGATATTCTACTTTTCCTTCCACAGCCAGTTCACAAATGAATTTAAGTACAATGTGAAAGATTATTTACAGGATGTGGGGAAAAAAAGATTTGAACAGAGGTGGAAGCGCCTTCTGCATCCTAAGGAACTGCCCCTTACTCAGTAAGTCCCTTCACCTGGGGACAGCAGGATTTTTCCCCACCCCAGGATACTAAACCTGTTTTTTCCAGCAGTCCTCCAGTAAAGCAGGTCTTCAGTGTAGCTCCCTCCACCAGCCCCATTCCTGATAGCCAGTAAAGCATTCTCCTTTACAGATTGGTGAGGAAAATAACTTCTGCTTAGACTGTCACAGAGGTTTTCCAGAACTTTCTAGGCTACTGTTACTTTTTTATATACATATATTTTATATATTCTTTCTGATATAGGAGATATATAAACCCACCTTGGTTTAGATTTGCTTTGTACACACATTCTGCCAAAGGTTCTTGCAGACCCTGGGGGCCTTTTCCCTAGAGGCACACAGCAAGGGCACAGCTGCCTTATTTGCAGTAGAGTCCTTGCAAGACCTCATAAACTGAAAGACTAGATGTACTACAGGAATTAGTGCACGTGTCAAGTGTTTCCTGCCCTGCTTTTCTCACCTTCGGAAAGCCCCACACTCTAAGCAGCCTATCATACTTTCTCTTTGAATCACAGTTCAATGTAACAGAACACGCTATTCTGGGGTGCAGTTTAGCTTCTCTCAGTCACAAAATGCTTCATTTTAAGGAAGTTTTTCGAAAGCACACCTCTGTAAACAATGGAGAAAGGAATAAATAAACGGGAGGCAGCTGCCTTCTCCATCCGTTGTCCTCTACTGCACATCCAAGTGCTTCCATGTTCCTCTGAGGTACTGGTAGCCCTTCTCCACCCATGCCAAACGGCAAGTTCAAAATACAGGTGAATGCTGAGCAGCAGGAAAGGTGGTGGCAGTGATTCAAAGTGCTAAGAGCTGTTCCCTTCCCTTGCTCTGTGTCCCTGGCTTTAAGTTCTACAGGGCACACACAGGAGACACACTGGGGAAGAAACGGCCATTTCCCAACAGCAGGCAGTTATTTAGCAGGTTTTGTTGGTTTTGACTAAAGTCAGATATGTGCCTCTAAGGGCAGTGTTTATTGTGGCAGGCGAAACTGATAAATCCTCATAGCTGTGTGCCTTTCTTGTTTTCCTTGAATTTAGGCTCTTTATTTGATCTTTACTTATTATAAATTACTTGTATTCCTTCTGAATTTAAATTGATGACAAGAAGGAACTGACTGCTTGGAAACCACTTGTGGCAACATGTGATAAGAGCAGGGGGAGCCTCAAAGGACAAGAGGAAATCACCATTTGCTACCCCCTGTTGACAGCTCAGTCCTCTCTTCTCTGTTTCTTCTTCAGCTCTCACAGCATTTGTGGTTACCTTTTTCCTCCCACTCCTAAAATCACAACTCCTACAGGACTCTTGCAACCTGCTGACATTCCATGTGCTGGAAAAGGAGTGCATTGTGCTTCCTTTCTGCACGGGAAGGTGCCCATCCTCCTGCCCAGGCTGCTGCCAGCCCCAGGCCAGGGCACCACTGGTCACTGGCCAAACTGGAGTGACCAACCCATCCTGCTGCCAGCCAGGAGAAAGCTGTGGTGCAGGCAAGCTGTGGTAGCAGCAGACTTGCTTCTGCGGTTGGAAAGGGCTGTGCTGCTGCTGCTGCCTGCCTGCAGACCCACCAGGAGCACTGAGGTCAGGCAGGCTGTGGTTTCCTCAGGGACAGCCCTGCTTGTCTTCATGGCACCAGAGGAGTAAAATCACTCTGAGGTGTCTGGTGGTGTGTGAGGTTTGCTGCTAGTAACTGGACTGGGCCATCTCTGCAGGCTACCCCTGGGGGCTCTGAGGCCTCACACTCCTGCGTGTGGTGGTAGAGTTGGTATAGATGGTTCTGATTGTGATTAAGTGTATCTTCCCATGAAACACCATCAAGAACAGGGGAGTGCTGTCACCATGGCCTGACCAATCTGTGAGGTAGCTAGCTGTCATTACTTCAGCCCTCCCTGTGAGGCACCCCTTCTGTAGTGCTGCTAGCTCAGGACAGCCCCTGGTAACAGGAAGACTTTAAGCCTTGCAGGGCTCCCTTATGGCTTCATGATGGCTTCATGTGGCAATCAGAGCTGGTGACCTCCTGGGGAAGGGCTTCACCCTGTGATCCCATTGCCAGCCCCACAGAGAGGTTTCTCTCACAGGAGGCCGTTTGTTAATGGTAGTAAAAAAAAAGGCACACTGTTTTGTTTGTGCTTTTGGCTAAGAACAGGGTCTGCTCATTTCATTGCACCCTTTCTGAACACAGTACCAGGGTGAAATAACCCCTTGGTTTTCTCCTTCTCTTTTCAGTGCTGAAACAGTTTCCCAGTGGTGGTCTACAGTTAAGCTTGCCTGAGGGTGTCCTGTTGTGCAGGGATTGAAGAGCAAAGAGAATGGGGGAAGAAAGAGCCCAGGGATCTGGTAGTAAATCTCAGCTCTGTTATTGACCAGCAGACATCTAACACTTGACTTATTTTGTGTGGTCTTTAGATTCTCCTTTCATAAATGGAGGGAAGAAACCAATTGCAATGGTTTTTATAGCTATTTTTTAAAACTTTTGATTAAAAAATATAGAGTTTTGTGTAAGGAATTCTGCATCAGTATTGTAAATATGCTTATTTACTATTAGTAGTTCCATGTTTAACTCCTAAAAGATTTCTGAGATGCTGTTTCTGAAAGAATAAAATAAATATATCCCAAGAATTTAGTATTTCTCAAGAGGAATTAAAACTGATCAACCCATTAAACTCTTCTTTCAAATAACACTAATGATGTCAAGGTCTAATCATTATATTTATTGAATGTTATTATATATTTGATATGAGCTCTACTTATATATATTAGTCTGTAATGATTTGCTGTTCCTTCTAGGATCTTTGGCCCTGACTGCTGACCTCAATGCAAAGCCACTGTCTGAAGGGAAGAGAGACTTGGATAATCAATCGATGTTAAATGTATGTTTGGTTTCTTGGTTCTCAGCGTGCCGAGCTGTTCTGTACAGTGAGCATTATTAATGAACCACCCAGAGGTTTTCTACATTTTATTTTCAGCATTTCTAAATGACAAATAGAGAGCTTATAAGTAGGTGAGGAACTATGGTATGTGCAATTTTCTTTAATGGTTTTCCTAAGAATTAAAAAGAATCCTACAAAGGAGTGTAGCATAAATTTACAAGTTCAAATAGTACTTAATGTCAAACAGCTTGTAGTCTTAATTGTCTCTAGATTTTGATTGCTTTTTTAAATTAAGTGTTAAAGGGAGATGATATGACCTCCAAAATAAGCAAAAAGATGTTGATTATAAAATAATTGCCTATACAGACATAGAGCTATATGGCAGGAATTAGCATATTCATTAATATTCAGTGCTAACAGGGACATTAATTTCTTTTACTCATGTTAATGTCACGATAGCTCCATCTTGTGGTTCACCGAATATTACCTGAAGGTTCATTGTCATTTCGATTCCATGGGAAAAGTAGTCGAAAACAAACATGACAAACTCCCGGGGAGGAGAGGAAGTTTTAGCTGTGATTAGTTTGATTGCAGTTGTTTGTAGAGAAAGAAACAGCAAACAGAAATGAAGCCTGAGTGTTTAGTCCTTGCCTTCAGGAGTTGCTATTTTTGCCCTATCTAAGTGGGTAAGTATTAAAGGTGGGAAGTTTTACTTAAAATACTATTTTAGAAAATGAAAGCATACATTTCACACAGCTTGTGATTAGCTGGATTACTGAGTTTGTGAAGCATATGTGCACTGCCTATTACGTTTTGTTTCTGTTTCATTCAGGTGTTCAAAACCGCTGCTGCTTGTCAACAGTTCACCCTTGAAGCTGCAATCAAAAATGTCGACAAGATGTCCAGTGAGCTGAAAAAAATGACTGGTAATTCTGAGCTCCTTGTCCACTTAAACACAGGTTACAGAGTGTGCAGCTGTGAATGGCTTGGGTTTCTGTGTCACGCAGCTGGTTTGTATTCTAATGAAACAATGCAGTTGCTCATCTGGTTTGAAAAATTAATGAAACAATAGTTGTGTAGAAGTGAAATCATATTGGCTAACAATGGTGAAAACCTGGTATGCAGTCAAAGTCATTCCTTTGTGGGAACAATAATCCTTTTCTAGTAGAAATATTAGAAGTATGCTAACACCAAACTTCATTTCACCATCCTGAGGTAAAGAAAACAAGGCAACCCTTTGGATGTTTTAAAGCATTGATAGGTGAACACTTCAGAAAGTGCTGTATATAAACTGCCATTCCATTAGCATCTACCATTCAATAAACATGATAGTGATATGCTGCCCTTTGTCTTTCAGTGGAAAGCCAGCTGCTGCTTTGTGACCTTATTCTGAATTTTAACCATCCTGTGAAGGCCAAAGATTTAAGAGAAGCTGAAGAAAAACCATGGAGTTTGACAGATTAAGTAATAACATCCATTTCCATGTCACATCTTCTCTTAATACAGCTTCAGTTTGAACTGTAAAATGATAGCATGCTTTCCTGCAGTTAGGCTATTCTTTTAAAGTGAAAATGTGGAGTGGAAAAATGCCATAAGTAGGTTATTGATCTTGAGAGTTGGGGTTTTTTTCTTTTCTTTTTAACTTAAATTTAGCCCACTAGGGCTAGGAAAATGGATAGAATTAACTAGAGAGGTCGGGGATCTGGGCCTGAAGGCTTTCATTGTAGTTGTCTCCTAGTACAAAGATGTACTGGAACAGTAACAAAAGATTTTCAATCACTTCAAGTCAAGTCATTGCTCTCTTTTCTCAGTTGTGCTCTGGAAAACGGGATAAGGAACAGTCCATAGAGGAGGAACTGCAAGTTGTCATTTGATCTTCCTTACTTACTCTGAAAGGGCAAAGAGCAGATTACTTCTGGTAAACCAAAAGTACTTTCATTCTGGAAAGTCTGCAGTGACTTTCTGGTTTAGAGGTCTGAATGCTCTATTCTGAAATCTCAGCTCAAAATCTGAGTAGCCAGTATTTTCATGTAGCTCATTGTAATAAATATTCAATCTTGTGGACGTGTTTGAATGTTGAGGTGTGTTTTGTGTTCATATACAAATATATTTCTCCGAATAATCAACTCAAGATTCACTCTGCTGAAAAAAATGAGCAGTGTTCTATTTCTTGTGCTGGTTTGCATTATATTTCTCTTTCACTAAGGGGTTGATTTCAAACAAATCTAACAATTCTATGGGATGTGGTTTTGGGCTGTCAGATTTGCAAGGCAGTGCAGTGAAATACAGTTGCAGCCTCTGGCTCACAGTGTCAGTGGTAACCTGGGGGATGTTGTTCTTAATTCTAGCATGGTTTGTAAAACACTCATGAGACCTGACTCTTCTTTCACAAGACGAGGAGTTATTTTTTTAAAGATGTTGAGTTAGGAACAGGGATTTGTCAGCTGAAGCACTTTTGAAATCTTATTTTTCTTCTTTTGTTCTTTAATTTATGGTTGCATGGAAATGAAATTCACTGACTTTGAATTCCAGTGCCTAGCTAAATATATTAGAAAGGAAGAGAACATTTACAAAACATGTACATTTAAAGTAAAACTGTTCATGAACTCTGATTATTTCACCTGAGAAGCTATACAGATTACATGAAAGGTGTTTTTCTGCCTTGAATTTTGGTTCAGATGTTTCAAGTGATATATACACAAAGGACTCTTAAAGGAGAAGTGCGACAAAGTCTAATGTAACTATCAGACCAAGGTCTTGTCAGAAAATAAAGCTTAGTAGAAACCTGGGGTTGGATAAATCCCACTTAACAAGGAATGGGAAAATCCCTTGGCGTGGTGTGCTCCAGTGGTCCTCAATTGTGAATGCTGGTTTAGAACTGAGGATGTTAACTGCTTTTCTTGAAACAATACAGTCAAACCAGAAGCAGTTGTGTAAGAGGAACCGAGTTCTGGCTGAGCATGTGTGCCTGCTTTCTAAGAGATGGGGGGTGTTCTGCTCTTGAAGAATCACGTGATGAGAATCTTGTTGATGTGGTTCCTATGAAAAAGGAGTTGCTTAATTTAGAGTCAGAAAGACACAGCTAAAGAGAGGTCTGTGTTCAGCGACAATGCTTGTTCCTGACTGAGGTGCAGAATTCCAGCTTGCAGGCTAGGACATGCCATCAGTGAATCATCAGTGCTATGGCAAAGAGAACATGACAGCTGCAGATCGTTGATTTTCCTCAAAAAATGTGAACAAAGACAATTTCATAGCTGAATAACACAGACACAGACCTTGACAGGCAGCTGCACATCCAGTGTAAAGGGATTCTTGGTGTCTCTAAAACCCATGTGTCCTTAGGATCCCGGTCAGAGGCGTGCTGTTTTCACAGAAGTGGCCATAGTTACATTTACTGGGAAGCGGATTGTTGGAAAAAAAGAATGGGGCCTTTATTGTCTTTTGTCTACTCCTCAACTTTGACAAGGTTTGGGTTTACTTTGTATCCCTCTACATAACACAACTGCTGCTGCTCTTCTGATCTGAAAAAACAGCTTTTCCGTTTTCCTCCTATGAAAACAGGGGCTTGTGCTGGTGTTTATTTCTGGGTGCTCTAACTTGGTGTGGAAGTTATCGCAAGAAGACACACACAAAAGTGCAATTTTCTCATGCACTGTATGATTAGTGGGCTGTAATAAACACAAAGAGAATCAGATTCAGAGTGCTGCATTTAAGGCATAATTTAAAAATAACAGTGTCCTTTTTGCTTAAAATCAAAAGGAATTTTAATGACTTCATGATTTTTGTTTGCTGTAAAAGTCAATATCCCGATGTTTATAGACTTCAGAAGGCTTCAATATTATATGTAATCTTCCTTAAGGTCTCATTTAAATATGTCCTGCAGCATATTTTAACATGCACTGGTTTCTTGACCCTCTGTCTTTCCCATCAATCAGAAGGAGAGGCGTTCTTTGGAAGTAATCTATGATATCTGCTACAGAAGAAAAATCCTGTGGGATGGAAAACAATGAGAAGGATATGGCACAAATGTCAGAATGATTCATAATTAGTAAAACCAAGGTTGTTTTTTTTTTTTAACTCTAAATATTTAGCAGTCTTATAGGGTCTAGTAAATCCTATCAGATCATGCTTGCCACAATGAGCACACCTGGAAGTTCAAAAAGATGACTGATAAATTCAGAGAGCTACGACTCAACCAGAACTGTGGTACATGTGCTGCCCAGTCTGTCTGGTGCCAGGAAACCCAACCTGTATGCTGAATGGAATAAACCAGCTGTCTGGGTCCAAAGCAGTAAGGTTGGCAGATATGGATTTGCTCTCAGCTGCTTACTTCCCTTATCTGGTATCATAGTGGTAAGCAAACATTCCTAACCAGGTATAGGGATTTCTAATAGCTGCATTCTAAAGCTATCCCTTCATTCCCAGAAGGGAATCTGATTTCATTTCCAGCAGTAATATGGTCTATCAGGAATAACTCTGTCTATCAGGAATAACTCTAAGACAATATGCAGAATTACACTGCAGTAAAAGAGCTGCCAGGTTAAGTGGCCTGACACTTAGGAATGAGACAGGGGGTACCTTGAGCTGAAGGGAAGTAGTGTGAAAAGCATGTAGTACCTCTTTTCCTTTTAAGCCAGTTCCTAACAAATATAAGTGGTTTTGCTCCTGGTAACGAATCTGGATGTTGTATACTTTATCTCTGTACAACACCATCAGGACATACGGGTGAGTTGCAGTTTTTCTTGAGCTGTCTCTTACCAAGAATGTTCCATCCTGAAAGATGAAAAAATGAAGGATGACAAAACCCCATCACTTCTAGGTTTGAGCAGCATAACAACCTGAGCTAGAGCACTCATCATAGAATCATAGAATCCCAGATTGGTTTTGGGGTAACATTCAATAATTTGGGATTCTATTCCCTTCCGTGGACTGGGAAGGTACTCTAAAGCTCATCCAGTTCCAACTCCCTGCCATGGGCAAGGACACTTTCCACTAGAGCAGGTTGCTCCAAGCCCCATCTACTCTGGCCTCATGTTTTTCAGTGGTTTTTTTCTGCAATGTCTTTCTTCTTGGTAAGAGAAACTGCACTGTTCAAGAGTTTACACAATTTCTCTAATGTTTTATCTTGCAATTTGCTACTTAAAGCTTTCTGGTCTGATACAAATGTAAATGTTTTAAGGAAGGGAAGAACGCTGTTCTGGGACGGAGAGATTCCATTGAAGGAGGAAGTAAAATATCGAAGGCCAAACCTCACATCACTTGAACCGGAAGAGAAGTTCATTTCCGGTAAGTGCCACTCAAGGTTCCTGTGTGATCTGTTTACAGACAGCCTGAAGTAAGGATAGTGCCTGTGTCATTTTAGTAAAGGCAGTGATATTGTCCAGCCATCTCCCTCTGCTTTTCTTCATTTCATATCTTTTTTAACAAGTCTTCCATTGAAACACCCTTTCTTAAAGGTACTGAATGTGATTTGGACCTTGGTACAAGTCATGGAAATGTTGTTTGTGTCATCTTCATTGCATGTGCTGTGAAGCCTCATGGGGTAAACAGATTTCCCACAGCGATGGGGCTCAGTTTGCTTTATCTCCACATGCACAGTTAAGCCTGGGTTTTACCTGTTTGTGTCTCTACTTCATTTTGCTGACACATGTGGCCTAGAAAAGTGTGGGATTTGTCTCATTGTACTCAAGCAACAAATTCCTCACTAGTGACAGGGAGTTATTTCCAGAGTACAAGTCACTCCTCCTAAGAGAGGTGAGGTGAAACTGCTTTGTGGAAACACATCATTTATTCTCTTGGACTATGGAAACCAACAACCTTCATATCTGGTTTAGACTAGATGTGTAACTTCTGTGTGTGTCAAGATCCTCAAGAAGCATCTCCCACTCCAAGTCTTTATATTGGCACTATAACCTTAGCCTGTTTTTTACCTTCACTCTTCCCATATGACTGCAAGGACATCTAGCAAGGGGATGGTGGGAAGCACCAAGGATTTAAAGAGTACCTTGTTTATCTTCCGAAGAGCTGCTTCTGCTTGTGGCCGGCTGACGTAAGCAGCGTACCATTCATTGTGTAGTGAGTCCTGGGGGGTATAAGAGGTGAGAATGCTGTGAAATTCATTAGCTTCCTGTGACGTTGACAACATACAAGTAATAAAGAGAAATTGGATTGCGTGGGACATTTGGGTTGATGTGCAGAATGTTTCAGGGCATGAGCTTCAGGGATCATACCAGTATGGCGAGTGGCACTACATGATTTTACTATGATCAGCCCATTTGGATAAATCTGAACATGTTACAGACCTAGTTAAAATATGTCTGCAAGTAAGCTGGGGAAACAGAAACTGCCAAATATTTTCAGTATGAGGTAGACTCAAAATGACATTTTCTCTTCTGTCTGCCCAGGACATGGAGGTGGCTTTTCTAATAATTACTTAATTTTTCCTACTTTCACTATCATCTGAGACAACCTGCAGCCTTCCTGCACACATGCCATGTATGGTTGCCCAGTAGAGTTATCATCAGGAGTGATTTCCACTAAACTTGTCATGTTTAAAGGAATGTGGAACAAAAATGCACTTAAAGGGTGTGAATTGTTTACACACCTAGGTTTTGTGGAAGGAGAGCCCAAGGGGTGATGGTAGTTGAAAGCAATTGTGCAAAACAAGCAATCCAGCAAACAAGTATTTTTCTAATCTTGTTCTACTGGGTTTTTCCTATTGTCTTTCTTGGGGAAGACAAAATAAGGCACTAAAGTCAGCACAGGAAACTGAAAGCATGTTCTGACATCCTGATAGTGACTACTTTCTAGAAAAACAACTTTGAAAAACCCTTCTCTCTTGAAATCACATTTGCTGTGCAGCAATGATGGTTAATACTTGCAGTGTTTTGTACCTCATCTTCCTCTGTGTTAGTCTGGTGAGCTGTCTGTCTGCTAGGAATTGGCAGAGGAGGTCTTAGATCAGCTGCACCTCTTGAAGGGGATCTGCTGTAGCTTCCTTCAAAGACAGAAAAGGAGGAAAAATGTTAAAATTGGGAAAAATAATTTCATCTGTGGAGTGCATACAGGGAGTACAATTTGGATTTTGTGAGGCATGGAGAATTCCTATCACTCTGACACATTTTGATTTGAAATCAGATTTAGGCTGCTTGATGAGACCCAGCTTCTTTACAGAAATTCATCCTTGGTGCACAGGGACTTTAACTAAACTCCTGCAGTTCAGTTAAAAGCAGGTGAACTTGAAACAGAGGTTACAGGTTTTGAGCTTCTGTACCACAGTTATTCAGTTGAGAATAGCTCTGGTTTCTTAAAAGGTAGTTAGATGTAACGTGTCTCTTTGCATTCCTTGCCTTCTTAGCATGGAGAAGGTACAAAATGTCACTGTATGACATTAGCAGCTGTTAACTATACGTGGGAAATTATTTGCAAAGCAATCACTTTCTGAGCTTTTATTTTTCACTTGTTATTACAAGCTAAACATGCAGCATACTTCATAGAATCATGGAATAGAATCATAGAATAGTTAGGGTTGGAAAGGACCTTAAGATCATCCAGTTCCAACCCCACTG
>NDXB01012801.1:59600-69716 GCA_002631895.1 Agapornis roseicollis | reverse complement strand
GCAAGAAAGGGGGGTTGAGTGAGTGAACGAACTGCGTGGTTGGTTGGGTTTAAACCACGACAAACACTAACAAATATGGGCTCATATGCTGTCTTGAGGTTAGACAATAGGCTGCACATTATACAATGCTAGTACCAAAAAGTGAGGCAGCATTTATTTTTTTAAAAGAGTTGATGGTCCCCTGATGCATTCTTCATATTTGGAGGAAAGACCTGAAAGGGAATCAAGAAGATCTGAGCTCCAGATCATGAGCCTGAGATTATTCAAAACCAGAGCTACTTCCCCCTAAAAAACCTTCCTAAATCAAGATCTTCTGCCCTTCAACTGAGGCCATGGCTCTAAGGAATAAGCAAGAAGAACTATATATCACCAGCAAAAAAAGTTGTCTGAGAAAGGTTTTTATTTGCAATGTAATAAGAAAGGCCTTTCTTAGGAGATGATATACAGGATTTTTAAGAGTGAGCTATTAACCTGACAGGAAATGTAAAGAGAGATGCGTAAGATGAAGATTACTGCATGGTGGTGTTGCGTATTACTTGTTATAGGGGTAAATAAAAAAACCTAAAAAGTAAAACCCCTGATCATGCAAAGGAAAAGCTGGCTGATTATTGGCTGAAAGCTAAAGCTGACATGATTTCCATGCCTGTAGATACTGAAACACATTTTGGGAATAAGCATCACTATTTTTTTAATTGATATTTTTTTTCAGAAAAACAAAACAAAACAAAAACCAACAGATTGAATCTCAAAGAAACTAAACAAGTTCAATTTTAAATAAGTGAGACCTAACAGATTTCCTGTTTCCTTCTGGGAATTATTACTGAAGCTGAAAAGGAAAATATACCGTGTCCTTTTTGATGAGATCTCACTATTATGAAAGTTTAATTGAGATTTACATTTCTCTTGGGGAAATATAGATGGGAAGTGGAGGAAAAAGTTTTCTGGTCAAACTTGACACGTTGCTGTTGTAATAAGAGTGCCTTTAAGAAGTGTGTGGTACTCAGAGGGTTATGGAAATCTGAATCAATATATTCAAAAGGTTTCATATCATATTGTTTGATGGTTACATTCTGTAACACAGTAAAAAACTATCATGACTATAAAATCTGAAGTATCAGACTTTCACCTGTTTCTTAACTAGCACTTTCATATAGTAGTCTATTTGGTATTTGAAAAATATTTGCTTTTTTTATCTGTTTAATTTGTGCAGAATGGTTTTCTGTTGGTGGAACACTCCATGGAATCATTGCCTACCAATTGAATCTTCAGTGCACAGATAATTTTCCCACTTAGACATTTAATTTGATTTTCTTACAGCAAAATATTATTTCTGTTTGTAATCTGGTTTAGTATCAGGAAAAGATTTCCACATAAAAACATTTTAGCTGTGTATTACCTGAAACATTAGTTAGTTTTTTTCTAAATGAACCATTTTAATCTTTGTTGTAAGAGAAACAATAACTAGAAATAAAATAGTAGTGAGGGGATTTTTGCCTTAATTCTTGATCTAATAAGAGTCTGAGGATAAAAATTATTTCAGTATTTTAAATAGTACACCAAAAAATAAGAAATCCAATGCAATCTGCAAGATCTTGTCATTTCTTTAGATGTTTTTCTCTTTTATGACGGAGATAATCATGTAGTTCTGCAAGGTATCTATTCGCACATGTTGGTTGTTGCTGAGCTGAAGCTCTGATTGGTCGCTCAGGACTTCCCAATCAAAGAAGAGAACACATTCTTTAGGATGAACTGGTTTTTTTGTATGGATTTTTTTTTTCTTTTTGTCCTTCACCCAAAAACCTGCAGATGCTTGGAAGGCAAAAGAGAATCCCTAGAAACAGCAGAAGAGAGAAATCCAGAGAAATAAATCCACAGTTACAATGACTCTAATGCCAGCATTTTTTGTACATGAAGTCCAGATCACATACTGTCTGGATTTGTAGAAAGGAATAGGGATTTATATATTTCCAAGTGGCAACATTGGCATGTATTTCCAGATGCCACTACTGCAAATACACAGCTCAGCATTGAAGTATAACATTTTCTGAGTAGCTAAGGTAATAACATTGTTTATTCCTTTTTGGACACTGTTTCTGATCACTTCTTTATCTATACTGATTTGAGAAACTGTAGTTTAAAAATACTGTACTGAAATGTACCTTACAAGGCACTGACGTTAGAGGTCATTCATCATGACAAGAACAAGAACTGCAATTTAGGGCAATTATTTTTGCCTAACTGCAGTAAGTATTCCAATGCAGCAGAATAACCATTAAATGCCATAATGAGTCCATCTAAACACCACCTGTTTTAACAGCCATCTAGATCCAGTATTTCAAATCTGTAGTCTGTTGATCCTGCTTCCTCTTTTTCTTCCAACAGACACTATGTCTACAACTGAATGTTCTTCCATAAACTGAGCAACAAATAGATATCAAAGCAGAGACAGGAATAAGAGCTAGCAGAAAAAAATGCCACATTATACAATGAAGCAAAAGCTGCCAGCTTTCTGATTATTCTTAGTGAAATGCTGCAGTGCAGGCCCAGCTACTAGACTTTTAATGTGAGTTTGAGTATACGACCTTGCAGTGCCCTTGCTTTGAGTCCCCTCCACGAGCATCACCACATATCAGGATGAGAGTGTCTCATCCTGAGAGGGTCTCCCATCTTTCATGACCAGTGTTCCTTTTTATACTTTAGCAATGCTCGTGTGTTCCTGTGCTCTGTAAAACAGGTTTTGCTTTTTTACTTTTCTCATTCACTACAAAATGTACTGGTCTGTGTTCTCTTTTTTTAAGATGAATGTTGGACTTCCTCTCTACATGAAGTCCTGGTAAGATCCTAGCCATGCTTTCTCAGGTGGGTTTCTTGGTTTCCTTCATATGACATATGCAATCTTTGCCTCTTAACACAGGAAGTGCTCACAACCTGCCTCACACAACTGTTCTTTTTTTCTGCCAGATTTAAAAGACTTCTGAAAACTACAAAGTATAAAACCATTAGCTATACAAAGAAAAATTTGGTCCAGTAGCAGTTACATCTTTCTGTGCTGTCGTTGAAGGAATCTACATTGCATTTTTACAAAAGCATTATATTATGCTGTGCTTTGACACATTGCTCTGTGACAAGAAAATACATGAAAGATTGAGGTGCTGAATCTCATGTTAACTTCGTAGTTTGTCTTTTCCTCTGGCTCAACAATTCTGCCCTCACACACACACAAAAGCAAACTAATAAAGAAGCTCTGTATATTTTGCTTGTCTTGTATCAGCTTGTATACACATTACATACAAAAATGTAGGGCAGATACACAGTTATGATTTTAATAACTATGGGCTCTTCACCTAGGCTGAAAATTTAACAGTAATATAAAACTGTACAAATCTGACCATGGATTTGCTCTGGCAGTGTCTCATGGCCCAAGAAAACAGGAGCAAATTGGAAAATAAGTAAGTTAGCAGGCTTTTCTCTTGATAGTTCATATAAGATTGACCATCTCTGGAAGTGTTTAAAAAACACATAGATGAGGCCCTTAGTGACATGGTTCAGTGGTGGACCTGGCAGTCCTGGGATAAAGGTTGGACTTGATGATCTTTAAGGTCTTTTCCAACCTAGTTAATTCTAGAGTTCTGTAACTGCTTCTACAGGATGTCAATACATACATTAGCAAAAAGAAATGTAAACCATTCCAAAGCACTATATGATACACAATCTTTCCCTCACATACATGGATGCAGAAAATAATAAATGTTCTTTTTTCTTAGAAAAAAAAAAGGTAGACTCTTTAACTGATTCAAAGTTCAATATTTTGTGCCTTTCAAACTTTATTATCATAGAAGAGAATCCAATGGTATTTTCTTCTTTCTGCAACAGCCTGGTTTGTAAGTATATTAAAAATATGTGGAACAAAAACCCCTCTACAAAGAATGTGTTTCACATTTTCTACATCCATTCCTGACTGGAAAGGTAGATTTTGGTGTAGATTGTAACAAACTGGTTTCAAAACAGGTAACAGGAAATAAGGATAAAAATAAAAAGTATGATGTATTTGCTTGGGAAGGTTGTCAGTAGAGTCACTGGGAACAAGTAACGCAAACATCTGGTAGGAATGCTACCTATCTCCTGTTCTCATATACAGGGTGGGCTAGATCATCTCTCAAGGCCCTCCCCTCCTCATGATTCTTGCCCAGGTTCCTTGGATTTTTCAAGACACGTAGCAGCTTCGTAGACAAATAGTTACTGAAGAGACTGCATGTGTGGGAAGAAAATTACTGTCACTGTTCAGATGAAATCTGAATTTCTGAAAAGCTCTGCCCTGGGGCAATATCCTGAGCTGGGTTTGCGTAAATTGATGTTTGTTTGGTTTTGCCTTAGTTTTATTGTTTTGGTTTGTTTTGTTTTCTGTCAATAAAAGTAAGCCATTGAGAAGAGGTAATTTCGGATTCCAAATGTATACTCTTTTGCTTA
The DNA here is from genome assembly GCA_002631895.1 of Agapornis roseicollis. Lineage (NCBI taxonomy): Eukaryota > Metazoa > Chordata > Aves > Psittaciformes > Psittacidae > Agapornis > Agapornis roseicollis. Next base: position 65,249 of record NDXB01012801.1, on the reverse strand, counting down.
GAACAGGTTGGAAAGACAGGAGCAGATGGATAACATTTGGGACGTTTTGTCGATTCATCTGTTAATAAGTGAGACACTCACACTGGCTGCATTTAGTGAAATACTTCTGTTTCTATCACTCCCAGCAGTCCTGAAGACGTCCTCTGAGAATTCTTTTGATGATGGATAGCTGAGGTAAAAATAGTAATATTTGCAACAGCCAATAACCATATCACAGCTCCTTGAATCAAGACCTTTGTTGTGATCATATCTGGGGTTATTTCATCTCAGAGTCACCTTTTTACCAGTAATAAAGCTTACTGAGCTTGCTCAAACAGAATTAATGCAACATATGGCTTACAAAATCTTTTTCTACTATTTCTGAGAAATGAAGCAAATGTATTACCAGGTGGTTGCAGTTGCTGCTGACCTAGTTGGTGCGAACCTGCCTATTACTACTGATGTTCCTAAGATACGTGTTATTACATAGTATGTAACTATGATATTTTGAATTTCTCATTTAACATACTGTCATAGAACAAGGCAGCAACTTAAAAGATAGTGTATGCAGTGGAAATAAAATAGAGTTATAATTGCATTTTGTAATGCAATTGTAGCTGTTTGGAAATGCTAGGATATGTAAACAGCTCTTATCATAATTTTTTTGAAAACCCTTAACTTTCTCATTCTTTGAGAGCATTGTAAATTACACAAACATATTCTAGCCACATGTTCTAGCACACTATAAGTCAGCTGCAGAGTATGTGAACAAAATCCTGGGCTGCATCAAAAGAAGCGTGACCAGCAGGTCAAAGGAGGTGATCCTGCCCTTCTACTCTGCTCTTGTGAGACCTCACTTGGAGTATTGTGTGCAGTTCTGGTGTCCTCAACATAAAAAGGACATGGAGCTGTTGGAACAAGTGCAGTGGAGGGCCAAGAGGATGATCAGGTGACTGGAGCATCTCCCATATGAAGACAGGCTGAGAGAGTTGGGGCTGTTCAGCCTGGGGAAGAGAAGACTGCGTGGAGACCTCCTAGCAGCCTTCCAGTATCTGAAGGGGGCCTATTAGGATGCTGGGGAGGGAGTCTTTGTTAGGGACTGTAGAGACAGGACAAGGGGTAATGGGTTCAAACTTAAACAGGAGAGGTTTAGATTGGATATAAGGAAGAAATTCTTTCCTGTTAGGGTGGTGAGATGCTGGAATGGGTTGGCCAGGGAGGTTGTGAGTGCTCCATCCCTGGCAGTGTTCAAGATTGGATGAAGCCTTGGGTGACATGGTTTAGTGTGAGGTGTCCCTGCTTATGGTGGTGGGGTTGGAACTAGATGATCTTAAGGTCCCTTCCAACCCTAACTATTCTATGGTTCTATGAAAATGTAGTCTCTTATATCATCAAATGATGTACATAGAACAAAACTGGCAATTTCTCTGCTTGCATGCAGCATTTTTCATGTTTCAGCACCATTGATACGATCAAATGATGCTGCCAAATAAAAGGTAGTTTTTCTTTATAAATGTATAGATATTGCAACAATGTGCAGATGTATTTGGCAAATTATTCAACATGCATGGATGGAATTACGAATGTCAAATCTCAGTTGTTGAAGTTAGTGAGTGAGATGAAAGACAATGAGGTGAAAGACTCATGAAAATGTGGGTTCCCTACTCAATGAAGAAGTGAACTTAGTGACAAAGGACAGAGAAGAGACTGAGGTACTTGGTACTTGTTTCATATAATTTTTGGTAATAAGGTCTGCCAATTCATTCCCTGATTTCCTGAGCTTAGAGAGAGAATTCATGAGAATGTAGAAGTACCTAAAGCAGAAGAAGATAGATCAGAGAATGCTTAACCCACTTGGACATGAGACAGAGGGTGTTGGGACTGCTGACCAATGTCATTGAAAGTCTGCTTCTGCCATATTAGGGGAAGGTCCTGATAGTTGCAAAATGCAAGCATTGCAGCCATCTTTCTCTAGGGCAAGGAAGAAGACTAGGGGAGCTAGAGGCTGATTGATATTCTTCGATCCCGTAGAGCATGAACAAGCAAGTCTTTCTTAAAGCCACTTTTGGACACTTGAAGAACAGACACATCTAGGAACCACCAGTGGAGGTTTGCCAAGGGCAAATTATACCTGACCAACCTGATATACTTCCCTCACGAGATCACAGCTCAACAGATAAGGGGAGAACAGTGGATGCTCTTTATTAAAGATCTGGAGACCTGGATGATGTCTGTGGACATCATCAAATTGAGGGGAAAGGGGTAATACACTGGAGGACAGTGCTGCTATTCATAGAGGCATCAAATTGCTGGAGGACCCTATGAATTTCAGCAAAGGCAAATGATTTTGTCTTTTACAGCCAATACCTGAAGGAACACTCAAATTTGCTCCAGAGCCTTAATTTTTATTTTAACTCTAAAACTAAGACATGTCTCTTTTAAGAAAGACAGTAATGTGATCAGCTGTTGTCACCATGTGGTTTGCTGGAAAACATTTTGCACAACATCATCTATCCGCAGATCTACCTCTCAATGATATTATTATAAGACAACACAGATGGTTCACATTTTGGCAATCCTATTTCATGCACTGTCACGCATCTCAGACAACTGCTTTAGGTGCAGAAGCTCTAGTATTTGATTTTTAATATTTTAATAATATTGTATATTGTTATTTGGCTGGGACTTAACTACAGTTCCAGTTCTAATATTCCTGCTAAATCAAAACTAAAATCACAAGTATAAATAACAATACCTAATGATCTTCTTCGTTTTCATAAAACCTGTGCCTCCTTTCTCTTGGTAGTTTAGACTTCTGCCAACATTCTGCTTTGAGTAAATCCTAAGACAAAAATAAATGAACAAACAAATATAAAAATGAAACAAGAAGCCTCTATTGTAAGTGGCCTGTACCTGCTCTCTTTTTATGATGGGCTGTAGCAGACCCTTCCCAGTGTCTTGCAAAATCTTTCATTAATGAATCAGATTTCTTGGTTTCTACATTCCTTACATACAAGGTCAGCATCATAATCTTCTCTACTGTCCCTTGAAGTTATGTCTTGAAGTAACTCCTACAACTTTATTCCCTGTCTCTTGCATTTCCTCCCAGACCACACTTTCACAATTTCTCCCAATGGTAGTTCTACAGTTGCTGTGTGTTTTGGGAATGAATTTTTCCAAACAGATTCACTAGAATATTACAGATCAGTAGTACAGGGTATAGTATATGAAACAAATGTGAAAAACAGTTTGATGATGTATTTACTTCATATAGCAGAGTTCATATACTCCCTGATAAGCTTTGGAGGTGAATAGGAATAGTTAATAGTTATTATTCTATATTACTTATTTCTGTGGCACATACTTCTATCCACATACACCTGAATACTCAATTGGTTTGATTTTAGCAGAGACATGCTGTATCAGGTCTTGGTTTAGAAAGGCATTGACTAGGTCTAGCAGCAGGCTAATAAAAACATATACTTTGTCATATAAATAGATAATAAATATACAGTTCTAGCCAAAGAACAAATGGTTTCAAGTGCTGGGGGCAAATATATTTCACTTTCTCAGAAGATAATGCAATTTGGCTGATGTCCATTTTTCTGGCAATCACTGGAGATGAGTTAAAGGCTTCTTCTTTTGATATCTTATTGGGATAACTCAGTGCCCTTCTAGTGTCAGCACTAGACTGCAACTCAAATGCTAATAAATTTAAAACTAGGAAATCTGGGATCAGAGGAAAAATGCTACCAGTTTCTTTTTCCTTGTGATAAGGAGATGTACTGACTGTGTAGAATCACTGCAGCAAGTTGTAAATGATGTATGAAATTAAAATCCGCTGCCCAGTGCACAGAGAGAATGCAGATAATACTGCAGTTATTACGGTGTTGTGGTATGTGCAGTGATATTTGACTTAGATACATCCTTTGACAAAAAGAAAACAAAACCAAACGAAATCCTTAAAGCAGAAGTATTAAACAAATTATATGTAGGAGGAATTAGATAATGCTATATGTTGTTTCTTCTTACCTTCTTTTCTTAATTTTCTCCTACCTTCCCTACCAAACTTCATTTGAACAGCTCTTATATGGAAAGCTGGGCTCTTGTAAAATACCTTACCAACAGACAGCTCCTGTCCATTTATGCGTAACCCTATGGGACATGCAGACATGGTTGGAAGATCCACTGGTGGGAAGGAAAGAGGATGGCTGAGAAAGTCCACTTCATCCTGAAAAGTCTGACTTAAAAACAGGTAGTATAGCTGCAAAATATATTTGCAGCTATACTGCAAAGCTCTCTCCAGGCTCTGCATCCTCCCAGCCATGCTAGCAAGAGTAAAAAGCTAGGTTTTTAAACATTGTGTTTAAAAGCCCTTTGTCTTTGATGAAGTGGGTGAACAACCCAATTTTTCTATTCTCATCCAGCACTATACTTAAATAACTGAAGAAAAAAAATGTGTGAAGAACCCTTCAAATGAGTGTTCAGCATTTCATTTTACATTTTTGAAGTTGCCTTATTTTGCCAGAAATTTATAGAAAATGACTAGAAGTTAGTGTGGTTTGATGTGGAAATTACTGAAATATATCTAGAGAAATAGATGGTGAGGAGTCATTTTGTTACACTCTTTTTCTCTACTTAAATGGCTATACAAATTAAAAATTAATCTTATAGTTTAAATCTGATGTCCTTCTTCTGTTCTATTTTGCTTTACCAAACTGAGCTGACATCAATGCTAGGTTTCATCTCATGTGTAACTGTCACACACATGCCATTTTCTGAGTTACCTAAAAATAATCTACCTTTAAAATGGTGTCCATCCATCCCCCATTTTACATCCCTGTATCTGACAAATGTGATCCTATGTCAGATTAAAGTGAGTACTACTGGCAGACAGACTAGTAAAAGATTCTGTACTAAGTTGCATATACATGACAGTCTGGTAGTCTAGTATGTTACAAGCCAAGTAGTCTACACTGCCATTATCGAATTATCCACTGGAAAACTCTGGTTTTGTTTTTTAGCAGGAAATAGAATAAAGTTCTAAGCCTTGCTGTTTAAATACCAAACTTATTTTAGCTCACTCAGAAGTTCTGAAAATACTATTTTTCTAGCATTCTTATATTAAAGGTTCCTATAATGCAATGTTCGTAAACTAAGTAAGGTGAGTGTCTATATGCTGGGCCTTGAAAATTTATATTAGGTTTACTCTGTGTGAGTAATGAAGTCACAAAAACTAATGTATTAATATCCAGAGCACACTGAAGCTTTATGCATATTGTCAGATGTTGTGTACCAAACTGAAAGAACTGAAAGACTGTAATAATGCATTTTAAAACTGAAGCAGTTATTTGCCCACTACACTAACTCTGCCATATTATACATGTTGATGAGTGCTCTTACATCTGAAAAGCTAGCTACTGAAAATACCAGAAAATAAATTACACACCCTTATTAAAGTATAAGTAAAATAAAATTTGAACTTGATATCAGTAAGTGGTTATAATAGTCCTGTACTAATTGCCTGCTGTAAACTAAAATCAATCTCTCTCATGTGTATTCTCCATAGCTGTCACAAAAAAGATATACTCTATACTCTGCTACATGAATCATAATAAATCTAGCTTAACAATGGGAATACCAGCCACACGTGCAAAAAAAAAAAAAAAA
>NDXB01012801.1:27348-43410 GCA_002631895.1 Agapornis roseicollis | reverse complement strand
GCCAAAAGCAGCATTTTTTTTTTTTTTTTTCATTTGAAATGTCCTTATAAAACACCTCAGAACAGAAGGCAAATTAAACAGCAATAATAAGATACCCTGGAATTTAAAGAGAAGACTATTTAGGTTATCCGTAAGTCAGAGTAATTTTGGCAAGGCTACCGGGAGAGCATAGGAGGCATTGCAAATTATATTGTCATACATATATTTCTACAACCATGAAATCCTGAATTATTGTCTCAATGAAATGTCATGGTTTACTCCACAAAAGAAGTGACTTTTAGCCCACACATTTCAACATTATGTACTATATGCCTTTACATTATCATATGTTCTACACTCATACAGGCAATGTTATTTAAGAATATTCTGGGAAATCTACTGACTTATTTACTCAACCTCTAAGAGCTTTAGTGGGCAAAATTTCAGAATATTTCACAGTTTCTAAAAAAAAAAAAAACCAACCAAAAACCCACCCTGAAAATCACTTGCATTTTCCAAAGTTTTAAATCAAAAAGTGAAAAGGATCTATGGCATATTCCTCTACTTCCACTGCCAAACCACTTTTTGTCCTTTCCCTGTGAGGTGTCTTCAAGCACTACACTCAAAACTCTTCCAGGGGTATGTGGTGGCATCGCTGCTGTTATGACTATGAACTCTTTGTGTCACTGAATCTACTGACCATGAAACCTAACTGTCTTATGTATTAGCTAGTGGAAATGTCTTCTCACTTTTGAAGAACAATTGTATCAAATTAGCACTCTGAAAGTATAATCCTAGAGTCATAGAAGAGTTTGGACTGGAAGGGACCTTCAAAGGTCATGTAGTCCAAACCCTTTGCAATGAGCAGGGACATCTGTAACTAGTTCAGGTTGCCCAGAAACACATCCAGCTTGGCCTTAAATGTCTCCAGGTATGGTGTATCCACCATCTCTCTGAGCAACCAGTGCCAGTGTTTTACGAACCTCTTTGGAATGAATTTCTTCCTCATGTCCAGCCTGAATCTCCTCTCTTTTAGTTTAAAACCATCATGCCATATCCTATCATAACAGGCGCTGCAAAAAAAAAAAAAAATCTCTCCGCATTTTTCTTACAGGCCCTTTAAAGACCTGAAAGGCCACAATAAGGTCTTCCCAGAGTCTTCTCCAGGCTTAACAACCCCAACTATCTCAGCCTTTTGTCATAAGGGGGGAGCTCCAGCCCTCTGATAATTTCTGTGGATCTCCTCTGGACCCTCCCCAGTGGGTCCATGTCTTTGCTATGCTGAGGACTCTAGAGCTGAACACAGCACTGTCAGTGGGGTCTCACCAGAGCAGAGTACAGGGGTAGAATCACCTCCCTGAGTAGAAGTCTTCCTTCCTGTTTTGCTAGAGTAGGCTTTATTTGGTTTTGGGTTTGGGTTTGGTTTGTTGTTTTGTTTTGTTTTGTTTTGTTTTGTTTTCATTATGCAGTCTATAACCTATAGGCATGTATAGTTGTAGAGGTTTAAATAGCATTAAGAAATCTATTTTAAATAGCAGGGAGGAAAAAGCATAACTGTGGAAGTTAGCAGCTTGCTCTGCTTCTATGAGTTCATATTTGTACTGCAGCAGGCACAGTGAATTATTTCTACAGCTCCATTTCAATGGTCACTTTTGTTGTGGCTCCACATCTCTTCTTTTTAAAGTCATCCCTTCACAGTAGCATGACGAGTAATGCATGAATGCTTTGTCAGGCAGCGACTTTGCTTCCACAATGTGCCAATGCACCCAAGACAAATTTATGATATGTGCCCAAAGCACGCCTGGTGGCACAGCACTTTGCTGCTACTTCTGTCACATGAAAGAGACTGAAATATCACCTGTTGTGAGACAGGCATGTGACTGAGAAGAGTAGCAGTACATAAATACAAGGAAAGAAGTTCTTTACTGTGAGGGTGGTGAGCCACTGGAATGGGTTGCCCAAGGAAGCTGCGAATGCTCCATCCCTGGCAGTGTTTAAGGCCAGGTTGGACACAGCCTTGGGTGGCATGGTCTAACGTGAGATGTCCCTGCCCATGGCAGGAGGGTTGGAACCAGATGATCTTAAGGTCTTTTCCAACCCAAATCATTTTATGATTCTATGACCTTTAAAATCCTTTGTGAGAAGCTGTTTAGCACACCTCTCAAGAATGTTTAGTGCCATAGGGTATTAAAGGATTCTCCACCTGTTATCCTGGATGTTCTGCAGTTTGCAGATGCAATTTATCCAGGTGGGTTGCCCTGCCTGAAGATTCTTTTCCTCCAAATATCCTAAAGGGGTTAAGAACTGAGTACTCCAGGGTCATTTCAGCTTGTCTTGCTACACTGGGCATACTAATCATGCATTATACTGCAGAGGTACACAGCTAAATCCTTTTCCCCTCCCCGGGAAATTTGTATTTGGCTCAGATGCCACCATCACAACAGTTAATCTATTCCCTTACTTCTCTTGTGCGTGTCAAAAAGAAAAGGGCAGCTAAGAACAGGTTGCATGATTTTTTTATCTCTGTGCAAGCCACCTGCCAAACTGTACACTTTTGTCACGAGGAGCAGATCAGGAGACATCTGTGCACATGTACAACAAGCACTATCCTTTAGGGAGCCTTCAGCACACATGCAGAACAACCTTGTTTTTTGGGCACAAGGCATATATCGATGAGGAAGGGAAAGGCTAGAGCATATGCCTTAACTGCTAATAAAAAGAACTATGTGAAGTACCAAACAAGAAGAGATGGGCAATGCTGATGTGCTGCAAAACAACTAAGAGGGAGTTACACAACTGCAGGGAGTTAAAAACATGAGGCAAACCGTAATTAATTAAAACAAATACCAGATGATAAATGTAGATTTCCTTTGCTGGAACTAAGATTGCAATGATCTTGTAGATAAGGACAGTATTGAAGCATCTATTGATAGTGTACAGTCAAAACATTCTAGAGTTTCCCAGCTTTAAGAGTTCACTAAATCATGAAACATTAGTAATACAAATAGAAGAAAAATCAATTAAAAAAAATCCTTTTCTATGCCTGTTAATGTCATAAATAAGCAACAGAAAAGATTGCTTGATAGTACACTGAAAATGAGCAAAATCACAGCTGTTATGTGTCAGATGAAGGAGGAAATATTCTATTCTTTTCCACATTTGCATTGTGTCTTCCTCATTTTTCTTCACCACCTTTTATAAAATATAATGCAATATATTTCCATTAATAAGATAGAACAACTATTTTATCTCTTTTAGCACAATAATTCTAGTATCTATGTTAACATAAGAATGGCTTGCATTTGATAAGCCCAAAGCCTGCAAACATTTACTTCTATGTTTAACTCTATTGATGTTAAAACAGGACTACATAAAACCCATTAAACCCACTTATCACTGCAGCATCATGCTTTTATCTATCTAGTGAATGGTAGAAAAAAATTGAAAATATAAAGTATGCTTGGTCCCACATCATATTGCATCTACATCCCCAATCTTACTTTAAAATATTTATACTGTAGACTAAGTAAAAAAATTATGTGCATCCCACACATGAGGAGTGAAAGAGTACCTCAGTATTTTTCTGTATTTAAGATTTCTGTAGTTGGTCAATTTGCTATAACAGTGATCCTAGATAGCATGAAAATACAGCCCTACTGGGATAAAAAAAAGCCAGATGAGGTCAGAAAAGCTATTTTCTGGGGAATCTTCTCTTTATTTCATCTCTTGTTCATCTCCTTTAGTTAAGGTGATGAATCATGTTCCAACCCTTTTCTAAAATGGCATCAAGAAGATTTTCTACAAGGCTTGGAACAATAAACATTTATTTTTATGTAACTAATGTGTTTTATTAAAAAAAGAAATTCTGATCAGCCTTTTTAAATCTTTAACAATAATTATGTAATTAATGGCAATAGATTTTTTTTTTTTAGCAGTATATAAAAATTGTTTAGGGCATTATAGGTTTACCAGCCACCACTGGAAGACATAGACGAAGTTTAAAAATTCATATGGTTAAAAAAATTTATAAAATGCAAACTTGTGAAATCCCAACATAGGTCTAAAGATTTCAGCTTTGGAGAAGCTCCTTGTAGTGGGAGCACTTGCTCTGATTTATATCCTTCNTATATAAAAATTGTTTAGGGCATTATAGGTTTACCAGCCACCACTGGAAGACATAGACGAAGTTTAAAAATTCATATAGTTAAAAAAATTTATAAAATGCAAACTTGTGAAATCCCAACATAGGTCTAAAGATTTCAGCTTTGGAGAAGCTCCTTCCTTATCTTCCTTAATTTTTATATCCTATATTCTTGTGTGAAAACAAAGAAAGAAACAAACAAACAAACAAAATGGGAAGGTGTAGGTATCTTCCTTTTTCTTTATTCACTGACACAGGCTAAGAAGTTATCTGAATCTTAACAGGTTAAGCTTAAAACTATGTAAGTGTAAGACATTCCATTGCTGGTTTGGTTTACCAGATAGGAGCAATCCCAGGCAAAGCTACAGGGAAGAGATTGATTCAGAGCAGCCCTGCAGAGAAGGACTTGGGAGTGTTTGTCGATGAAAAACTGAACATGAGCCAGCTTTAGTATGCGCTCACAGCCCAGAAACTTGATGATCTTAACGTCCTTTCCAACCCTAACTATTCTATAATTCTATGATCTGTGATAAACTGAAGAAAACTTTTAACTATTTGGAGCAGAGATTTACCTGTGTTTGATGGAAGATACTGTAAAGGACATTGTAAGATGATCATACTTTCTAGTTTGTTTTAAATAATAAGAAAAAAACCCCAACAAACCAAAAATGACAAAAAACCCAAACCCACTACTATTCACTTATGTCTTGCCTGTCTTCCAGAAAAAATATCAAAGATCAGCAAAGGAACCTCTTGGTGTTAATGATATCTCTTTGACTGTTCTTGCAGAAAATGAGCTAAGTAGGTTAAATTATAAGGATCAAAAAATCTGTGTTCACCATCATCAAGCCTGACTTTAAGAACTTGTCTATCAAATTCTCCAAATGCGCCATTTTCATTCTAAGTCTGGAGGGGTTAGCTGCTTTCTGCTGTGGATGACTTGGTCCTAGGTATCAATATGAGAGCAGAAATGTTGCTCCTCTGAATGTTTTTTTTTTGCTTGCCAGAAGCTGTTTGGGAGACAAAGTAGAGAAATGAGAGGTAGACCTCAGAAGGATGAGATACTGGGTAAATAAACTGAACAGCATAGTTAGGATTGGAAGTTGGTAGGAAAGAGATATTGGGTGAGCTGTTGTGGTGGAAAGATTTAAATGCAAAGTAAGAATGCAGTAAAGGAACTAGTCCCCTGCCTCCCTGCTGCCTTTACCTTAAAATAGTATTACAAAAATTAGCAAAGTTGCCAGAATTAATGTTTCAATCTCAATCTCTCTTCTTTACACTTTGAAGAATGGTGGTCTTTAGTAACAGTAAGAGTAATAACTTCTCTCATTCCTGCTTGTCTGGCTTTTTGGAGTAGATCACAAGAGAGAGTCCTTCGATGTCCAATAAGGAGAGCAACAGAGGTCACATAAAAAGGAAGGAGAACAGTTAAGAGGTAGCAAAAAAAACCAAATGCAGAAACAAGTATTCACATTATACAAGAGCAACTAATTATCAAGCTCTGCAATTCCCAGAGTTAATTCTTACTGAAAATAAGGAATCTAGGGAAAAAAAAAATGGGAAATTGTGTAATCAGGAATGAGCCCTCAGTCCAAGAGCAAAAACCTAAGGCTAATTAGAATGTTTTCAGGACTGCCTGACAAACAAATGATTTATGTGTTTGCATTTTTCCCCAAAGTGTTAATCATTTTTATTTCATACTGTCTCCTCAGACTTCTGAAATATGAAGCTCATTTTCCCATGGGAAGTTATACTTTTAATGTCAAATGTAATTATGTATAAAGAAAAGAAGCCAAGTGTCTATTCAGAGAACTAGAGCAGGCAGAATGCTACTCCTCTAACAGAATAGCAGTCCAATAAACGGGCATTTTGCCAAGCTGAGGAATGCTATCTGTATACATGTGTCTGAAGACATATTTACTATATCTTTAGTTAATGGCTTGTTCAGTTATCAGAAAACAGGCAGCATTTTTATTTATCTTTTTATGTGCAAAAATGACCACTCAGTTTCATATATTAAATCTACCAAAGCAGCAATCCATGCCATAGTAAGATCAGATTCCAGTAATATTTGTGGAAAATCAGAGTCATAGAACAGTCAGGATTGCAAAGGACCTTAAGATCATCTAGTTCCAACCCCCATGCCATAAGCAGGGACATCCCACACTAAACTATGCCATGCAAGGCTTCACCTAGTCCAACCTGGCTTTGAACACCACCAGGGATGGAGCATTCACAACTCCCTTGGGCAACCCATTCCAGTGCCTCACCACCCTTACAGTAAAAACTTCTTCCCTACATCCAGTCTAAACTTCCCCTGCTTAAGTTTTAACCTGTTACCCCTTGTCCTATCACTACAGTCCCTAAAAAAAAGTTCCCCCCCAGCATACTTATAGGCCCCTTCAGATACTGGAAGGATGCTATGAGGTCTCCATGTAGCCTTCTCTTCTCCAGGCATCAGCCCACCTCACAAGCATGTCAAGGTCCCTCTGGGTTCCATCCCTTCACTGCAGCATATCAACTGAACCACACAGCTTGGTGTCATCTGCAAACTTGCTGCACCATCATAGAAGGCCACCAAATTGGTCAGGAGGATTTAACCTTAGTGAAGCCATGCTGGCTGTCACCAAGCACCTCGTTGTTTTTCATGTGCCTTAGCATGCCTTCCAGGAGAATCTGCTTCAAGATTTCGCCAGACACAGAGGTGAAACTGACTGGTCTATAATTCCCCAGGTCATCCATTTTCCCCTTCTTGAAAATGGGGGTTATATTTCCCCTTTTCCAGTTGTCGGGAACTTCACCTGATTTCCGTGATCTCTCAAATATGATGGCCAGTGGCTTAGCAACTTCACTCGCCAGCCCCTTCAGGACCTGTGGATGGATTTCATCAGGTCCCATGGACTTGTGCATGTTCAGCTTCTTAAGATGATCTCAAAACTGATCCTCTCCTACAGTAGGCCTAAGGTCTTCATTCTCACAGTTCCTGCACCTGTATCCCAAGACATAATCATCCTGACATAGTTTAAAACACTGGATTTAAAATATGTATTCTCAATAAAATAATTTCTAATGACAATCTAAGCCACTGCAATCTTTAAGGCTAAAAGCTGTCTTTTTAATTCAAACAGATAATTGCATAAGTCATGAAAGTACCTGATACATGCCTTTTTATCAATAGTACAGAACTTGCTTTTTTATATACTTGACAGTTTTTTCAAGAAGTTAGCAAAGGAGATTTAAATGAATTATGATTTAATAAAAGTCAGGTTTAAAAAGTATGCCTAGTTGCATATGCATCCAAAAGACAAGTCTTGGAGACTAGCTTCAGATAAATAATATAATACTTGTAGAGTCTTCCATGAAAGATTTACTTTAAGGAAACCACCAAGGAAATTAAATACTTTAAACTATGTTTAAATACCATGAAGGATCTGACAGACTAAAAAAAAAAGAAATCCAAACCCCCCAAACCTTGAAAACACATAGCTAAAATTGGCCTTAACTAACCCTCCTGTTCATAGCAATGCGAGCTGGGGTATGTCTTTCTTAACATGAAGCTCCTTTAAGTCATATTCTTTCAGATGCTTACACAGGATTTTGGGGTATGTAGTATTTATATATGGATGCAATTCCCACATGCTCAGAGTTTTCTGTAATAGCTGAAGCACTGTGAAGCTTTGTCTATGCGAATATTGGCTTTACTCTGTTTTGAGGGCATGGTACTGTGAAATCCAAGTTTTCTGGGGCATTAAACTGATGTGTTATTTCATAATGCACATCCCTCTAGTACATAATTTTGTTGTCTGAATAAATGGTGGGAGTAGTCATGCTATGAATACTGTAGAATACTGGAACTATGCCAGAAGGTGGTACATATGACAAGATTCATTGCTGGGGAAGGGAGAATTTTTTCAAAGGTCTGGCTGAACAGACATTAGCTTGACCAGGTCCATATTTAATAATCCCTGGAGATGCTAATTAAGAGTACAAGAGGAACTTAAATGTGTTTAGGCTAGGTGATTTGCTTTTCGGACAGGAAGATAGAATTGAAAAAAATGTTCAACTGGAACACAGTAGTTAACTCTTCAGAGACCCGTACATGTTCAGAAACCTTTCAGCTTAAATCGCTCACCTTAACTGAGATAGAAAAAGAGCCATTAAAAATGTCTTGAAAACAAAAGACTTCAGGATACTCTTTGTTCAATAATATTTGAAAGACAGACCCATTAATTCAAATCAAACTTAATTCACTGCACCAACAGAGTGCAATTTAAGGAAAGGGACAATGGTTTTAACCTAACCATGCATTCAAAATTAATGTTGGTTCGTGGCACTGAGTTGTGGAAGAAAACAGAATACATAATCTTAGAACTGAAAATTCCTATACCACAGGCCTGTGTTCTTTTTTGTAGCTATAGTTCCACAGAGTCACTTTTTTCAGCCTCCTCGCTTTTAAAGTTGTCTTTTCATAGAATCATAGAATAGTTAGGGTTGGAAGGGACCTTAAGATCATCTAGTTCCAACCCCCCTGCCATAAGCGGGGACACCTCACACTAAACCATGTCACCCAATGCTTCATCCAATCTGCCTTGAACACTGCCAGGGATGGAGCACTCACAACCTCCCTGGGCAACCCATTTCAGCATCTCACCACCCTAACAGGAAAGAATTTCTTCCTTATATCCAATCTAAACCTCCCCTGTTTAAGTTTCAACCTGTTACCCCTTGTCCTATCACTACAGTCTGTAATGAAGAGTCCCTCCCCAGCATCCCTATAGGTTCCCTTTTCTCTTTGCATGTTTCAGTTCCATTTCTAAATATGGTAGTAACTGACTCCTGGGTAAGGTAACAATTAGCCAAATAACTCTTACATTGAAAAGAGTTTGTAATAGTTGATTTTATTGACTAGATTCTATATTACAGAGTCTTTATTTTTAGTAGATTTATCCCATTTATTGAGAACTGTGGAATGTTTGCAATTACTCAGTCTTTTCCTGTAGAAGTCCAACACACAGATGACTAAATTCACAGTCCTACTGCTTAGTAGACTCGTAGCTATAGCTGTGGAAGCACTGGCTCCCATTCAACATTAGATATGAACCTGAGTTCATGAACTGACCCATATTTCTGATTAGCCAGACAATCAGTATGAAGTGTACCGGGTGATGTGAATAAATTGACAGTAAACGCAGAAAAATCAGCAATCTTCAAATGCCCACTACCTCACTCACAGTTCAGTAAAGCCAAACTGACAGCAGATATTACAGTCTAGGAGGGATGCCTGAGCACAGTGTGTGGTCATAGATACAGATGCTTAGGTACAGATGTTTAGCTCTTGAGTGGTTGCCCTATGCAGCAGGATTGCTTATAGGACATATGTCCTCAACATAGAAAGGACATGGAGCTGTTGGAACATGTCTAGAGGAGGGTCATGAGGATGATCAGGGGGCTGAAGCACCTCCTGTATGAAGATAGGCTGGGAAAGTTGGGGCTGTTCATCCTGGAGAAGAGAAGGCTGCATGGAGACCTCATGGCAGCCTTCCAGTATCTGAAGGGGCCTATGAGGATGCTGTGGATGGGTGATAGGACAAGTGGTAACAAGTTCAAACTTAAACAGGGGAGGTTTAGATTGGATATAAGGAAGTTCTTTACTGTTAGTGTGGTGAGGCACTGGAATGGGTTGCCCAGGGAAGTTATGAATGGTCCATCCCTGGCAGCATTCAAGGCCAGGTTGGGCGGAGCTTTGGGTGGCATGGTTTAGTGTGAGGTGTCCCTGCCCATGACAGGGGGTTGGAACTAGATGATCCTAAGGTCCTTTCCAACCCTAACTATTCTATGATTCTATAATTTGTTGCATACCCCCTTCCCCCTCCCCCCCTTTCCAGTATATCTGGGTTCTTCACCAGGAGGAAGGGGCTTATCTCTCTCTTGTCATGTAAGCCATTGCAGAGTACTACAGGAATTCTATCACTGGTGTCATCTAGTCCAAGGAGTCTGTCAGAGATTATGAATGTAGCACTTTTCATGTATCATTGCTGTGTAAAACCAGTATCACAACCATGTAGCTGTGAATGGCTGGCAATGTCTCCTGTCCTTTGATGGCCTGGCTGACAAATCTGAGCATGAAGCATGATGCTATGGCTCATCAAGCTTTGACTAGTGCCAGGCATCCTTCAGCTGCAGAATAAGGGTTGAACGTGCTTCTTATTGCCCACAGTTCTTGCCGTAAGAACTGTATTTCCTGACCGGGTTACGATATACCTATCGATACTGCATATTGGAAGTATCATCTCCATGACTCTCTGCATTTTCATTTTCAAAGGCGAAAGGTTTTGTGTGGGAAGAAATATTAAGCAGGTCCTGGCAGTGCAGTGGATATGAAGAAGAAGGCCAAGAACAATAAAAATGGCAGTTATGGCAAGCTCATTGCCACACTGCTGGGATACTCTTTCCACTGATGTCAAACTGCATAGAGAAGACCAAAGCAGTGCTCATTATTATGCTGCCTGAGATCGAGAACACAAATTGCTTTATTGCTTTATTCAATTTTGCCATACCTTCCTCCACTTTTCTTACCTATTCAAGAAAGTCTGTTTTGTCTGAATACTCTTCCTCGATCCTGTCATCTGAAGTTTAAATCTAAGGGCATATACTTACAATTTTAAAATAAAACCTATAACTAAAACTTTTATTATTTGGCTACCTGTAATGTGTATGATAAATGATTATTTGTACTTGTTGCCTATTAATGTGATTTGTGGGGATTGCAGTAAAAGAATGAGCTACTTTGTTTTGTTAATCTGTTGATAAAAATTCCCTACCTGATTATTGTTTGACTGTATTTTAATAGAACTACTGCTTCCATGCATACTACTACTGTATCCATGCATATGTGTCTGTGAATACTACTAATGTGTCTGTGCATACTTTCTTAAGCTTGTAGCTATGCTGTCCAGGAAATAAAATGGACTGCATTGCACTTTTCTGCATAGTGAGCAAGAATATGCTGAAGAAGGAAAAAAATTGCTTCAGTAAGATGAAAGCACTGGAAAGGGAGAAATGGCTCCTTTTCAGACAGCTTTGCTGACAAAGGCAAAGGAAAAGGAAGAATTTTGCAGGTGTTAAGACAAGAAAGTCACCATTGCAATGTTGTCTGCTCTATCCTATTGTATCCAGGGCTTTGATGAAGAACCAGATGAAGAAGTAAAGAACCAAGAAAACTCACCCACAATGTGACTTGCTGCCAAATGTGTGGGCCAGGCAAAATTGCTTGCAAGCTTTGTTCCTGAAAGTGACAAAAATGTTATTCTTGGCAATTCCCATAGGAATGTATACTCTGATACAGAAATGCAGATGATAACAGCTATTTCTGAAATCCTGAAAGTAATTCTGTGACCTAGGTTTTCTAGGTCTGCCTTGTCTAGGTCCACCATTTCACTGCTGCTGTTGAACAAGAAGGGCTAATGACCTTAGATGAAAGGAGTACCCAAGTTCTTTTTCAATGAATCAGGTGACACTGATGATACCAAGAATCTAATACAACTCTTGGAAATAGGTTTGCCTTAGTTTTTGTTGTTCTTTAACCTCCTCTGCAGGAGGAAACCACAGGGTTTCAAGGCATTTCACAAAACCACATGGGTACATCCTCTGGTGAAAGTGGAGAATCCTAGACTTAAAGACACATTTGGGAAGAAACATTAAGTGATGGCCCAGTCAAGTGAATATGCAAATGGTCAGGCGGTTGAAACCAAAGCAGACTCCTGGGCCATGTTTAGAGAAAGTAATGAAGCAGCACCCAGCACTTGCTCTAATACTGTAGACTAGAGTGAACCTCGGGCTGTCAATAAACCATTTAGCAATTAAACACATGGGAAGCCTTGAGTCTGGAATGACATAGAATGAAAGAATGAAGGAGAATCACAGCTTGTAGGATAAGTCTTTTGCTGTGTTGAACCTAAAGTGTTTCAGGGTGTCCTCAGAAAAAATGACACAAATTTCCAACAGCCACAAATCTCAAACTCAGATTTCTTGCATGTTCAGATTTGAGCTGCCAAATGTAATTTCTGCTTACTCCTTAGCATTTTTATGAGTATGGTTTTCAGTCTGCTTCATTATTCATGTCATCTTGCTTTTCCATGGTTGTAGGGGTTTATGAATTGGGAAACAAACAGGGATTGTAACAGTCAAGTTGATACCTAAAGTGAAACACCACAGTTCATTGAAGATTTTGGTTAGAGTGCTGAGGTCTTATATTTAACATATGCAAAACCATAGATCACCTGGCTCTTAACCAGGGGAATACCTAATTTTTTTTTTCCAGCTTTGGCCCTTCATTTTAATGTTCACTTTATAGACATTTCATTTAACTTAGAAACATAATTGTATACTAAAGAAATCTTCTAAATTTAGGTGTATGCTCACTAAAATGTGCTTCTAAATAACAAGAAACATGAAATAAAAAACACCTGTGTAATTTTACAGGTGATACCAGGAATAAACTGCTAAAAATTTCATATAATTGTCATTAATAACTTAATCTTTCTGATAATTAAACATAGATAGGATATATGAGCTATTAAATTAATATTATTTATTTATCATGGCAGATTGGTTTACTTATTCAATAGTGCTTTAAACTAATGACTTTGGGAACTGGGGTACAAATCTGTGAAAATTGTGTACTCACAAAAGACAGAGTGTATAAACAGACCAAGGCAGTAGTGTCGAATGCCCTCCAGCCATCCAAAAATTATCTTGTCGAAAGGGTGAGAGAGTTGGCATTTGAACTGAATCATTTCTACACAAATGGATGCAGCATGGGTAACAAGCGGGAAGAGCTGGAAGCCACCACTGCAGTTGGAAAGCTATGATATGAAGTTATGACTGCTCTCGCTGAAACATAGAGGGACAAATCACATACTCTCATTGCAGTCAATATCTATAAACTGCTCTGGAGTTGTGGTGGGGGTTGCCCCTGTCTCTAGGAGGGGCAAAGAAAGAAAGGTGAAGCAGTTGTCCTCTATTTAAAAACAAGGAATTGAACATAAAAATCCCAACAGCTGTCACTGGATAAAAAGCTTTATAAGAGAGATACTGTACCAAACACAATGTGATAGAGGAGAGGATGTTGGTGAGGCATTCTTTTGCAACTACATGAAGCATCTTCTTCACAGGCCTTTATAGAGTCATAGAATTAGAATCATAGTTCAGGTTGGAAAGGACCTTAAGATCATGTACTTCCAACTCTCCTGCCATAAGCAGGGACACCTCACACTGAAACATGTCACCCAATGCTTCATCCAACCTGGCCTTGAATGCTGCCAGGGATGGAGCACTCACAACCTCCCTGGGCAACCCATTCCAGCATCTCATCACCGTAACAGGAAACAATTTCTTCCTTATATACAATCTAAACCTCTCCTGTTTAAGTTTCAACCGGTTACCCCTTGTCCTATCACTACAGTCTGTAATGAAGAGTCCCTCCCCAGCATCCCTATAGATCCCCTTCAGATGCTGGAAAGCTGCTAGGAGGTCTCCACGCAGCCTTCTCTTCCCCAGGCTGAACAGCCCGAACTTTCTCAGCCTATCTTCATACAGGAGGTGCTCCAGTCGCCTGATCATCCTCGTGGCCCTCCTCTGCACTTGTTCCAACAGCTCCATGTCCTTTTTATGTTGAGGACACCACAACTGACCACAATACTCAAAGTGAGGTCTCACGAGAGCAGAGTAGAGGGGCAGGATCACCTCCTTTGACCTGCTGGTCACGCTTCTTTAGATGCAGCCCAGGAAACGATTGGCTTTCTGGGCTGCAAGTGCACACTGTTGACTCATGTTCATTTTCTCATTGACCACCACCCCGAAGTCCTTGTCCGCAGGGCTGCTCTGAATCTCTTGTTTGCCCAACCTGTAACTGTGCCTGGGATTGCTCCGACCCAGGTGTAGGAGCTTGCACTTGTATCATGGTTAAACTTCATGAGGTTGGCATCAGCCCACCTCACAAGCGTGTCAAGGTCCCTCCAGATGGCATTACTTCCCTCCAGTGTATCCACCAAACCACACAGCTTGGTGTCATCGGCAAACTTGCTGAGAGTGCACTCAATCCCACTGTCCATGTCAGCGACAAAGATGTTGAACAAGACTGGTCCCAACACCGATCCCTGAGGGACACCACTCATTACTGCCCTCCAGCTGGACACTGAGCCATTGACCACAACTCTTTGTGTGTGGCCATTCAGCCAGTTCTTTATCCACCGAGTGCCCCACCTATCCAATTGATGTCTCTCCAATGTAGAGACAAAGATGTCATGTGGGACAGTGTTGAACGCTTTGTACAAGTCCAGGGAGATAACGTCAACTGCTCTACCCCTGTCCATCAGTTCCATAGTCCCATCATAGAAGGCCACCAAATTGGTCAGGAGGATTTAACCTTAGTGAAGCCATGCTGGCTGCCACCAAGCACCTCGTTGTTTTTCATGTGCCTTAGCATGCCTTCCAGGAGAATCTGCTTCAAGATTTTTCCAGGCACAGAGGTGAGACTGACTGGTCTGTAGTTCCCCAAGTCATTCATTTTCCCTTTCTTGAAAAAGGGGGTTATATTTCCTTTTTTCCAGTCTTCGGGAACTTCACCTGACTGCCATGATTTCTCAAATAGGATGGCCAGTGGCTTAGCAACTTCACTCGCCAGCCCCTTCAGGACCTGTGGATAGTTTTCATCAGGTCCCATGGACTTGTGCATGTTCAGATTCTTAAGATGGTCTGAAACCGGATCCTCTCCTACAGTAGGCCCAAGGTCTTCATTCTCACAGTCCCTGCGTCTGCCTTCCAAGACTTGGGTGGTGCAGTCAGAGCTATTGAAGTCTGAGGCAAAGAAATAATTCAGAACCTCAGCCTTCTACAAATCCTGTGCAGCCAGTTCACCCAATAGCTTCTGGATGGGGCCTACGTTGTCCCTGCATTGTCTGTCTTTCATTTGCAAAGTACCTGTAAGAATTCCTTCTTGTTATTCTTAACATTCCTATCTAAGTTTAAATCTAACTGGGCCTTAGCTTTCCTCACCTGGTCTCTAGCTTCCCAGACAACATCCCTGTATTCATCCCAGGCCACCTGTTCTTGCTTCCACCTTTTATAAGCCTCTTTTTTTTTGAATAGTTAGGGTTGGAAAGGACCTTAAGATCATCTAGTTCCAACCCCCCTGCCATAGGCAGGGACACCTCACACTAAACTATGCCACTCAAGGCTTCACCAACCTGGCCTTGAAGACTACCAGGGATGGAACATTCACAACTTCCTTGGGCAAACCATTCCAGTGCCTTACCACCCTAACACTGAAGACTTTCTTCCTTACACCCAATCTAAACCTCCCCTGTTTAAGATTGAACCCGTTACCACTTCTCCTGTCACTACAGTCCCTAATGAAGAGTCCCTCCCCAGCATCCTTATAGGCCCCCTTCAGATACTGGAAGGCTGCTAGGAGGTCTTCATGCAGCCTTCTCTTCTCCAGGCTGAACAGTCCCAGATTTCTCAGCCTGTCTTTATATGAGAGATGCTCCAGTCCCCTGATCATCCTCGTGGCCCAAACCATTCTCTAATCCTATGTCTCTATTTTCACCACCTTGATTATGGGTTATATTCTTTCTCTGTCTGCATAGTGTGTTATAACACCAATATGAACAGACTATAATCTATTTGAAGCAGTAGCATCTTTAGATGAGTCAGCACTTCTTAATAACACAAGAAATTAAACACATGATAAGCTGTAACAGATCCACAACCTTAGTCTATGAAATTCAAATCTCTTGTGGAAAGCTGTTCTTGTTTTGATAGTCCACCACTGCCAGAGGGGAGAAAAAAGTATTGATGATGTGTCATGGACCTTCTTATTGCCATCCAAGTTACCTTGCATTAGAAAAGAAAATTAAATCCTTTTTTTTTTTTTTTTTTTT
>NDXB01012801.1:11547-27207 GCA_002631895.1 Agapornis roseicollis | reverse complement strand
TTTTTTTTTTTTTTTTTTTTTTGCCAGTTACTTAATTCCTGGGGTTTCTTTTAGTTGTTCTATTAAATGATATTTAAGTTTTCAGTATAAAATGGGCTATTTTTCTATTAAAGTCACAATGCACCAAAGTATTTTTAAAATTAGAAGAATTGTAATTTTGTAATTTTGCACTTATTTTTTTTTACTTAATATGTGTTCAAGCATAAAATATTTTCTTTTGAACTGAAATCTTGCTTTACAGCAGGCTGAATAAGAAAGCCAAAATATAATTTCTATCACCATTTGCAATGTTTGCCAGCAGCTATACTCATTATTACATACAGGCTACAGCATTACATGCTAGACTAGTTTGCTATTCCATTATTAATTCCTTTATGCGTCCTCTAGAGCAGCTTCTAAAAGGTGGGCCTTCAGCGTGCAAATGTCAACTATTTGAGCCATAATCAGAGCATATTTTACCTTCTGTGGTGGAGGCTGTGCAATGGTTTGTGAGGTAAGTGCAGGTGCAACTTCAGGTTGCCTTAGAGGTAGGGGGACTAATTCCAGAATTTTCTGGGAAATTTTGTTCAAGATTTGCTTTAAATATTTATGGAAAGACCAGGAGGAAAAGGTTAACTCTCTCAGATATTTTGTTTAAAATGGACTTTTAATTATAATGTGAAAAATCTCCAATCTTTATATAAAATATTTTAATTTGTATTTCTATTTGAAAACTTGATTTATCAAGGTATTTAACATAAATCCTCAATAAACAAACAAACAAAAAACCCCCACAACTTTCTCTAGTCCCACTTACATTCCTTTAACCTTATTTTCTGTGTACAATTAGTTAATTTATGCCCTGGAGAGAAAGAATTTAAATGAGTCAGAAACTTACTTTATAAAGTCGAAAGACCTAAAGTATTCATTAATCTAAAACCACTACCACCCCTCAAAACCTAGTATGACGTATGGGCATAGTTGTGCAGTTGTTTGGTCATTAATGAGGAGTTTTATCACTAAATAAAGTGCGTTAAGTAAACGCACATCATTACTCAATAACATTGCATCATAGAATTTCCTCCATGGTCATTTTATGGATATTAACATTTTATGGAAAATCAGGACTGAAGAAAACTTGCTTCAGATTAAATTCTGCTTTGTGGAGTGTAAATTGGGACAATTATTCAGTTTCCTTCAACACTAGAACTAGTGCTAATTTGATGTATCAGTGGAAACAGCAACATATCACATGGTAAAAACATATAGCAAAGATTTGAAGCAGGTTCCAGATTACTAATTGTCTTGACAGATTAAAACTGCAACAAGAGAGCAGGCAGGGAGATGAAACAATTTGCAGAGGATTATTAGATGGCTGCAGGTTTCTGAAAGAAGAAAAATCAAACCCAAAACTTGAAGGAGCAAAGATAATATTGTTGGCAATTACAAACCATACTTGCCATAAAGTGTGTTTCTATATAAGCCTCTGAGTCTACCTACATAAACAACTCTTGTGTGAAAGAATCACTGCTCTGTCTTTGACCTTCTGCATAACAGAATTCCAGATTACTAATTATGGAATAGCTGAATAAAATATGAACAATACAGAATTTCAGAATAGGGAACTTATAGTATAGAAAATGTAATTTAAGTGTGCATCTAATACATAATTTTTTTCCCCACAAAGTACAATTTTGACACATAGCCTAAATTCAAAACCACCTGTTACACTGTTTTCTGTAACAGTGGTCCCATACAGTCTGGTCACTCGAAGCTCAGGAGAGGTACATCCTGACAAAGAGGAAATTGGGCAAGAACACCAGGAGGTCTGCATGGATGAACAATGACCTCTTGAACAAACTCCAGCTTACAGGGAGGCCAACAGAGGGTGGAAACAAGGACAGGTATTCTGGGAGAAATACAAAGAAGTTGTCAGAACAGCAAGGGATCAGTTTAGGAAAGCTAAAGCCCTGATAGAACTAAGTAAGGCCAGGGAAACAAGATAAACTTCTATAGGAATATTAGAGATAAAAGGAAGAATAGGGAAAATATGGGCTACCTCTGGAAGGACATGGGAGACCTGGTTACCTAGGACATGGAGAAGGCTAATGTACACATTGATTTTTTTGCCGCTGTCTTCGCCAGCAAGAGCTCTGGCCAATCTGGCAAAGTCACAGAAGGCAAAGGCAGGGACTGGGAGAACAAAAAACCGTCTCCTACAGGAGAGATCAGGCTTGAGACCATCTAAGGAACATCTAAGGTGCATCAGTCCATGGGACCTGACAAGATGCATCCATGGGTGCTGAGGGAACTGTCAGATGAACTAACCAAACCATTAGTCATCATATTTGAGAAGTCATGGCAGTCCAGTTACTGGAAAAGGTGAAATATAAAACCTATCTTTAAAAAAGGTAAAAAAGAAAACCTGGGGATCTACAGGCCAGTCAGTCTCACATCCATGACTGGCAAGATTATGGAGCAGATCCTGCTGGAATCTATGCTAAGGCATATGGAAAATAAGGGGGTAATTAGTGACAGCCGTTCTGGTTTCGCTAAGGGCAAATCATGCCTGACAATGGTAGCCTTCTATGATGGGGCCACAGCTTTGGTGGACAAGGGAAGCATGATTGATTTCACCTACCTGTACTTTTGCAAGGCGTTTGACACTATCCTGCATAACACCCTTGTCTCTAAATTGGAGAGATGGATTTGGTGGATGGATCATGCGGTCGTAAGGAATTGGCTGATGGTCGCACTTAAATAGTGGTGGTCAGTGATTCAGTGTCCAAGTAGAGATCAGTGACAAGTAGTGTTCCTCAGGGATTAGTAGTTCATCAACACTGTTTGTCTTTGTTAGCAACATGGGCAGTGGGACTTAGTGCATCCACAGCAAGTTTGTCCGTGACACCAGGGTGTGTGGTGTGGCCAACATGCTGGAGGGAAGGACTGCCATCCAGAGGGACCTTGAGAGGTGGCCAGTGCAAACCTTATGAGGTTCAACAAGACCAAGTGCTAGGTCCTGCACCTGGGTTGGGCCAATCCCAAGCACAAATACAGGCTGGGTGGAGAATGCATTGACAGCAGCCCTGAGGAGAAGAACTTGAGGGTGTTGATAAATGACAAGCTCAAGATGAGCCAGCAGTGTGCATTTGCAGCACAGAAATCAACCATATGCTGGGCTGCATCAAAAAGAGTGTGACCAACAGGTCCAAAGAGGTGATTATCCCCCTTATCTCTGCTTTCTGGAGTACTGTGTTCAGCTTTGAGGCCCCCAACACGAAAGGGATGTGGAGCTGCTCAAGTGAGTCCAGAGCAGGACCATGAAGATGATCGAAGGGCTCAAGCACCTCTCTTATGAAGACAGGCTGAGAGTTGGTCTTCTTCAGCCTGGAGAAGAAAGGCTACAGGGAGACCTTACAGCAGCCTTCTAGTACTTAAAAGGGGCCTGCGGGAAATCTGAAGTGGGATTTTTTAGAAGGGCACATAGAGATAGCACAAGGAGAAATGATGGCTTTGGATTGAAAGAGGGTAGATTTAGACTAGATATTAGGTAAAAATCCTCCCGTGTGAGGGTGGTAAGGTGCTGGCACAGGTTTTCCAGGGAAGCTGTGGCTGTCCCATCTCTGGCAGTGTTCAAGGCCAGGCTGGATGGGGCTTTGAGCTACCTGGTGTAGTGGAAAGTGTCCCAGCCCATGGTGGAGGATTGGAACCAGATGATCTTTAATGTCCGTTCCAACTGAAATCAGTCTGTGAATCTATTATTCTATGATCAGCACAAGAACAGACAACTGCTCAGACTTTGGCCAGCAAGTCTCTATTTCAGCCTCTCCAATTGTCCGCAAATAAGCCAGTACAAATCAGAATTATGAGTGCAACTAAAGACAGCGATCAGTCAGAAATATTATTCTATATGTGGTTTATATACATGGATAAAAATTATGAAAGTAAATGTCGTGGTTTAAACCCAGCTAGGCAGCACATTCACTCACTCCACCCCCCCACTCTGGCCCTCCCCTCTTTCCTCCACGCTCCCAGAGGAGTGGGAGGAAAGAAGAGCTGAAGAAATACGACCCCCACTGGTTCAGATAACAACAATCCAGTCACTAAGGTATAACACAAATCACTATTGCTATCACCAATAATAATAATAACAAGGAAAACAAGGGAAGAGGGTACGATACCACCCGCTGAAAACGAGCCCGACCGGGAAGTTCCCTCTCCTTCCAGGTAACTCCCAGTTACCTCCTGGGCATGACGTGCTATGGTATGGAATACCTCTTTGGTCAGTTTGGTCCTGCCAGTACAGTCCTGTCCCTCCTTCCTCCCAGCTTCCCCTCCTCCCCGGCAGAGCATGAGACTCACAAAGTCCTTGGTCAGGGCAAACATCGCTCAGCAACAACCAAAAACATCGGCCTTATCAGCCTTGTTCCTGGGTTAAGTCAAAACACAGCTACTAAAGAGAAGAAAAACTGACTGCAACTGCTGAACCCACGACAGTAAATAATTAAAAAATGAAAATATTAATCTTACAATAGTGCAAGACAAGAAATGATGTAATTTCAGAGTGATCAATGTATTGGGTTAGTGCCTCTTTTGTGATTGTTGTCTAGCTTGCATAATAATAATTCAAAAGAATACGTGTGATGTCTAAACTTGAAAGTGGTGTTTAATATGTACTTGTATGCCTCTGATTACCAGTTCATTGCAGCATTTTTTAATTTTGTAATTAAATGGAATATTTTGGAGCAAAAAGCTTCATAACAGTGTTATTAACATCAGGAAATCACCTGCATTATTCTTCCTTTCTTAAAACTCCAAAATTGATCCTAAGGTTTGTGTTAATGGTCCTTAGTATGAGGAGAAAAGAAGCATTAACATCCCCATATTCTCATATTGTAATGTCTATAAAATAGCAAATTCGGGAGGCTAAACAAAAATACTAGAAGTAATTTTTGCTATTTCTTTCCTTCCTCATTAAAAAGGTAATTTGGAATTAACAAAACTACAATGGAAATGTTTTTTACACCCCTCAGCATTAATATAAATGATAGTTACTGAGAGAAATATGGTGTGTAACTGTTATTTAATTGGTTTTTGCTCTTCCTTCTGAAAAATTTTACACAATAGTGTCATCTGTTTACAGTGTACATGTTCACATAGACAAACCAAAGACCAAAGTTGCTGTTAGAAAACCCATCTGCCAAAAAAGTATTTTAACTGTTATTATCTGTATCAGTGTTTAGGGGAGTGGGATAAGGAACAAAAGGAGCAGGTCCAGAGAAGGGCAATGAAGCAAGGGAATGGCCTAGAGCAAAAGCCTTTTGAGGAATAGCTGAGAAAGTGGGGCTCTTTAGTCTGGACAAGAGAAAGCTCAGGGAGCACCTTACAGCTCTCTACAACTACCTGAAAGAAGGATGGAGCAAAAAGGTGACTCATCTCTTCTCCCAAGTAACAAGTGATAGGGCAAGAGGTAACGGGCTCTAACTTCACCAGGGGAAGTTTAGATTGAATATTAGGAACAATTTCTTCACCAAAAGGGTTGTCAGGCATTGGAACAGGCTTCCCAGGGAAATGGTGTAATCACTGCCCATGGAAGTGTTCAAAAAACTGTGTAGATGAGGCCCTTAGTGACATGGTTTATTGCTGGACTTGGCAGTGCTGGGGTAATGGTTGGACTTGTTGATCTTAAATATATTTTTCTTAAGGGTCTTTTACAACCTTTTGATTATATGATTATATAAAAATATTCAAATTCTGTATTGTACATATTTTTTTCCTTTCCAAAGGTTAGGAAAAAAGGAACCAAACATTGAAGCTTTCCTTTGACTACTTCAGAAATAAAACCTTCTGTTCTGTGTCCTTCCCCCTTCCTCAGGGAGCTTTCACTTTATCAAAGTTTGGAACAGGAGACCCTTATCCAGAATAGCTATACTATATATGGGGACATAGGCTGACAGGACTTTTGAAAACATAAATCAAAGTCTTTGTGCTTAACAAGCATGAATAGGAAGAATGGGATATGAACTGTCTAAAATCACTGTATTAAAGGTAGAAATATACCAGTTTAATTATCTAAAGTTAGAACTAGTATGTACCCCTTTCAAGGACTGTTTCTAACACAATGATTTGTCAATTAGAAGTGTTCAAATAAACTCCCTCTAGTATGCAGTCAGGGGAAAAGACAGGCAGAGTGTTGAGAACTAATGAAAATTTTTTCACCAGGGGACAGTGAGACTTTGTATAGGCATAGCTGTCTACATAGGAAAAAGAGCAGCATGATTAAAGGATTCAAGCATAACTGTTATTACTTTTTAAAGGCAGATTCTGCCATGATTTGTAAATGCAGCTTCAGTTGAAACTGATGATTACAAAATGGTCAATTTTATTGCATCTATTTGTTTAGACAACAAAAGGCTTTCAAAGTCTGGGACATGCTTCCTACATTTTGTTTCAGTGAAGAATGCTGCAGTCTTACTGGGTGCACTGGACATGTGAGAACATTTGCAGAAAGGCAGCTCTGGCTAACCAGGGAGGTCCTACCTGACTGGAAGTTAGCATATGTGATATCCATCTACAAGAATGGCTGGAAGGAGAATCTGGGGAACTACAGGTCTGTCAACCTGACCTTAGAGCCAGGAAAGTTTAAAGAGCAGATCATCTTTAGTGACAACCATCACTCACATGTATTGGATAAGCAGACGATAAGGCCCAGTCAGAATGGTTTTTTGCAATGCAGGTCCTATTTGGCTGACCTGATCTCCTTCTCTGACAAGGTGACCCGCTCAGTGGATGAAAGAAAGCTGTACATGTTGTCTATCTAGACTGCAGTAAATCCTTTGACATCATTTCAAACAGCGTTCTACTGAGTAGTAGGAATAAGCCCATACTTGCAGTAATCAATGATTCTTTTCAATTTAGTGTATTTTTATAAGGTTAAAACTTGGGGATTTTTTGTTGGTTTTTTTTTTGTTTTTTTGTTTGTTGGTTGTTTTTTTTTTAATGTGTTTTAGTTTATTTGGTTTTGGTTTTGTTTTCCCTTCTTCTTTTCTCCTGAAAAGCAATTTGGAAGGAAAATGTAAAATTAAAATGTTATCCATTGGAAAAATTTATTGGTTTAAAAGAAACGTCCTCTTCACTCTTTTTTTATGTGCAGTAAGTTTGTTTTAAGTTGATATAAAATGGTTTCTGATACAAGTTTTTCATTCCGGCAATGCCAGAAAAAATAAAGAACACAATTCACATGTTCTTAGTGATATATATGCTACTTAAAGGCTCAGAAAATTACTGGATCTAATGAAACACCAGGCAACGGAATATAATTCCTTAATTTCTCATGAAACCACGGTAGAAAAGATAAGAGATTGCTAGAAAGAAAGACCACCTTTGATTTTAAGAAGTAATTCTGTTTGTTTAGGAAGAATACAAATGCTTCATTTTTCACTTATGGGTATTTATCTTGCCCTTTAAAGGCCAGCTAGTGAGTTGATCTAAAGTTCATACCTGAAACGAAATCTAAGTATCCAACATGAACCACACTTTTCCTTTACCATTGATTTTGAACCAGAGAAGATTGGGAAGCAACAACTGTAGGAAATCATCTGTAACTATTTCTAGTACAAAGGAAAAAAAAAAAAAAAAAGAGCTCACAATATGTGCACGCACACATATTTAGTAGACAGTAGATGTAAATTTCAGACTTCTTACCNAAAAAATTTGTAAATTTTTTTAAAAAAAAAAAAAAAAAAAAAAAAAAGAGCTCACAATATGTGCACGCACACATATTTAGTAGACAGTAGATGTAAATTTCAGACTTCTTACCACTTTCTGAACCCCACAGGGATATTTAGAAAAGTAGGTACTGACATGGTCTGCAGGTAAATATTAAAAAGCTAGATGATAATTCCCATCAACTGTCTAAGAAATTATAGTGGACAACTTAGAAAACCAATTTTTTTTCTCTTCCTTCTCTTGCTATCTGCCTCAAGACAAATCTGCCACAACAAACTAGAGTTTCAAGCAAAAGATATTTAAGAAAAACATCAATCTTCGTTTCAAAACACAAAAAGATAAACTACTTTCTGTATACTTTACCCAATACAGGTATTAATAGCAAAAATATTATTAGGGAAACACTAGAATATTTTTCAGGAAGACAAATAGTTTTCTTCCTGGACTCCAGTCAGCTCTTGGCTTTCTGCTTTCAGGTATAAGATCTTCAGCTATTCACAATGTACTGCCTGAGTAAGAGTAAGTGTCTTAAAAATGTGCTTTGAAGTAGAATTTCTGATGAATATTAGTTTAGGGAAAATATTCTGGGAAATTCTTTACATTTAATGTTAAAAACGCATTTATTTCTTCTATTTCATTAAATATTTTGAAATACCAGTAGCAGTAATAAAATGAAAGGTACTCCTAGGAATAAATAATAAGTTGACATATTTTAAGCTGAAAGATATGTATCTTAAAATTAAGTGTAGCTAGTGTTGAATGCTCAGAAAAAAATTCTTTAGAAGACAAAATTGCTTTCTGCAGCTCATTTATGAGATACAATGCTAATATGAACTACTAAAAATAAGAATAAAAAAAATGCTATGAAAGTTATAATCCTGAACATTTTTTTTAAATGAAATTAAATTTTTAAAAGTATATTTTTAGGAAGAAAATCTCATCCACAATAAGCAAATGCTATGCAATTTTAAATTTCCATCTATTTCTACAAACGATTTAACTGGTTGGACACATGGGAAAAACTCATAGCCCGGAAATAAGTTACACATCATTTAAGGTTATTTTAAATTCAGTGCTTATTTAATTTGTTATCTGTACCAAATGCTAATGATCATTTTAATGCAATGTTGAGATATCATTTTTGCTGTGATATAGCATTTATTAAGCACTGGCAAAAGGAGCCTTTTCTCCTACAAAAATGGGGCTGTCCACACTGTAGCAATCAGGACACCTGCATTCACTTCACGCCTCCTAATGTGATTGTAGCAGCACCACAAAGCACAGGAGCTGCACAAAAGCCAATTCTCATCTAGAAGCAGTATGCCTTTGCTAGCAAGGCATAGTGTGTAAGGTAATAAGCTCTGTCACTTTTAAGAAGTCAATAGCTCAGGGGCAATGCTGCATGATCATGCTATTCTGCTTCTAGATCCAACCAAATTCACTCATACATCTCTGCACTGTGGCCCATGGATTTCCTGGTAGACATTTCTGCTACTGCAGGTATCTCTGGCGCTATGACCCACTGGGAACTGTAAACATGTCTACCTCTTTTTTTTGTTTTGTTTTGTTTTACTGTTAAACACTTACCTATTTATTTGAAGATGACTGATTTTACCTCTTTCAAGAAAGAGGAGTATTTTATAATCAGAAACATTGACATTCAAGGCTTTCATTCATTCATACTGCCACTGGAAACTATCCAATATTCAGCTATTACAACTAAGTTCAAAGGATTATTTTTTTCCGTCTTCTTATTACTTGTTTTCTAAAACAACATGTGTGTCTGAGATGGCATACTTGATGAAGGTGAGGCATTCACTTGATGAAGGTGAGACATTCAACATAAGGTAATCCTTAAAATTAAGATCTTGTTTTCTCAAAAAGTTTCTCCAAAGTTACGTTTTCTGAAAGTTGGAGAGGTTCAAGTTAACTATTTTATAAACTTCTCATCACTAAATATTTTTAAAATAATGTAAAGTATGGGAAAAAAATTGGATTATTCAACACTTCTTTTAAGATATTGTACAGAAAATCTACTTAAGATCCAGGCTGGATTCAAAACCCATACCTTGATATTAAACAGAACAGGAAAAAAAAACCCAAAACCCAACAAAAACCCCTGATCTGATTCACTGACTTTATCACAACATGCATAATTATAAATTAGATATACATTGCTCTCAGACATACTTTAATCAGTCTTCTAATGAATGACTAAAATAATGCAATATTTTTTTAACTACAAGGAAGTCTTTCTGACAAACTAGCATCAGTAATTATAGAAGGTCAGAGCACAGGAAGTATTCTATATGACAGCGAAACATGAATAATTTACAGTTTAACACTACTGTAGATCAGGATTTTTATGTACTGGTCCAAATTCTGTGTAGATGCTAACCATGTTAAGCCTGTATGGTTTTCTTCTTGCTAATGCTAATATTGCAATTATTTAAGAATAGTAGGTTATGTTTATATTCACAAATAAATTATCACCTTTCTTCTAATCAGAACCATGAACTGTTCCTTTGTTTCCCATGGGCATTCATTTCCCTGCAAGTAGAAAGCCTTTAGCTGAAATGCAAAATCATAATGAGAGCCCGAGATAAGACTTGACAGTGATACCATCTTACTAATTTTAAGCTTAAAACAAAATAACTTGTCATATATAATGAACTGAATGCCTAACCAACCTCACTACAAAAAACAGTGCACAACCTAGATTTTGAAATTACTAACAGAAAACAAGTAAAAACAAAAAAAATCCCATGTGCATCAAAAGCAAAATATTAGTGTTACTGCCATGAGAGGAAGCAATACAGGTTTTCAGTGATTTGTATGTGTTCTTAAATAGTATAAGTAGTGAGAAGGTATCAGAAAAGAAAGGGAATACATGGGAAATTACAGAAAAAGCTGTTTGTAAATGCATCTTAAACCTGGTCCACACTTACCCCTGCAGTTCACAATTTAGTTTCAGCCAGCTTTCTCAAAAGTAATGCCAAACAGGAGTTGGTTCTGAGTGGCACCAGAGCAACCATCTAGACATCATGAAATTGCTTCTGCTTTGGTTGTTTTCATTGTAGTGACATATGTAAGGCAATCAATTGTCCTTCCTTTTCCCTCTTGGGGAGTCCAATAAACCCAGTTCCTGAAGTTTCATGCCACCAACATGAATGTTCCTTCTGTCAGTCCATCACCCAAAGATTTACAAAAATCTGTCCTGAAACTGTGTTGATTCCTCCCTGTCACTATTTTGTGGCTGTTCCAGGCCTTTGCACATCTGGCAGTTAAAAAGAAAAACACAAATACTAAACCAAACACATACTAATTTTTATCCTTCGTTCTTAATTGATTTATTAGCCTCTGCTTCATTTTATTTCACAATTATAGCTTATAAATTGATCCCCTAGATACATCCCTGCCATTGATCCCTTAGATACATTTATAATAAGTACCTTTAATCGTTGTGTTTATAATGAATTTACTTAGCCTGTCATGCTTTATTTAAGTTTAACAAATCAGTACCTTTTAAGCTATACCAAAGAGAGACAAGATCTCCATTTCCTTAATTGTGTTAGACACTCTTTCAAATCTGCATCTATTATCTCTTTTCAGTCCACATACCTGTGTCATAATGGACATAAAATATGATCAGAAAATTGCAGTTTGAGGGAAATGCTGTTTTGTCTGAGTTATGTCTTTTCTCTAGGATAATTAATCCTAATTCAAATAAGGGGAATGTTTGAACTACCTTGAAATAAGATACTCCAAAAAATGTTTTGGAATGGAGTATAGAGGTTGAGATTCATGAAGTGGGACATTGCCAAATGATGGATTCTTACAGTAAATCTTTTTCAGTAGAAATTGACTGATGCCCCACAGGAGCACTTCACTCCATTTTTCTCACATTCAGAGTTGTGTAGCATTCCAGATAGAATCTCTGCAAGGCATTCTTAGTGTTTAAAATATTACTTTTCTGTTTCTGAAAATATTTCACCTTATCCATAGGGACAACTTATTAGCCTTTTCATGTTTACAGTACTTCAGAATACACTGTATTTATGGTCAAACATAAATTCCTACCCTCTTCTTCAAATAATTAGATGCCAGAGAGTAAGTCTTCTACTCTTGTTACTAGGTTTCATATTATAGGGCTGACAACCCTGCTGTCCTACATGAAACAGACACTATTTTATGGTTATAAAGAAATATTTAGTGAGGTACTGCTTGAATCACAGATAGCTTGTTTCAGTGAGCATTTTGTTTCACACAAAACAGGGACAAAGTGATTACAGGAAGAATAAAGAATAGATATTTCCCTGGACAGGCAGTAAAATCAGCATTAAAATAGATTATTAAGCAGTATAACAATAATCCGTTTGATTGCTGAGAAGAAGTCACATGAACTAATGTCTGTGATTACATCATGATAAAACAAATAGCCCAATAGAGCCTCCAACCAAGGGAAACAATAAGCTAAAACTTTAAACATGTTATTAAGATACACAGAGCCCACAGCAAGAAAACAGGACTCACGACATTAATTGCTGGTATCTAGGCCGTAATTTGTTTTTTAGTCCCCACATGTTTAATCCATCCATCAAAGAAATTAGTGTATTAATGACAGGTTTAGTTAAACTGGCATATAATCAGTCCCAAACATGTTTAGATTCACAGCTTCAGCTATTTCCTGTCATTTAAACACAAAGTTAATATGTCAGATTGTCATTGTTTAAGCCCAACCACACATCCACTCTCTCACTTCCCCCACTTCTCCCTCCCCCTGGTCCCAGAGGGACGGGGAGGAGAATTGAAAGAATGTAACTCCCACGGGTTGAGATACCAACAGTCCAGTAACCACTACTGCTGCCACCAATAAGAATAATAAGGGAAATAACAAAGGAAGAGAATACAACCGCTCCACACGTGCTGACTGATACTCAGCCCGACTTGAGCAACGATCTGGGCCTTCCTGGGAACTCCCTGCAGTTTATATAGTGTGCGTGACACGCTGTGGTATGGAATACCTCTTTGTTTAGTTTGGATCAAGTGTTCTGTTTCTGCTTCCTGCCGACTTCCCCTCCTCCCTGGCAGAGCATGAGACTCAGAAAGTCCTTGGTCAGAGTAAACATTACTGACCAACAGCTGAAAACATCGATGTTATCAGTGCTGTTTCCATGCTGACAGTCAAAACCACAGCACTGCACCAGCTACTTAGAAGGAGAGAAATGACTGCTGCTGCTGAATCCAGGACAGAGATTAATTCAGAGACATTGGAATCTGTGGATTCTGTCTTGCGATTACACAGTTAGTGACAATACTGTTATTAAATAGAGTACAAGTTCAACTGGCACCCATTGAAGGTATAGAATCATAGAATAGTTAGGGTTGGAAAGGACCTTAAGACCATCTAATTCCAGCCCCCCTGCCATAAGCAGGGACACCTTACACTGGACCATGACACCCAAGGCTTTGTCCAACCTGGCCTTAGGCACTGCCAGGGATGGAGCACTCACAACTTCCTCCAGAAATACTTTAATGATCTTAGCCAATTAAAAAATTGTATAACTCAAATCTAGATATTCACTATAATAAAAGTTACATATTCATACATGTAAAAAATTTAGAGCAATTCTCATTCCACCAGGAATTCCATTCTACATCTATGCAAATGGAAAGAGTTGACATTGAACTTCAATGTGCATAGGAGCGCAATCTCTCCCTTGGCTGTATTATGATATATTCAGAACTCAGTAATGAGAGATAAAACTACTAAAGAAGCAGGTTCTTAGGAACTTTATGCAAACTTAGACATAAAGAGGTTTTAATTATGTAAATAGTTATGTTCTATAGGCAACATAGTATAATGAGCTAATCAATAACATGGGAAAGGGCACAAACTGCCATCTATTTCTTGTGTAATTATTCTTATTTCAATTGACCTAACGGTCTTTTCCAACCAGTTTTTAACATGATAGATCACAAGTCATGCCTTTTTAGTAAATCTATATGAAGTATTTTTCTTCACAATTTCCAATTGATAAAACAATCTCATTCTGTGAATTTCAAGGGAAGAAGAGACAGCTAACATTGCCTTCTCTAGGGTGGTGCAACTATAGAGTTTTTTTTCAATACTGGATTTTCATTAACCATCTGGATGAAGAGAAAGGGAATAAAATATTGTACACTTTAAGGTCTATGAAATTTTACTCTATTATTTTAGATTAATAATGATAATTATCATTATTATAATAGGCATTGATGAAATATTTTCATCAGTTCTTTCTAGGATAGTCAGATTAGCTGAAGTTATGGGAAACATCACATAAGAATATCTCCATAAGTTTAAGGTTTATAACTGCAATTTATTTTATACAAAAATTTTTGCACTGCTTTTATTTATAAAGGTAATCAACTTAGAAACTTCCTCATAGTTAGAAAAAGACTAAAGCATTCAAGAAATTTAACCATACTCCTGCAAATCTTTTTATTTGTCTGGAAAAATATTTTTTATTGGCTTTTCCAACTGTTGGGTTTGTTTTTCTTTTTTTTTTTTTTTTTTTTCTTTCTTACAATTCCAAAATTAAGTTATTTGCTTTTCAATTATAATTAGAACTAAAAATTGTCTAAGTCATTACTTATCATCCTAAAATATTTAGGTCATCTTCAAATTTGCCATCCTTATACAGCAAAAGAATCCCTTGCTGAACTCCTGTAAATCATGGAGCACGTTACATAAAATTTCAGAAACTACATGAAAATTTTTTTCTGGTAACTGCCAGGCAACCCAGTAGTGTAATTTTTAGAGCCTAGAATCTTCTCTAATAGAAATTAGCAACTACATCTATGAACTTGATTAGTCAAGTTCTTGGTGTGAAAATACTAAGTAGATAAGATCAAATAATAAGACTAGGTAGATAAAATCAAATAATAAGACTGATTCTATTTCCTGAAATATCTTATGACAAGCTTACATCCCAGTGAGTTATGTTATGACAACCCATAACCTGTTTGCAAGGCAGAAAATGGCATATGACTCATCGAAGTTGAAGAAGTCATGCCCATTTCCTTT
Source organism: Agapornis roseicollis (assembly GCA_002631895.1). Taxonomy (NCBI): domain Eukaryota; kingdom Metazoa; phylum Chordata; class Aves; order Psittaciformes; family Psittacidae; genus Agapornis; species Agapornis roseicollis. Next base: position 12,431 of record NDXB01012801.1, on the reverse strand, counting down.
ATTGCTGTCCAGAGGTGTAATATGCTTTTAGCTGCAATTCTCCTAAATAGGGTTCCTGAGTGTATGTCTTCCAATAATAGTTTCATTTAATGGCCTTCCATTAAATTATAAAATAAAAAAGGATTTAATCTACAGGAAATAAGATTAACTTCACTGTTGATTTTTTTGATTAGTATTTATTTTTGTTAAAGATATACTATAGTTTTGAATAATAGTTCTACTAATTACTGTTGATATAGTATGGCTATAAGTACTGATTTATTTTATTTTAATAGTGAGTTTGGATGTTTTCCATGCCAGGTCTTCAGTAATTTATGTATATGGCAGCATCTTACTCATGTGGCAGAATTTTGTGTGAATTTCTCATCACTCATTTTATACTTAAATATAGACTTAGTCCCATTTAGTGGAGGTAGAGGGAAGTTTGCATTAGAAGTTCAGAGGGCTCAGAGAGCTGGCTATTTGTACAGACCCGTAACTGAAGGAATAATCAGAGAAGTTTAGTCTTGAAGTTTAGTCTTGATCAGTAAGCTACTGAATATTTTAATCGTACAATATCTTCTCAAGATGGATAAATAAGAAAGCTAGAAGAATCATATTTTTATGATGACATTTACTTTGAAACCCTGATAGTGTGTGTTTCTGTTAACACTGAAGCTTCTGATTTACTCATTACAGTGCTTGTCTTCCCCTCACTAGTTTACCCTTATTTTTCTATGGTCCTCATTAAAAGCTATTAATTTGCTCTGGAACAGTTAGAATTTTTGTAATTGGAATAATTTGCCTAGTAAAAAAGTCCATGTTAAAAATCACTGTCCTTGTTTGCTATTTCACATATAGGCCAGGCTTCCTATAATGTTCCTCTTATTTATTTTTTTTTTTTT